>SSNS01000377.1:19315-82948 GCA_006937985.1 Aphyosemion australe
TCAGAGATGAATAATCTTAGTACCGTTGGAAATAGTGATGATTCGTTTCTGTGGGGCGATTTAGTTGAAGAGGAATTGGGTGAATTACCTGAAGTGGGAATCATCAATCCCTACGACCCAATCTATGAGGAGGAAAACAGGATTTATGAGAATAAACTCCAGTTTACAAGCATGTGCGAGGATACCAGCAACATACTTTCAGAGCCATCTGGCTTCTGTACAACTGCAGAAGAAATCTTGATAAATATAGATTCAATACTGGAAGAACTGGACAAAAAAAATGCCACAATTCTTTATTTGGCAAACAAACTGAGAGAGCAGGAGGAGATGAATATTACACTAAGAGAGACCATGAAGACTAAAGAAACAAGAAATGTTTCAACTCAAACTGAGATTACAAACGAAATCTCACTTCAGTTTGAAACTTTTTCATCACCAGAGATTTCCCCAGAGTCTGGAACTGTTCAGATTATGATGGATTATGCAGAAAAGGAGTCATCAGAGAATCAAGCAGATGACAAAACGACAGAAATATTGATCGATTACAGAGAAAAGTTTGCTTTTACCTCAGCAAACTGTGACTTGGAATCTGACAAAAAGCCTGAAAGTGAAACAGTTGAGGAATCAAAGAAAGAATATGTTTCTCCTGAACAGACTGCATTGAAGGAAATTGTCGTTATTTACGAGGAAAAATATGATTTTACATCAGGGATTCAAGAAGAAGATGAAATTCTTCAAACTGTAGACAATTTTGCAGACAATAATGGTTTTGCAACAGCAGACGTTACTGTGGATATCTCAGAAACGTCTGAAAGTCAAATGGTTGAAGAACCAGAGGAGAAAATTGTTTCTCCTGTTCAGAAACATTTTTCTCCTGAACAGACTGGAGCGATGCGATTCATTTCTGAAGAAAGCAATGACAGAAGCCTGCAATCTTTGAATAATGATGCAGAAAAAAATGACTGTGCATCATCAGACTTTCCTTCAGAAGTGACTGAAACATCTGATAGTCAAATAGAGGAACCAGAGAAAGAAAATATTCCTCCTGAACAGACTGGAGCGATGCAAATTGACATTAGTTACGAGGAAAATTCTGTTTTTGCATCAGACTCTCAAAAAGAAGATGGGAATCTGCAAAGTGTGAACAGTTTAGCAGAAATAAATGGATTTGCAACAGCAGACGTTACTTCAGACATCTTAGAAACGTCTGAAAGTCAAATGGTTGAAGAACCAGAGGAGAAAATTGTTTCTCCTAAGGAGACTGCTAAAAAAAAGAAGAAGAAGAATCGTTATAGCAAGAAATTCCCCGTTGATCCTCAAACCACAGCAGAAGAGCAACAGAACGTCTCAATTTCTGAGCTGCTACCTGAGTTTGAAACAGAAAACCCGTTCGACCTTCTGCTAACAGACTTTTCATTTGAAATCACGGGAGAGAAAAACGTTAGCGTCACAAAGAAATCTCGTAAGAGAAGGAAAGGACGTGACGCTGAGAAGGAATCTGTCCCAGGATCAGTTCAGGAAGTCATTTCTGAAGAAAGCAATGACAAAATCCTGCAAACGTTGAATAATGATGCAGAAAAAAATGACTGTGCATCATCAGACTTTCCTTCAGAAGTGACTAAAACATCTGAGAGTCAAACAGAGGAACCAGAGAAAGAAAATATTCCTCCTGAACAGACTGGAACGATGGAAATTGTTATTATTTATGAGGAACCTGATGTTTTTGCATCAGAGAATGAACCAGATGATGAAACTTTGCAAACTGCGAACAATTTAGCAGAAAATGATGGTTGTTCATCATCGGACTTTAATCTGGCAGTAACTGAAACGCCTGAAAGTGAAACAGTCGAGGAATCAGAGCCAAATGTTCCTCCTAAGGAGACTCCTCTCAAGAAGAAGAAGAAGAATCGTTACACCAATACCTTCCTGGATGATCCTCAAACCACAGCAGAAGAGCAACAGAACGTCTCATTTTCTGAGCAGCTACCTGAGATTGAAACAGAAAACCCGTTCGACCTTCTGTTAACAGACTTTTCATTTGAAAACATGGGAGAGGAAAACGTCAGCGTCACAAAGAAATCTCATAAAAAAAGGAAAGGACGTGACGCTGAGAAGGAATCTGTCCCAGGATCAGTTCAGGATGTCATTTCTGAAGAAAGCAATGACAAAATCCTGCAAAGTTTGAATAATGATGCAGAAAAAAATGACTGTGCATCATCAGACTTTCCTTCAGAAGTGACTGAAACATCTGATAGTCAAATAGTCGAGGAACCAGAGAAAAATGTTCCTCCTGAACAGACTGGAACGATGGAAATTGATTTTAATTACGAGGAAAATACTGTTTTTGCATCAGACTCTCAAAAAGAAGATGGAATTCTGCAAAGTGTGAACAGTTTAGCAGAAATAAATGGATTTGAAACAGCTGATGCTACTTCGGGCATCTTAGAAATGTCTGAAAGTCAAATGGTCGAGGAACCAGAGAAAAATGTTCCTCCTGAGACTCCTCAGAAGAAGAAGAAGAAGAAGAAGAAGAATCGTTACTACAATAACTTCCTGGATGATCCTCAAACCACAGCAGAAGAGCAACAGAACGTCTCATTTTCTGAGCTGCTACCTGAGATTGAAGCAGAAAACCCGTTCGACCTTCTGTTAACAGACTTTTCAGTTGAAAACATGGGAGAGAAAAACGTTAGCGTCACAATGAAATCTCATAAAAAAAGGAAAGGACGTGACGCTGAGAAGGAATCTGTCCCAGGATCAGTTCAGGAAGTCATTTCTGAAGAAAGCAATGACAAAATCCTGCAAAGTTTGAATAATGATGCAGAAAAAAATGACTGTGCATCATCAGACTTTCCTTCAGAAGTGACTGAAACATCTGAGAGTCAAATAGTCGAGGAACCAGAGAAAGAAAATATTCCTCCTGAACAGACTGGAACGATGGAAATTGTTATTATTTATGAGGAACATGATGTTTTTGCATCAGAGAATGAACCAGATGATGAAACTTTGCAAACTGCGAACAATTTAGCAGAAAATGATGGTTGTTCATCATCGGACTTTAATCTGGCAGTAACTGAAACGCCTGAAAGTGAAACAGTCGAGGAATCAGAGCCAAATGTTCCTCCTAAGGAGACTCCTCTCAAGAAGAAGAAGAAGAAGAAGAATCGTTACTACAATAACTACCTGGATGATCCTCAAACCACAGCAGAAGAGCAACAGAACGTCTCATTTTCTGAGCTGCTACCTGAGATTGAAACAGAAAACCCGTTCGACCTTCTGTTAACAGGCTTTTCAGTTGAAAACATGGGAGAGGAAAACGTTAGCGAAACAAAGAAATCTCATAAAAAAAGGAAAGGACGTGACGCTGAGAAGGAATCTGTCCCAGGATCAGTTCAGGAAGTCATTTCTGAAGAAAGCAATGACAAAATCCTGCAAAGTTTGAATAATGATGCAGAAAAAAATGACTGTGCATCATCAGACTTTCCTTCAGAAGTGACTGAAACATCTGATAGTCAAATAGTCGAGGAACCAGAGAAAAATGTTCCTCCTAAGGAGACTCCTCACAAGAAGAAGAAGAAGAAGAATCGTTACACCAATAAATACATGGATGATCCTCAAACCACAGCAGAAGAGCAACAGAACGTCTCATTTTCTGAGCTGCTGCCTGAGATTGAAACAGGAAACCCGTTCGACCTTCTGTTAACAGGCTTTTCATTTGAAATCATGGGAGAGGAAAACGTTAGCGTCACAAAGAAATCTCGTAAAAGAAGGAAAGGACGTGACGCTGAGAAGGAATCTGTCCCAGGATCAGTTCAGGATGTCGTTTGTGAACTCGATTAGGATTCCTCACCACAAACAGTATCATAAAAATAAATAAATAATTAAAAAAAGTAAAATATAAGAAATAAATGACAATTAAAAATAAATAAATAAATTAAAAAAAAAAAAAAAAAAAAAAAAAAAAAAAAAAAAAAAAAAAAAAAAAATCCCCTTCAATGAATTGCCACCTTATCGTGGTGAAGGGGTTTGCGTACCTCTGTGATCCTGAGGTTTATGTAGTTTATGAGTTTCTTCTACTGGAGTCTCTCATGGCAAAGTTGTCTCAGGACAGGGGTCAGACTAAGAGCAATTCTGTTTCTCTTTTTTTTATCATGAAACAATGTACGCCGGGGTAAGAAAAGCTCCGTATATAAGTTAGTAAAATATCATATCAGCTTTCAAGATAAAAAACCCACAAAGGGTCTCATAAACATAGAAAACACAAGCAAATGTACACTGAAAGAAAAGATCTGTTGGATTGACATACTTGAATCATGTACATCGGTTGCATGAAATTAGATTATGTTTTGGTTTTATAACCAAATGCAATGCCAACATGATAGGTACATGTTATAAGCACATGACCATTTCATGTTCTGACAACATGTTAAATATATGTTGTCAGAACATGAAATGACCATGTTCTGACAACATGTATTTAACACAAAATTCATTCATATCATTGTTTCTTGTGTTCTGAACACATGATGAAGTCATTCATATCATTTCCACAACCTCATTGAGGAATTTCTAAGGTGCCTGTGCTCCTATCTGTCTCTAGACTATGTTGCACATGCACCCTGTGATTTCCATAGGCGTTATTTTAGTTGGAAACAGTGCTGAGTGCTATTTGAACCCTTCTGGACCACTATCCCTTTCAGTCATGGTTGTCATGATTGTTGGTTGGAACAGATTTCCCAGCATGCCACGCTCTTTGTAAATGTTGAAAATTAAAATAAATCAATTGATTACAGTTTGAGTTCAGTTCACATTTAAAGTATTATAACTTAAATGAAATATACATGTGCTAAAAAAACTGTTGTGTATAGTTCTTAAGCTGGCAGTGAGCAAAAACAACAACATAAACAAAAACCATGACTGAAAGGGATAGTAGTCCAGAGGGGTTCAAATAGCACTCAGCACTGCTACTAACTAAAATAACACCTATGGAAATCACAGGGTACATGTGCAACATGGTCTAGAGACAGGTAGAAGCACAGGCACATTCAAAATTGGGCTTCAATGAGATTGTGGAAATGATATGAGTGACTTTCATGTGTTCAAAACAAACAATGATGTGAATAACTTTTGTGTTAAGTACATGTTGTCAGAACATGATCATTTCATGTTCTGACAACATGTACTTCACATGTCAGAACATGAAATGGTCATGTTCTTATAACATATACCCATCATGTTGGCATTGTATAATGAAGTTATATAAGCAAAACATAACCTAATTTCATGCAAACAATGTACATGATTCAATTATGTCAATCCAACAGATCTTTTCTTTTAGTGTAAGAAGATAAGCTCTGAGCCTGTTTTAAAGGAAGGCACGGAGTCCACTGATCTCCGATCAGTGATAAGGAAGTACATGTCACATCCAAAAACAAAAGGCACTGGTAATGGTACTCTCAGTAATGAGACGGGGTTCAACTCCCTGTGATGCCCTTCTGATTGGACAGACATGTCAAGACCTCATTTCGCCTGACACCTGTCAGCTGTACGTTGGGTCGACTCCAACCTCAGTGAGGTTAAAGCTGTGATTGCTGAGGTCTGCTGACCAGGACTTGTGTCCTGAAGAGAAATCCCACTGTGAACGATCATTTACATTTGCAGCACCCAAGCTGTGGAATGCTCTTCCTCCGTTTCTGCCAAGCCCCAACGCTCACACATTTCAAATCAAACCCAACAACACATCTTTATCAACTAGCTTATGGTTAATGACCTACCCTGATTGCTCTTAGCATGTCTCTGTAGGCTAGCAAGCGTCATTTATCTATGATGTCTTGTTTGTTTTAAATGCAATTTTTAACTTTGCTTTTATGTATTTTATGCTGTCTATGACTTTTTTTATTGGTACTTATTGCTCAGTGTTATCTTTATCTTGCCTCGCTCCTGCAGCATTCTGGCCAGCTGTCAAGCTGTTTGTAAATGTGCTCTATAAATAAACATGGTATGGTGTTAAGAGCTCCTGATCTGCATCAATGCATCAATCCTAACAGTCCTCTTCATGCTCTCAAAAATTGTCTTCAAGTCCATTCTCATCCCAAGTTTCCTGCTTCCCACTACATCAAAGATGAGATGGTCAGCAGATAAACGCCCCAGACCCTCGATTAAACTATCATGTTAGTCAAACAATTCAATTTTTAATTGTTCTTTTCCCCCAGTCTCCCCAGGGTTTATGCCATGTACCCATTGTTTGACATTTCCTGACTGAACCTTTATAGTTCTGAATTTAGGTGGACACATACAGTTTAAAACCTTTGTGTTTATTCACCTGGTCACGTGTGCCAGTATGTCCAACCAGGAGCAGGCCTAAAGGAAGACCCAGGACATGATGTTTGCTGTCTGGCACTGGGACTGCCTTAGGATTCCCCTGGAGGAGCTGACCTAAATTGCTGGGGAGAGGGAAGTCTGGGCCTCTTTGCTTAGGCTGTTGCCCCCACGACCCGACCCCGGATAAGCGGAGGAAAATGGATGGATGGATGTCTTTATTTTGAGTGATGGTGCTGCTGTGACAAGTGAATTTCCCCACTGTGGGATCAATAAAGTCTATTCTATTCTATTCTATTCTATTTTATTTTGGCATCTTAGATGTTGCCTGGATTATCCTGTGTACATCAGTGACTGTTTTCTTCTGCAGGTTCTGAAGCAATTGCATTAAAAATGCTGTGACCTGCAAATGATCTAGCTGGCTAAAAAGTCAGGAAGCGTAAAACCAGAGGTCCATGGCAACCCACCTGGAGAAAAATAGAACAGGCTTCTTAGGAATTTAAAAGGGAGTTCACATTGTTAATAAAAAGAAATCTCAGCTCCACGTCCATTCATCCATCCATTTTCATCCGCTTATCCGGAGTTGGGTTGCGGGGGCAGCAGCTTAAGGAGGGAGGCCCAGACTTCCCTCTGCCCAGCCACTTGGGCCAGCTCCTCCGGGGGAATCCCATGGCGTTCCCTGGCCAGCCGAGAGGTATAGTCCCTCCAGCGTGTCCTGGGTCTTCCTTTGGGTCTCCTCCCGGTTGGACGTGCCCGGAAAACCTCACCAGGGAGGCGTTCAGGAGGCATCCTAACCAGATGCCCGAGCCACCTCAACTGGCTAAACCAGTAAATCGAGAGCTTCGCCTTTCGGCTCAGCTCTCTCTTCACTACGACAGACCGGTACAATGCCCCATCACTGCAGACGCAGCACCAATCCGCCTGTCGATCTCACGCTCCACCCTTCCCTCACTCGTGAACAAGACCCCAAGATACTTGAACTCCTCCACTTGGGGCAGGACCTCGCCCCTGACCTGGAGAAGGCATTCTACCCTTTTCTGACTAAAGACCATGGTCTCGGATTTAGAGGAGCTGATTCTCATCCCAGCTGCTTCACACTCGGCTGCAAACTGCTCCAGCGAAAGCCGGAGATCACGTTCTGATGAAGCCAACAGGACCACATCATCTGCAAAAAGCAGAGACCTGATCCTTAGGCCACCAAAACGGATCCCCCCACCACCTTGACTGCACCTAGAAATCCTGTCCATAAAAGTTATGAACAGAATCAGTGACAAAGGGCAGCCTTGGCGGAGTCCAACTCTCACCG
The DNA here is from genome assembly GCA_006937985.1 of Aphyosemion australe. Taxonomy (NCBI): domain Eukaryota; kingdom Metazoa; phylum Chordata; class Actinopteri; order Cyprinodontiformes; family Nothobranchiidae; genus Aphyosemion; species Aphyosemion australe. The sequence continues at coordinate 26,940 of SSNS01000377.1, forward strand.
GAAACGAGCGCGACTTACTGCCGGCAATGCGGACCAAGCTCTGACACTGGTCGTACAGGGACCTAACAGCCCGTATCAAGGGGCCTGGTACCCCATACTCCTAGAGTACCCCCCACAGGGCCCCCCGAGGGACACGGTCGAACGCCTTCTCCAAATCCACAAAACACATGTAGATTGGTTGGGCGAACTCCCACGCACCCTCCAGGACCCCCCCCAAGGGTATAGAGCTGGTCCAGTGTTCCACGGCCAGGACGAAAACCACATTGCTCCTCCTGGATCCAAGGTTCGACTATCCGATGGACCCTCCTCTCCAGAACCCCTAAATAGACCTTACCAGGGAGGCTCAGGAGTGTGATCCCCCTGTAGTTGGAACACACCCTGCGGTCCCCCTTTTTAAATAGGGGGACCACCACCCCGGTCTGCCAATCCAGTGGAACTGCCCCCGGTGTCCACGCAATATTGCAGAGCCGCGTCAACCAACACAGCCCCACAACATCCAGGGCCTTAAGGAAATCCGGGCGGATCTCATCCACCCCTGGAGCCTTTCCACTGAGGAGTTTTTTGACCACCTCAGTGACCTCGGCTCCAGAGATTGGAGAGCCCAACCTAAAGTCCCCAGACTCTGCTTCCACCCTGGAAGACGTGCCGGTGGGATTGAGGAGGTCTTCGAAGTGCTCGGCCCACCGATTCACAACGTCCCGAGTCGAGGTCAGCAGCACACACTCCCCACTGTAAACAGTGTTGGTAGTGCACTGCTTTCCCCTCCTGAGGCGCCGGATGGTGGACCAGAATCTCTTCGAAGCCGTACGGAAGTCTTGTTCCATGGTCTCACCGAACTCCTCCCATGCCCGGCTTTTTGCCTCCGCGACCACCCGAGCCGCATTCCGCTTGGACTGCCGGTACCTATCAGCTGCCTCCGGAGTCCCACAGGCCAAAAAGACCTGATAGGACTCTTTCTTCAGCTTCACAGCATCCCTAACCAATGGTGTCCACCAGCGGGTTCGGGGATTGCCACCACGACAGGCACCGACCACCCTGCGGCCACAGCTGCGGTCAGCCGCCTCGACAATGGAGTCACGGAACATGGCCCATTCGGACTCAATGTCCCCTGCCTCCCCCGGGACACGTTCAAAGTTCTGTCGGAGGTGGGAATTGAAGCTCCTTCTGACAGGAGACTCTGCCAGACGTTCCCAGCAGACCCTCACAACACGTTTGGGTCTGCCAGGTCTGACCGGCATCTTCCCCCACCACCGAAGCCAACTCACCACCAGGTAGTGGTCAGTTGACCGCTCCGCCCCTCTCTTCACCCGAGTGTCCAAGACATGCGGCCGCAGATCAGATGAAACGACAACAAAATCGATCATCGACCTGCGGCCTAAGGTATCCTGGTGCCAAGAGCACATATGGACACCTTTATGCTTGAACATGGTGTTCGTTATAGACAATCCATGACGAGCACAGAAGTCCAATAACAGAACACCACTCGGATTCAGATCAGGGGGGCCGTTACTCCCAACCACACCTCTCCAGGTCTCACTGTCGTTGCCCACGTGAGCATTGAAGTCCCGCAGCAGAACGAGGGAGTCACCTGAAGGAGTGCTTTCCAGTACCTCCTCCAGGGACTCCAAAAAGGGTGGGTAGTCTGAGCTGCAGTTTGGTGCATAAGCACAAACCACAGTCAGGACCCGTCCCCCCACACGGAGGCGGAGGGAGGCTACCCACTCGTTCACCGGGGTAAACCCCAACGTACAGGCACCAAGATGGGGGGCAAGAAGTATGCCCACCCCTGCTCGGCGCCTCTCAGTGGGAGCAACTCCAGAGTGGTAGAGAGTCCAACCCCTCTCGAGGAAACTGGTTCCAGAGCCAGAGCCATGCGTTGAGGTGAGTCCAACTATATCTAGTCGGAACCTCTCAACCTCACACACCAACTCCAGCTCTTTCCCCACCAGAGAGGTGACATTCCACGTACCTAGAGCCAGCTTCTGTAGCCAAGGATCAGATCGCCAAGGTCCCTGCCTTCGGCTACCACCCTTTCCACACTGCACCCGACCCCTTTGGCCCCTCCCACGAGTGGTGAGCCCATGGGATGGGGGACCCACGTCTCCTCTTCGGGCTGTGCCCGGCCACCAGGCGCTCGCCAGCGTGCCCCACCTCCAGGCCTGGCTCCAGAGGGGGGCCTCGGTGACCCGCGTCCGGGCAAGGGAACACTGCATCCATCTGTCGAACTCATCATAAGGGGTCTTTGGGCTGCGCTTTGTCTGATCCCTCACCTAGGACCTGTTTGCCATGGGTGACCCTACCAGAGGCATAAAGCCTCAGAAAACTTAGCTCCTAGGATCATTGGGACACTCAAACCCCTCCACCACGTTAAGGTGGCAGCCCAGGGAGGAGGCAGCTCCACGTTTAATTCCAAAATGCCTCTCTCATTAGCAACAACTGTTTCATACACAGAAAAAAAAAGAGTTTCCCCTCCTCCATCCATGGATGACTTCACATTTAGCAATCTCCACCCACACACAAGACGCAGCACGAAGACTTTTTCCTACCTGTCAGCTGTCGTCCCTGCTCACCTGGGTTGTTTTTATTTGTTCGTCTGACTTCTGCTCAGACAAGTGGGAGCAGTTTGAGCTGCTTCTAACATTCGCTAAATCATGGACAGCCAGGGGAGGAAAGTGGTGGTGTGTGACAATGGGACAGGGGTAAGTTAAACCCAAAATGTCAACAGGTTTTACTGCAGCTTGTTACATCAGCATCAGTCATTTTTTCTCGTTTCCATTTCCTAGGAGTTACTGCTACTATATTTTAATGCCAACGTACTTGTCGCACGTCTGACAGGAATGTGTTTTTTCATACATAGATGTATAAAAATGTCCAGCAGGGTGTGAAAGTGTGTGCACAGTTCTTATGTTGTCTGAACTTGTCGCTGCTGTCTTTACACACACACATCCTTAAATGGCTATGATGCTTTAAACTGAGTGCACATTGGATGAGAAGCAGGAAGAGAAATCTGAGAGGCTAAAATGTCAAGTTTATTTAGTACTAACTGTGTTTTACATTTAGATGACAATCCTACTGAAAATTGACAAAACATTAGTATTTTCTTGTTTTTTTCTTTAAGTTAGGAATGTATTGTGTTGCTTCAGGCTAAGGAATGTGTTATTGACTTAGACAAGTCGAGGCAGTAAAGTAGGAGGTGTGGTCTTGACAGACTATAGGTAATTTCATGCCATGTAAAGACTGTAGTGTATATATTTAAACTTGCTCAATGTGTCTTTTATACATGCATTCTTAAAACATTGTTCCACTTAAGAAAAATTAAAATGTGTTTTTTGCACGTTACATTCAAAACAAAGAAATAAATGAAGTTTCAGTTTCAGTTAAAATGCAGAAATGAGAACATTTTAGATGCATGAAAACAAACTCATGTGTGTTTTGTTCACTTCCCTTCATAGTTCGTCAAGTGTGGCTTTGCTGGGTCCAACTTCCCTGAACACATCTTCCCCGCCATGGTGGGTCGACCAATCATACGGTCCTCCACCAAAGTGGGAAACATTGAGATCAAGGTGGGACCTGTAGATTTCACTAAACTGTTTATTGAAGGTTCACATCAAATAAAACTTAAAAATTGCAAACTGTGATGCAAAAAAAACATCAAGGGACATAAATATGCCTTAAATATTCTATTTTAAAATGTGCATTTAAAAAAATCATGTCATCTCCTTATTTTAACCACAAAAATAAGTTTTTCAAAGTAACTAACCAGAGTTACTAAAATCTCTGAGTAACGTTTCCAACACACTGTTGAATCAACGTTATAAATAAGACAGTTCTGAAGGCATAAGGGGTCCAACCTGGTACTATAGATGTCCTCAATAAACTCCAGAAAGTCTATTATGGCTTTGGCTTTAGTGTGCTACCCCAAAATTATCAGAGCCCCCCCTTTGGTCACTTCTTAAAGGGGACATATTATATAAAACTCAGTTTTTGCATCCATTTCTGCTGCCATGTGGGTCTCTACTGCCTCTATAAACACTCCAAGCTGGAGCTGGCCACGCCCACCCATCTCCCACACAGGCTGCTATAAGCTGAGAAGCTCTGATATCCAGGAGGGGCTTATAGTAGAGCTACTGCTCCTCCAGCCTGGAAAGGTGAGAGGTGGTTCTATGCTAATTTCCCCATTTGTGACATCACATCATATGTTTTGTATCTACCATAGAACTATTATAATTTAAGAAAAAAAGTCATAATATGTCCTCTTTAAAGAATTTTCTGTTAGTGTCCCTCATTAATCATTAACTCTTCATTTTTTAGTTCTGTTCTCACAAGTTCTGACCTCTTCCACCAGGACCTGATGGTTGGGGATGAGGCCAGCGAGTGCCGCTCCATGCTGGAGGTGACCTACCCCATGGAGAATGGCATGGTGCGCAGCTGGGAGGACATGCTGCACCTGTGGGACTACACCTTTGGCCCACAGCGCCTCAACATCAACCCATCAGAATGTAAGGTAAGGAATATGCAGGTGCTTGTCACTTTTTGGTCTGATTGTTTTAAAAGAACCTCGTTTGAAATAAAGGTGGTAGCCTTGAAATAATAAAACCAGGACAGTCAACAATCTAAAATCCAACTAATAAATGTTTTTTATTGGTGCAGAAATCACATCTTACTAATTGAAATCTGTTTTTGTCTTAAAGATCTTGCTCACTGAGCCTCCCATGAATCCCACCAAGAACCGTGAGAAAGTAGCTGAGGTGATGTTTGAAAACTACCAGTTCCACGGCATCTATGTGGCTATTCAGGCTGTGCTAACTCTGTACGCTCAGGGTAAGAAATTAGGTGTTACATCTGTGTCCTGCTTTCACACTCGCCTCCCAAATTTTCCTGTAGTTGCCAGATATTCGTGCAGATCCAGCCAAGACAACGTTTTAACTTTGCCTTCAGGTTTGCTTACTGGCGTGGTCGTGGACTCCGGAGATGGTGTCACCCATATCTGTCCAGTTTATGAAGGCTTTTCTTTACCCCACCTCACCCGCAGGCTGGACATCGCGGGGCGGGACATCACACGCTACCTTATTAAGGTACGCTGAAAAAACACCAGTGTCAGGAGGCCGAATCACAAAGATACAAGCATGCAAGATCTTACACATTTTAATGTTCCACCAGCTCCTTCTGCTGCGCGGCTACGCCTTCAATCACACAGCTGACTTTGAGACAGTGAGGATGCTGAAGGAGCAGCTCTGCTATGTGGGATACAACATTGAGCAGGAGCAGCGTCTGGCCACAGAGACCACCTATCTGGTTGAGTCCTACGAGGTACGTTTATAGGAGCAACTTCAACACAATTTGACAGAATAAAATTACACTATCATAGATATTTGAATCTCGAGTCCTGGAGGGTGTGTGGGAGTTCAACCAACCAATCTACACTGCTCACAAAAATTAAAGGAACACTTTTTTTATTGGGCCTGGCATGAAATCAATTAAACCTGTCTGATAATTTTCTGGTTGATTAAGCAGCTGAGGGCATTGTTAATCACTTTCAGCTGTATTGGTGTTCATGGACTTAACGACAGGTGCACTAAAGTGGCAACAATTACAAAACCCTCAAAACAGGACTGGTTTAACATGTGGAGGTAATTTCAAGTTTCTCCCTCTTGATCTTTTTTGGCTGGTTTTCCACTCGTGCTAGTTTTGGCTTGAGTAATTATCTCTACTGGCAGTATGAGGCGATTCCTTAACCCTACAGAAGTTGCACAGGTTGTCCAACTTCTCCAGGATGGCACATCCACACGTGCTGCAGCAAGAATGTTTAATGTGTCTCCCAGCACAATCTCCAGAACATGCAGGAGATTTCAGGAGACTGGCGGTTATTCTCGGAGAGCTGGACAGGGCCGTAGAAGGTCCACAACCCATCAGCAGGACCGATACCTGCTCCTTTGTGCAAGGCGGAACAGGCTGAGCACTGCTCGTGCCCTACAGAATGACCTCCAGAGGGCCACTGGTGTGAATGTCTCTACCCAAACAATCAGGAACAGACTTCATGAAGATGGTCTGAGGGCCCGACGTCCTGTAGTGGGCCCTGTGCTCACTGCCCAGCACCGTAGAGCTCGACTGGCATTTGCTCAAGAACACCAGAATTGGCAAGTCCGCCACTGGCGCCCTGTACTTTTTACAGACGAGAGCAGGTTCACCCTGAGCACCTGTGATAGACGTGAAAGAGTCTGGAGAAGACAAGGAGAACGTTATGCTGCCTGCAACGTCGTTCAACATGACAGGTTTGGTGGTGGGTCAGTGATGGTCTGGGGAGGCATATCCATGGAGGGATGCACAGACCTCTACTGCCTAGGAAATGGTGCTCTGACTGCCATAAGGTATCCAGATGAAACCCTTGAACCCTTTGTCAGACCCTACGCTGATGCAGTAGGTCCTGGTTTTCTCCTAATGCACGACAATGCCCGGCCTCATGTGGCAAGAGTATGCAGGCAGTACCTGGAGGATGAAGGAATTGAAACAATTGAATGGCCTTCACGATCCCCTGACTTAAACCCAATAGAACATCTGTGGGACATTATGTTTTGGTCCATTAGGCGGCGCCAGGTTGCTCCTCAGACTGTACAAGAGCTCAGGGATGCCCTCACACAGATCTGGGAGGAAATGCCACAAGACACCATACGTTGTCTCATTAGGAGCATGCCCCGACGTTGTCAAGCATGCACACAAGCTCGTGGGGGCCACACAAGATACTGAAAAGCATTTTGAGTTGCAGAAATTAAGTTTTTGAAATGATGGACTAGCCTGCCACATCTTCATTTCACTCTGATTTTAGGGTGTCTACACAATTGAGCCCTCTGTAGGCTGAAAACCTTTATTTCCATTGAAAGACTTGGCATCCTTTTGTTCCTAAGACATTGCCCTGTCGTTATTTGTATAGATATCCAACTTCATATTGAGATCTGATGTATGTGTTTCTTTAAAGTGTTCCTTTAATTTTTGTGAGCAGTGTATGTTTGTTTTATGGATTTGGATAGGGCATTCAACCGTGTCCCTTGGGGGGCCCTGTGGGGGCTACTCCTGGAGAATGGGGTACCAGGCCCCTTGATATAAGCTGTTAGGTCCCTGTATGTTCGGTGCCAGAGCTTGGTCCGCATTGTTGGCAGTAAATTGATTCTGTTCATAACTTTTATGGACAGGATCTCTAGGTGCAGCCAAGGTGGTGGGGGAATCCGTTGTGGTGGCCTAAGGATCAGGTTTCTGCTTGTTGCAGATGATGTGGTGCTGTTGGATTCATCAGCCTGTAATCTCCGGGTTTCACTGGAGCAGTTTGCAGCCGTGTGTGAAGCAGCTGGGATGAGAATCAGCTCGTCTAAATCTGAGACCATGGTCTTGAGTTGAAAAAGGGTGGAATGCCATCTCCAGGTCAGGGATGAGGTCCTGCCTCAAGTGGAGGAGTTCAAGTATCTCAGGGTCTTGTTCACGAGTGAGGGAAGGGTGGAGCGTGAGATTGATAGACGGATTGGTGCTGTGTCTGCAGTGATGCAGGTGTTGTACCGGTCTGTTGTGGTGAAGAGAGATTTACTGGTCAATCTTCGTTCCTACCCTCACCTATGGTACAAGCTTTGGGTAGTTACCAAAAGAACGAGATCGCGGATACAAACGGCCGAAATAAGCTTTCTCCACAGGGTGTCTGGGCTCTCCCTTAGAGATAGGGTGGGCCTCTCTACTTTATTAAAGGGGGAACATGTGAGAGACAGTTTTTGACTTAGGAACACATTTTAATGTTTCATCAACATAAAAGTACCTTCAACAATAAGTGTTTTTCTGCCACTGTCATATAAAAACTATATGAAGGATTTGTTGGTCTAAATTGAACTTTTAATGTATAAACATGTACGCTCTTTCCTGTCTTTGTGGCAGCTTCCTGATGGCCGGCAGGTGAACGTTGGCGGGGAACGTTTCGGAGCCCCTGAAGCTCTCTTCCAGCCTCACCTCATCAACGTGGAGGGAGTTGGCGTGGCCGAGCTGCTCTTCAACACCATCCAGGCTGCAGACATCGACCTCAGGTCTAAGCCTATGATGAAGCTCCACAACCACTAACACCGCCCTGTCTGATAGAAGAGGCCACTAGTCACACATCTCCTCTGTGTTCACTCGAACAGGGCCGACTTTTACAAGCACATCGTTCTGTCGGGCGGGACCACCATGTACCCCGGCCTTCCATCCAGAATAGAAAGAGAGATCAAGCAACTCTACCTGGAGAGAGTTCTGAATGGAGACACGGAGAAACTAGCAGTAAGAACCCAATCGGTGCTGATGGCACATGACACAACACCTGTTATGTAGAGTTGGATGGTATTGTGGGTCATGGGTTGATTATCCAGAGTGCTAAAATCAGACATCACAACTTTCTGAATCCAATGTAGGGTTTACTAACTTCCCACTCTACTCTTCACCTCTGCAGAAGTTCAAGATCCGAATCGAGGACCCTCCTAGACGTAAACACATGGTGTTCATGGGCGGCGCTGTGCTGGCCAACATCATGAAGGACAAGGACACCTTCTGGCTGAGCCGACAGGAATACCAGGAGAAAGGCCCGGGAGTGCTGCAGAAACTCGGAGTTGGAGTCAGATGAACCAAAGCAGAGGAAAACAAAACCCTTACATCTGACGTCCTAAGCTTTTATTTTAGTTCTTCTACAGTCGTTGTTTTGAGTCATGAAAATGTTTGTTCTAAAACGATTGGCTTTTCTACATCTTTGTTAATCAATAAAGGAAAAAAATTTATTGAACATTAACATGATCTCTTCTTTAAATATGGAATTATCCAAGAAGATTCACGTTTTAGAGGTTTCCATGCTTGAACGCAGTTTATTCACCTATTCAGCAACTCATCAGGCTCTGCAGAAGCCTGTTAACCACCTGCTGATTAAAATCAGGTGTGTTGACCATTATTCAACATACCTGTTCCCTGTTCCTTGATCACTTCCCTCTGTGTAATTATACCCTGGCCCTGTCTCCTGTGGTTGTTGGTTTGTCCTGTTTGTGCCCGGATTCTTGAATAAATATTGATTAAATTACCATCTTACCTGGCTGCTTCCTGGATTACTGCATTTTGAGTCCAACCAAACGCTACCACTACCTGACAACTGCGGCTCTTGCACACATACTAGCTTATAGAGAGATGTCTCCGACTTTGAAATAATAGATGTTTCAAAGTAGGTGATGGGTAAAATATCATGCCCCAAGTCACTGGAGTAAAAGTCCAAGTCTTTGAACAGTTTGTCAAGTCAAGTCTAAAGTCATAAAATGAAAGGGAAACTAAGTAAGTTTATGATATTTTTAAATAATTTTCTTAAGCCAGTATGTGCTAACATGACCCTTCACAGGGTTAATGAAATGTCACCCAGCCCCCTCTGCGCCTTGTGGTCAGAATACTGCACTTTCAACTTCACCCTCTCTGGACCGCTCCCTTAAAGAGGACCTAGAATGTAAACCAACATTTTCCTTGTTGTTGAATAAAGACAGCTTGGGTGGTCAAAAGTAGCATGCCAAAAAGTTAAAGCTGTGTGTGACCTACTTTTTATGTAAATTAGAAAGTTGAAAAAGGCGAGATGTTCTGAGAAAGCCTTCCTTAAATCGTCATAAGGGGGGAGCCACGCCTCCACAAACCTGCATGTCTCCAGTGTCTGAGGCCTTCTGTGGAAACCAACCAATCAGCAAGCAGCTCATTATCATATTCATGTCCTGGCCGAGTGGGAGGGGCAAAAAGCTCTTTTCACAGCAGGGCTGGTTTAAGGGGTTTAGAATGGCCTGTGTCAGGGCTCCTGGGACAGATGAAAGCCAATAGAACTTTTCTTATGCTTTTTAGAGGCTCAAAGCTGTTTTAGATTGTTGATTAACTGCATTCTTGGTCACCTTTAAAGTCTCAAAAAGTCTCATATTTCGTAAGAAGCAGTAACGCTTTACGGAAATCCATGTTTACACCTCAGGACAGACGAGCTATACCTGGTTAGCATGTATCGTAACGTGTTTGTCATGGTGGAGCCTCAGAAGAAACAAAGAAAACATTTTTCTCATGGAGATAAAAAAAGAAGAAGTACATCCGATCACAATAGAAGTCAAATAAGAGTCAACATCGGGAGTTTTCTGAATCACGCTTTTTCAGTGTGAGATATTGGAGGTGGGGCGTGAGAGCGTGTGAAGAGGGTCAGTGTTGTCAGCCCTGTGAATTCCATTGAAATAACTCCAATGAGAAGTGTACAGGTTTATATTATAGTTGCTAGGATTGCTGTAAAGATTTGCTGATTGGAGCCGTTTAAAGATGGCAGCAGTTCACTGGGCACATTCAAACTAGCCGTTAGCTCATCAATCCTGTTGCATTTAAACCTGCCTTTCCCAAACAGAGGATGATCAGGAAGCTATCAACAGTTAAAATATTAATAATTTAGAATATTCACATGCAAAATACCTTCTAAAGTGATGTAAATTTCTCTTGAAGAGTGAAAATAAAGAAAAATGTTACAAAAGTAAAAAATCTGAATGTAATTTCTATCATCCTGCTGCTGCTTCCTGAAAGTTGCTCATATTTTTATACATTCCCTTCATTTCTTGTCACCCAGAATAAACATGTTATTTTCAAATCTTTACATTTTTTAAAGATACACATGTGAAAACACATGGTGATTTGAATTTAACCACATCTAGATTTTAATATTAAATCCAGGCCAATAATGATGTATTTGCTGCCCCCTGGTGGTCGAGTTCTTCAGCACATCCACCTCACAAGCCTGCTTCAGTTCAAATAAATGAACAGACGTTGCAAATTTTATTGCGATACTGAGTTTCCTGACAAAATACAGTCGTGTGTTTTTTACACTGAAAAGAAATAGTGAGCTCTCACAGTGAACACATGCTTCACACACACACGCACACACACAAACAAACACGCATACATACAAAACACACCCGCAGAACCTTCACGTTAAATGAAAAAGCATGCAGTAATGTTCAAAACACAGTTCCCAAAACGGACCTTCTCAGCTGAATTAAAAACTCGTCATGTTGAAAATCCAAACTTTCTTGTTTGCCCAACAACCCGAACAGCTAGAAGTTAGTTTTAAATACACAATCTGCTATTTGATACTGAGTCAAACGGTCAGTTGGCGGTGATGGTTTGCAGTAGGATTCCTCAGAAGCTGGTAACATGGACATTTACATTCTTCCAGGCGTCTTGAGGTCCCGGTTTATTCGTCAGATTGTTGTCTCGTGACACGTCGCCTTACAGAGCGGCCGAGAGACACAATCGAACATAAAAAGCAGAAAACGTGGAATGAATGCAGTTCTGAAAGGCTTCAGCTCCGACGTGGATACATTCGTGACTCAGTCAGTGAATCTGTTGTCCTGGAGAGGTGATGGGGTGTGCTTTTTTCCCCTCTTTCCTCCCTCACATGATGTTAAAACAAAGAGCGATCACTTCCCGCCTACTTACCCGTTACTCCACCTGCTAAAGCCAGGTGAGAGATCTGAAAACGAGGAGTCTGTGCTTTTTCGTCCTCTGATAAGCAAAAATAAAACTGTCTCTGTGGGGTACGAACAGCTGATTCGAAGCTTCCTTTGAGCTTAAAAAACTGATATCCTCCAAAGTAAACACTATTAACTCACAAAATGACATCTGGAGTAGTTATTTTGTCACTTTGGTTCTGAGGTTTGGTCTTGGCTTTTAAACACCTCACTGTCTTGCGTCCCCACCGTAAGACTTCACCCAGACAGCTGCAGACTTTTACACACAAAGTGAAGCAATAATACATCCAAGCGTCTTTTAGGTTTAGCCCAGAACTACGCTGTGAAAGGGTTACATCACCACGGTGGACAATTTGCCTTCCTAAGTGTGGAAAGTGCTTTTGTTTCCAGGCAACAGTCTCACAGAATTTGTTTTTGGATTGGAGCCTCCTCGTGCTCTAATGATGTCATCCCTTCACGGCGTAACTCTGGGTTCATGTTTCAAATCACAATCAAATCCATTTATTACACATTTTCCACAAATAGTACACTCCGTTACACTGGCAGCCCCACTGGAGCGGCACAACTTTTGCCGAGTTGCTCCTGCTTTGATCCGTTTGGGGTAGAGTCAGGAGAGGTCAGGAGGAGGGCTGCAGTATCTCGACGCCAACAATGTCCCGATCCACGGCGAGGCGCGGCAACCGCCGGAGAGAAGAGACAGAGAGAGAAAGAGATGGAGAAAAAGACCAACCAACTCCTCCTCCTCTTCCTCCCTCCCCCTTCCTCCGTGCCTCCCACTCACTCCTCACACACAGACTCGCTCAGGTCCACGGCGCCACCTCTGGTGAGCCGCCGCATCTTGCTGAAGTCGTGGTCGGTCCTCAGGTAGGAGAGCGATGGTCCCCCTTCGCTGTGGCTGGCAAGGTCCTGGGGCTGGGCCTGAGGCGGCAGGGCCCTCATCTCGCCGCCGCTGCGCCAGTACAGGGTGTATTGCTGCGGGTCGGACACTCCGAAGGTGGCGGCACACAGCTGGGCCAGGGCCTGGCTCGTCTCCCCGGCTCTCCACTGCAACGTCCGCACGGCGCTCCGCTCCCCGTCCTGGAACAGTATCCGAACGCACCTCTGCAGGGGAGGAAAGGAGAAAAGATGCAGAGCGGAATAAAAAAAAGAGAAGCAGTGAATACGTGTTGTGTTTATGACAAACAGAGGTCAAGAGGCTTATGGATTGAGGTCAAATGAGGGGGAGGAGAGAGAGATGGAGCCAGAAACAGAGTGAAAAATGTGGCTGGTGATAATCAGACAATAAAACACCCTAAAAGTGTCTAAACCAAAGCTTCACATTCAAATCCAGCAGTTAAAGCTCCTTCTAACTATTTCCTCTGCTTTCGCAAACTTTTAAAATCAATCAGGAATAAGTGAAAAAAACCGAGCAGCTCTGGGGAAGTTCTCCCTCTTTACTTTCATCCAAACACTTTTCTTTTCATCCCCAAAGAGCAAAAAGCAGCTGAACACAAAAACCAACAAGCCTGCTTCTCTTCAAAGGCTTCAGCTATTATATAAGCTGACATTCAACCACCTACAGACGGCCTTACAACCCTCTCTCAACACACAAACACACCGCGATAATCCCTTCACCAAACATCCAGCCTGAAGAAAACTGAAGCGAATCCTCTTCTCTTCCCCTACACACACACACACACACACACACACACACACACACACAATCCTACCTCCCGCAACGCAAGCAAAAGTGGCCACACAGGTGGTTAAAAAAAAAGTGAAACACACACAGCAGCGATCACAATCAACAGGTCAGCCGTCCTCCAGCAAAACTCACAGAGTCACTGAGCTCCTCGCTGTCCGTGTGCATATTGTGTTTGCCTGCTTCGATGGGTAGATGCAGCTCAATAAATTTCATGTTATCTGACCGCCCACCTCTTCATAGCACTTGGCTCACTGATCCTCGCCTGTGTCAGTGGAGAATCTGGCTGCCCGGTGAGTTAGATCGGCTATTTGAAGCCAGGAGAGGCACCACGTGACGAGATAGAAACGTGGATGATAATGCTTTGTTTTTTTTTTCTAGATGGCTTCTGGTGATCTGTTACACCAACCTGGGATCAGGAGGGTGATAGAAGAGAGTGTACGTAATAAAAAAACAAAGAAGTCAATGTGTGGCGGTATCGATGTGAGCTGGAGGCTTCTGATCAAAGGATTACCTTCTAAAAATGTCTGAAAGATACCCTCCCCAATGCTGTCACGCTTGAAAACAAGCCAAGAAGTGTTTGTTTCACTTTTTAAGGAGGACTTTGTGTTTGGAAATCCTTTTTTATTTTACCTAAGGAAAAAAATGCAACACCAAATGCAGCGACCTGAGATCAAAATTTGAGTCAAATTTGAGCTCCACCTGCACGTGTCACAGATGTGGGACAATCAGATGATGACGAGCGCGCTTCACCATCAGAAAAAGTAATTACAGTAATGTCTGACCCTGTTTCAGGTGGATTATTTCTGCCTTTTTGTTGCTAATTCTGTAAAGAAGACAGAATAGATTTAAAAATGGGCTGAATTTACAAAAGGCAGTTTTCATTTATAAAGGGAGATAATCTTGTAATTGTATGAACTCATGTGAAGGTTGAACAATTCTGTTAATGAGGCGGTTAAGGGTTTAATTTCACCAACATCAGATCTTTTTATTGGAAGCATTGGATTAGATCCCTGTATGTATTTGAAATTTTCACTGTCCGTTACTTTTATGTACAACCTGGCCTCACGTTGTGTCCTTGGGCTAGACATTTTACCCTCCTTGCCTGTTAGTGGTGGACTGGTGGTAGCCGCTCCTCTGTCAATGTCCCCCAGGGTAGCTGTAGCTACAATATCACCATTAGTGTGTATGTATGGGAGTGTGAGTGATTGTACTATAAAGTGCTTTGGAGTCCCTGACTTAGAAAAGCACTATACAAATTTTCAATATTATTATTATTACGTGAAAAAGTAATTACCATCCCCCATGTTGAATAATGAATTAACTGTGATTATCAAATTATTAATAAACCTGAGTTTGGTTTCACCAGTCACATCCAGGCTTGATTTCTACTAGACCTTTAGAATAAAGTAATCAGATCAATTAAACCTGAACAGGAATTAAGCTAAACAATCTCAAAAAGCAACTCATCTTGCCCCGTTCTAAAGACATTCAACAACAAAAGAACCGAGATCTAAAGCACTACAGACGTCACTTGGTTAAAAACCAGGTTGACTGAGAAACCTTTTTTTACTTTTGAAATATGATCAGTCATATGATGAGTTTTTCATGCAGGCTGAACATGAAAATCGTCTCCTACACCTATCTCCTGCATTAGCTTCTGATAGAAAATAGACGGTGAAACTCTAGGATTAGAAAATCCTGACAGATCTACGTCACACTGTCACTTAACATTCATGGACTCACCCATCTTGACTCACGACGGGGAAGGCTGTTGTTGGTTTATTGTCCAGGAAACAGCAGAGAACGTCTTGGCTATTAGAAGCTAACTGTTAGCCTTAGCAACTCCACCACACAGCAGAACTCCTCCAGGCTTGTGTTATTTGTGGAGATAAAACATCAACGATGCAGAGCAAACAGAGTCAGTGGTAGAGTCGTGTTGCTGTTAGCCAATCAGAGAAGAGATGTCCAAATATCAGGAAACAAGTCTCAAAATCCTGTCATGTTCAGCTCACCTGGCTAAATTCTACTTCCTGAAACAGGAGCGCCAGAGCGTTTTTTCCCCCACAGAAATCGAC
This sequence comes from Aphyosemion australe, assembly GCA_006937985.1. Taxonomy (NCBI): domain Eukaryota; kingdom Metazoa; phylum Chordata; class Actinopteri; order Cyprinodontiformes; family Nothobranchiidae; genus Aphyosemion; species Aphyosemion australe. The sequence goes on from SSNS01000377.1 coordinate 42,212, forward strand.
TCACAAAGCATTCGTTTATACTAGAGACCACTGCAAATGTGTTGAAAAAACAAGTGAACTTTGTCTTTAAAGTTAAGGTCAGAGGTCAGGATCTAACAATGAAAAACATCTTGACTAATCCTAACCCTAACACCCCAGGGGAGAGTTATTCCAAAGCCAAAACATGCTGACTAAAAGAACAAAGACAAAAAGACCTGTCTTTTATTTACAACAACAACAAACAAAACAACATGATCCCAAGGCTTTTGGGCAAATGTTCCATTAACTCATGAAACAAGGAAGGTTTGTGTCCCTTTGCATCTGGCTTTAAGCTAACGCTGCATTGTAGAAAAAGAATATGATGCTCACAGTGAAACATGGTGGTGGTAGTGTGATGGTCAGGGACTGCTTTGCTGCTTCAGGACCTGGATGACTTTATGTAATTGATGAAACCATGAATTCTGTTCTCTAGCAGGAAATCCTCATGTAAAATGTCTGACCTTTGACCTTAAACAGGCAGGTCATGCTATAAAACCTTCCAAAGAAGCTAAAATAAAACAAATCAGGAGAGAAGAGTGGAGTGAAATACCTCCATGGTGATGTGAGAGACTCGTCACCAGTTACCACAAATGCTTGGTTACCAAAAGTGTTGCAACCTTCTATTATGTTTAGAGGTCACTTAGTTTTTAATCACAGGGCCGGCTGGTTAAGATAGCTTTGTTTCCCTTAAAGGTGCTATGTGGGATATTCATAGAAATCATGGTAAAAATTGTGACTCTTTAGCGCCATGCAGTTCAGAGTAAGTATTGCAGCTACAGTGGCCCACTCAAAAAGGCAACAACTCCAGCATTCACTCCAGCCATCTGGTTCGTTTTTTTATAAAAAGAATGAGATTGATTTATTTCCAATCTCTGTAGCCTAACCCACACAAAGCATATAACTACTCCACCAGTTAAAAACATTTTTTTAATGTTCAATTCAGTTAATGCATAATGCCACGCGTACCCCCTCCCCCAAAAAGAGAAAAAAAGCACTGTATACATTAGTCACAACAACATGTAAATAAAGGGAGTCTTTTCGCATTTAGTGCAAATGCAGAACGGATATAAGTTATTTATCTGTTCACATGGAATGCTGCAGTTTGCAGGCACTGGATGGCACACTGACATAAATGAATTCCAATACAGTTATGTATTAAAAAAGGTTAAATCAATAGCTCAGCTGGACAGAAAACGAGTCTCTGAGGAGTAAAATATGGGCTTCTGTTATTCTGCTGATGTTTTTGCCCAACAAACGTAAAATCATATTAAGGTGTTCTAAAATAACCAACAGCAAACTAACAAATGAACTTTTTCTCATAGCTATGTAGCTACAGACTAAAATCCTTGACAACAAACACATTTGTGATGCTAACAGTGTTCCTGTTGTGATGCTAAAACTCAAAGCAGCTGGTCCCTACTTGGCTCTGCTGATTCTCCTTTTGTTTCTGGGCCTCCAGGCTCCGTCTGCAGCTCCACTCCTTCAGGGAATCCTGGACCTGTGGCGTCAGGCTGCCTGAGAACGGCTGCCCCTGTTCCAGGTTCTGGATCAGACACAGGCTAGCATAAACACTGGTCAGGTAGTACCCACCTGGAGAGGAAATAAACAGATGTAGCAAGAAAAAAAATTACAACTAAATAAATGCAAGTCATGTATTGCATTTATTTTTACTTTTATTTGGGACTATTAGTGAGTCAAGATGGATCTGCTTTAAAACTGCATGTTATTGGCAAAAAAAGGTCAATTTTATTAATCCGTGAAACAGCAATCTATGACTTCATTACATCCAGACTAGATAACTAATAATGGACTGTTTGGTTTTTTTTTTTTTGGGTATATTATTCCCTGCAGAGTAAATAGTTTCAGACGTAGAATCTCTTTTACATCTTGTGAGTCTTTTAATTTGATGTCAGTGTTCTCATCTCGTTTTGTTTTGAAACAACTCTTTAGACGAGCCTGCTGTTGTACTTTTTAAAAGACTTCAGAAATAAACTGGTATGGTATCATAATGAGGCAGATTTTTGTTGAATAGTTTTTAACAGTGATGCATTTTCATTTTTGCGACTAGCCACCATGAAAAATCCTCTGTAGATACCGAATGCTATTGGGGTGCCATATCTGCTCAGTAGCCACGCGCCTGCCTATGATGTCACACGACATGATTGGCTGGACGCTGGCGCATTGACAAAGAAGATTTTTGTTGGTGCGGACAAATTGTGTGCATTCTGTTGGCACATTATGTGCTCCGGTAGCTAGAACTGTTAGGTGTAGTAGTTTTCGCGAGTTGCAGTTCTTGGACGACTTTCACAAAGACACACATCATTACCTTTGTAAGTGATATTTGGTCCAATAAATAATCCCAGACTGCACTCCATAAATGAATAAAATTATTTTTATACTCAAATTCCTTTACTCACATGGGAAAAATAACAACACCAAAAAGTTTTGGAGGATTCTTCTTGGAATGCAGCGCTATTTTGAATAACTTTATTGAACAAAAGGCAAGTATACAACATAAAAACAAATGAAGTATACCATTTACTAACAGCCAAGGGTGGTAATTATATAAATACATGCAAAAATTCACATTTCAGAGCCGTTCTGTTGGTAGAGTCTAATATCAATTTTACTGCCTAGCAAATATGGCGCAATTTGTTGTGTCTGGTACCTACACCTCCCCTAGCAATCTACGAGTTGTTGACAGTGTTATGGTGTAATGCAGAATAATCAATTAGAATAGAATAGACTTTATTGATCTCTCAGTGGGGAAATTCACTTGTCACAGCAGCACCATCACTCAAAAGGTAATTAGAAGAAGATAAAAAAACAAGGGCACATAGGCAGTAATCTAGTATTGTAATCTTAGATCACTAAAAAACCACAAATAAAAGATAAAAACAAACTTGGTACCAACACTATGCAGCATACTGTAAGAGACACAGACAACAATGTGAATCCGGTATTGCACAAGTATAGAACACATGAATATTGCATTGGTGTTATTCTGTACCAGGATGATACCAGCACAGCTTAAACTGAACAGTTATACACTCTTACCTGCTTCCTTTACAACTTAGTCTATGTTTTCTTTTGAAAGCAATATAATCTTTCCGTTAGCCTTTTTTTTCCAAAATAGACCTGTTGTCTAGCATATCACAACAAGTATTTCTCTAGCATAAATTTCCTTTTTTGACCAAAAATGGCATGAGTCTAATCTACCATTCATCTCACCATGTTAGATATTCAGCTAAAGGCAACTCAAAAATCTCACCTAACATTGTTTAAAATGCATTAATAAGTTTTATTTTTGCTCTAATGCTGCGTTCACACCGGCCATAAAGTATGCGTCGCCAGCGTCAAGTTTCAATGTTAAGTCTATGGTAAGGCGCGTCAGAGCTGTGTCAACGTCCCTGCGTCGCTTTGTGAGCGTTGAGCGCGTCAAAGCTTGATACTTTTCACGCTTTTCAAGCTTTGACGCAAGCGTCAAAGTGTTCAACGCAAACGTCAAAGCAAGTTCAGCTGGCTGAACTTTCTGCGTCGCTTTACAAGCGTCAACCAATCAGAGCGCGAGTTGATACGTCACAGCAGAGCGAGGGAAGAAGGCAAATTCATTCAGCTATGGAGGACAAACTGATCGTAGCTGTTTGTAACCAGCGTGAACTGTATGACCCGACCTGCTACGCCTACCGAGATCGGAATAAAAAGGACCTTGCTTGGAGGAAGGTTGCTGGAGAGCTTGGCGTGTCGGGTGAGTGTTTTTTCAACGTTAACGATCCGCCATTGTTACAAACATCCGGCAACAGAGAGCCGCGCACGCGCTCTTTCCTCCCTTCCCCTCCCCGTGGGGCTGACGCAACCGTCAAAGCAAGCTGCGCCAACGCAAGCTGTGCCAACGCAAGCTGCGTCAGCGTCAAAAATATATAGGCGTCAAAACACCACGAAGTATGCGTTGTTTGATGCATACGTCAAGGACGGTGTGAACGCAGCATTAGAGTGATTTCACTTTAGATCCAGAACATTTTTCTACATATTTGAGCTAAACCTCTATAAAAATTCTTGCACATCTATTGCATGTCATCTATTTTTTTATTTTACACATTTAAAATCACGTAAAAAAAAATGTTTTTGAGGATCAAGTGGATTTTTGAGCTCTATACAAATTATATTTTGCAGAATAAAGTTAATCACTCATGTTTTAAAAACATATTTGCAGTAGTCTCTATGCCTGGTGAGTCAATCTCTGTGGGGAAAAAAGCTGTGGCGCCCCTGTTTCAGGAACTAGAAGTGAGCTAGAGCAGAGGTGAGCAGCAGATGGCAGGATTTGGAGTCTTATTTCCTGATATTTGGACATCTCGTCTCTGATTGGCTAACAGCAACACGACTCTACCACTGACTCTGTTTGCTCTGCAACGTTGATGTTTTATCTCCACAAATAACACAAGCCTGAAGCAGTTCTGCTGTGTGGTGGAGTTGCTAATGCTAACAGTTAGCTTCTACTAGCTGAGGCATTCACTGCTGTTTCCTGGACGCTAAACCAACAACAGCATTCCCCGCAGTGAGCCAAGATGGGTGAGTACATTTTTCAATGTGTGTGAAATTGACTGGCTTTTCTAACCCAACCCCTCTAATTTTTATTAAGGGCTAATGCAGGAAATAGTGGTAAAGACTATTTTCACATTTAGCCTGCATGTGAAAATTAAAGCGACCAATCATATTTCAAAAATAACAATTAAAAAACTGTTTCTCAGTGAACTTGGTCTTTAAGTGATGAATTTATGAGCTTTGAACGCTACAAGTTAGCTTAGCCTGCTAATCATGTGGTTACTATAAAAAAAATCAGCTTTTTATTGGTTTAACAACTTGAAAAATCTGGTATTTTCTTGAAAAAAAAAAAAAACCACGACAGCTTTATATTGGGTCAACATTTGGGTCATACCTTCTCCACCAAGCCAGGAGGGCTCCAGCAGCTCCATCATGTACTCCACCTCTATTAAGAGTTGAGGCCGGTTACATTCCACTATCACATAAGATAATGATGGAAGGAAGTCATCCCAGCTAACTTCCTGTCCTGAAAAGACAAAAGAAACGACTACCATTGAGCTTGTATCAAAATGGGAGTTGACCATTTGATTGTAAACATTTAAAGTATGCAGCAGTCTCACCGTGTAAGGTTCCCATGGCCTTGTGGACATATTTGCACACCTGTAGCAGCAGGAGCACTTTGTCAATCGGCGAGTGGGTCCGCTGCATCAGAATCAGCTTCTGCTTCACCTTCTCCACCTCCCGGCTATCCGGGACTCCCGTCCGTACGCCGAGCTTCTCCATGGCTTTTTCCCCTTTCAGACGAAGCACGTTCTGCGTGAGGCACTGGATGGAGCCGTCCTGATTATGCAAAGCCATCATTGCTTTCTCAAGGTGGCACCTCAGAGGCCTGAGGATGCAGGAGAACATGGCCCTCTCCAACGCCAAGTCTACAGAGAAGAGGGAGGGTTCAAATTTTAGGAAGGAAATAAATCCAGTTCGGACAAAGTTCTACACAAAAATGCTGGTGTAACCATTTCCTTTTTATAAAGAACCAAAGCTGTCTTCCAGAAGCAGCACAAGGCAGAGCAGATTTGCAAACATTCAGACACGTTGATATCCAAGAGCCTATAATTTATGATTTGTTTCCACTCCTCCCAAACACAAACTTATTGTGCTAGAACAATAAACACTAACGACCGCACCACTGAACACTCACACTGTGTAAAAAATTGAGTTAATCTCACCCTTGTAGCTTTGTTACTCTTTTTTCTTTGTTTTAGAAAATGTAGTTTTCCCCTCTTCAGCAGTGAATTACTGGTTTTTGTTAGAGTTGGACAGCAAGCCTGATGAAATGTGCCAAACTCACAAAATACACATCTGCAGTCATTCTCAATGCAAGACTGAAACTCTAAGGTTGTTATCATCAAGAACGTCTCAATAATTAAGTCATAATTTTGCAGATGTGTGAGTTCTAGGGGTTGGCTGAGTCAATGCACATTTCACTGCATGCATGAATTTATTTTTTTTATTCAACTGTCTAAAGTCCTAAAATGTGATTACAAGGTGTCCAAATATTTTTTCTAGTTGTTTAGACTTTTAATCATTTGTAAAAATTGCCTCATCAGTCCTTTATCACTTCTAAAGAAACCTCTCAAGTGAGGAGAAAACCATCTTCAAGACACTATCAAAATGAATGCAGCTGCCTTCTATTAAGCTTTTAATATTGCCATGTCCTGGATGACTAAAAATATATACAAGCATGTAGTATCTTGTGTTTAGGCTCCGTCACCCTGGATTAACACCCTGCTACTCTCCAGTACACTACCTATTAGAACATAGCTGGTAAGCTTGCCACTTTCTTTCAGTGTGAAGAGAGTCATGATGGTCAGAAGATAGGTTAATCCTGCTTTTTTACACCTTCCTGCCCCCTCAACATGCCTCATATGTCAACAGCACATTCCCACAAAGATCCTACCAAATTATAGCTATGTTTACATCCATTCATTTATTATCTGGTGTCTATCTCCAGTGGTGGACTGGCAATCTGTGAGTTCTGGAGAATCCCAGAACGACTGGTGTGCTCTAAAGCCGGTGGATGTGCTCCGGGCCGCTGGAGATCCCCGTCGAAGGATTGAGCAGACTGCAGCAACACACACACTCACACCTAGGGGCAATTTAGAATCTCCAATCAGCCTAACATGCACGTTTTTGGTCTGTGGGAGGAAGCCAGAGTACCTGGAGAAAACCCATGAATGCATAGGGTCGTTTCCACTATCGGAACTTCCAGGTAATTTCAACAGAGCTTCCAACAACTGAGTACCTGAACTGCAGTATGTATTTGGAAATGGGTGCTGGGTGGTTAACAATGCCGATTGGTTGAAACTGAGTAGGAAACGACATCGGCAGACGTCACCAAAAACCAGCATTTGTAAAATTGGAAGAGTTGCTGGTGAAGCAGAATGGAAAGAAAACAAGATTTTCTAAACCACCAACACCCACAATTGAGGCAGAATTTCCCCCATAATTTATATTGCGTTTTGGTCTATTATGGCGCTGGTTCTGGTCATTGAATGCTGCTTTTTACGTCACAAAACTGCTCTCCTTGTCCCCTGAGTGTAATAAATTACGGCGTATTTGACAGAATAAAACTTTTAAAATGATATCAATGGTAAAAATGGTAGATGGCCTGTATTTGTATAGCACCTTCTTAGGGTTCTACAACCCCACAAGGCGCTTCACAACACAATCAGTCATCCACCCATTCACACACACATTCACACGCTGGTGGGGATGAGCTACAATGTAGCTACAGCTGCCCTGGGACGCACTGACAGAGGCGAGGTCTGCCGTACGCTGGTGCCACCGGTTCCTCTGACCACCACCAGCAGGCAAGTGGGTTAAGTGTCTTGCTCAAGGACACACAGCAGCATTCTCTGGCAGGAGCCGGGATCGAACCTGAAACCTTCCAATTACTGGACAACCCACTCTACCTCCTGAGCTACTGCTGCCCATCAATGTCAATGTCCATGGATGCCTTTTGACACAGATCAGTGAGGTCACTCACTGACAAAATGGTCGTGATATGCTAATGTCCTGAAAAGGCTGATTTTGTATGAAGACACAACGGCTGAGAGGCATTGTATTTTCTCGCCTTCTTCCTTACCATACATTTCCCAGAACTCCTATAATGGAAACATGGCCCGCATGGAGAACATGCTAACTCCACACAAAGAGGCTGTGCAGCCAGGATTTGAACCAGCGATCTTCTTGCTGTGAGGCAACAGTGTAACCAACTGCCCCACCCCTGCAGCCTCTTATATGACTGGCTGTGACAGCCATCTTGAATCAGGTTGACTCCAAACGTTGTTGCAGCTCTAGACGTATGTTTAGTGAACCCTTTCTAAGAGGTTTATTCAAATCTGTCCATTGGTTCATGGCTTATTTTTCAAAGACACAAATGAACACCCACACAGGCAAAACCCTAATACCAAAGCACAGAGCTCTGTAATACACCAGCCCATGTTCATGTACTGTACACATGCCCGCGTGCCTTCACACGTGGAAACACTCTGGGTGATTCTCCTGAAGCCAGTGGGCAGTCCTGACTCAATATTTTCCACTTATCATCAGTTTCTCCTCTCCCTCCTGTGTAATCCCCCACATCTCTCCATATCTACCTCACTACCCCTCGTGGTCAATCACTCCCATCTCTTCCTCCTTTCCTTTTGTTTACCAGCTTTATAAAGTAACTTATCATAAGTAATTTGATTACAGACTTGCGACATGTCAGCAGCTTAAAAAAAGGAGTACTTTTTATAGCTGTTACTCACAGACCTGTAACAGATTACATTTCCCAAGTAACCTGCCTATTTCTATGCCTCCCTCCCACCCTCCCCGTGAATCGTGCTGCTTTTCAAGTGAGCGTGGGCCACTGATATCTTTTTATGATAAACGAGGGGGAGAGAAAAAAAAATGCAAATGCCTCCCACCGACGCAATGAGAGATAAATCAGAACCACGGCGCAGAGAGGAAGGAAAGAAGGAAGGGAGAGAGCGGAAGGCAGCGGACGACCGATCTCCCCTGAAGCTTCAGCACAGCCAAGCAACCGGCGTTCGTCATCACACGATCATACAACAGAAAAAAAAAGAGAAACACCTGCAAGCGCACACGCGGCAACACACAAAGCAGTAAAATAAAGCCTACGCACGGGGCTGTGAAAAACTACATTCCTGGCAAAGTAACACCCTACAGTGTCTATACAACACTAATCAAGCTCTGAATGGGATGTATTGAGGGTGCATCATGCAGGGCTATTTTAATGTTTATTAAAAATAAAAAACAACAACATCAGCTCCCCTCACTCCGTACAGGCTACTTTGTGCTGACCGCGTCTTTCACCGGAGACCGAACATCCCACCAGTTTTCAGAAAAAGGCTGTCTGTTTCCACAAACCTGCATCCTCTGGCAATGTCTGTGTTGAATCACTGCTTTTTTCTTCTTCTCTTCCTTTTTATGCCATCAACTATTCATGTATTAAAAATGATTTATTGACAAGGGTAGAGTCCAGCCCAATCAGCTTAATTTATTCACACAAGTCACTTAATTAGACTAAATGACTTTGAATGATGTAAAATACTTTTAACAAGTATCTAACATTCAATTAAATGTCCATTGCAATTTCGTTTCAAGTAGTCACGTAAGAAAAATTCCATAAATAAAAAACATTTTGGATCATGGACAACTTTGAGGTCATGATTCTAAACTTGAATAAAGTTGAACGCTCCCTCCAGGAGGGCTGGGCTTGATTCTCCGTCTCTTGGTGTCTTGTTCAGAGGTTGGATGAATAAAGACAAAAGACCAATGGATTAAGGTTTGTCTTCAGTAATGAGGGTGTTGCTCTGGTTTGTTGTGGTAAAGAAAAGGAGTCCAAACGACGTAGTTCTTTATTTAGTGGTCCATCAAATGTTCAAACCCTCATTTATGATCAGGAGATTTGGATAGAAAGAAGGAGATCCCGTAAATTCCAGGGGAATTCCCCACTGAGAGGAGAACCCAGGGCAGACCCAGAACTCCCTGAAGGCACTATATAGCCTCTCTGTCCTGGGAATGTCTTGGGATCACCCAGAAAGGAGCTGAAGAATGGGAAGAGGGATGTCTGGGTTTCCCTCCTGGATCTGTTAATTCCACAACCCAACATTGGTTAAAGGAACACTAGTTGGTTTTGGCTTGTTTTTAGAACCCTCTAGTGTTCGTTGGCGAAACCGAATATGAAACTTATCTCCTTGCTGTGCGTTCGTCTTTTTAACACCTTAATCTAACTGCTGAAATGTCTCCCCAGCCTTCATTAGTGTCTACAGGAGCAGTTCATCACTAAATCAAACAAATCAGCTATGTTCACGATCTAAAACATGTAGAAAACATGCTGGAAGCAGACTGCAGATCCAGGTATGTCAAGCTCAAATTTTTCTAAGTCCCAACAGACCGGACTGGCAACTGTGAAGTTGCAAGTGGAATATTCTGGCCTCAGGGGCGACAGGGGCTGGGAGCCCTTCCATTAACCCTGTAAAGGGTCATTTTAGCACATACTGGCTCAAGAAAATTATTTAAAAATATTAAGAAGTTTCAAAGTGTCCCTTTAAGGGAGCAAAAATAGATGTATCGATTAAACAACTGCTGTCAAAAATATGGTTTAGAACGTCTCAAAATTGAAACTAATATCTCAAAATGAAATTATTTTTGGCACATTTTTTCTAATGAGATGAACATGTAAAACATTTAAGTTTTTTTCCTACCTAATTAGGTTAAAATGAAACATTTTACTAAAGTCCCAGTGATGTACTAATATGATATTTATTAAGCACCTATATCAGTTTTCTTGACAAAGTGATTAAAGCTTCCATTAATCCTATGAAATTGTATGTTAGAAAACAAAATAAATGTTGGCTAGAGTTTTTTCTATGTATGTATGTTGTTTTTGTTCTGACATGTATTTTGTTTATCTTTTATTTCACGGGGTTGTCATTAGGCTTGTTTCTAAAATCGGAACTTTTGAGTCATTTTATCGGACCTTTACGTTATTTGTGTGTCTCCCTGTCACCGGACCGGCCTGAAAGCACCACCATCTGGGCCGTTTCAGGAACCTGCCTTGAGTTGTCCACTCGGAAAGGCCCGGTAGAGTCACTGGGTGGGACTTGTGGTTAACTCATGCTAATTGGTTGTAACTCAGTGGGAAGTGAAATCGGCAGATGTCACCATTTGTAATGCAGATGCCTGAATCGTAACAAAGTAGGATCTTACCTTTCTCGTTGTCAGGCACCAGTATTTCAATTGGAGGCTCGAGCTCTCTGCTGTCCAGCAAGCAGCACTTTGCCTGTGACAGAAAGAGGCGCAGACTCTGCAGAAGTTGCACAACCGTCACGCACGATGACGAAGAAGAAGACGATGAAGCAGAAGTCAGAGATTTGAGCACCCCTCTCTGCTCCAGGAGGAAGTCCTGAACCATGCCCCCAAAGACCGAGCGTCTATCTCTGGACAACTCCTCCACCAGCCGAGTCAGACGCTTGTCCGGAGCAAAGAAACAAACGAAGGCTTCGCTCATACGGTGCAGCCCGCCGCGGCCACGAGAGCGAACAAGTGGCGGGCGTCGGTATGTGTCTGTTTGGGTCTGGGCCATGCTTTCACGTTCTGAATCTGAGTCATTGTCCTCATCCATGCTGCTGAAGGAGCTGCTGCTGTCGAGCTCGGCTAAGGATGGAGCCGGTCGATGCTCCAAGGCTAGAACCGTTCCTTCAATACCCTGTTCCTGCTGGAGCTTTGGTGGATCACCCACAGGGGCGGAAGTCTTGAACAAAAATGAGAAATCATCCTTCAGTTTATGTGACAACTTCCAGGTGTTTGAAAATTGCGTAAAGATGGAGAAAAAAATAATCTGTACCATGCATCTATATTAGTATACACTCTGAAATAAAAACCCTTACTTGTGGCACGTAGACAGACATCATGTCATCTTCCTCCGCTGATCCCGGTGATACCGCCGGAGTTCTTCTCAAGACGCCGGCCCCTGCATGAACTCTCCTCTGTGAGTTAGCCTTGTGTGGCCCCTCTGGTCCTCCTGGTTGCTCCATCGACGGAGAAGGTGAGTAGGATCCTACACCCTCCAGGGACAGATTCATGGAGGTCTCCGAGAGTCGGAGCCGCATGCTGCGCTTGAAGCGGTTCCGTTTATTGGAGGCACTGTTGTTCGTGTGTTGTGGCTGCTGAATAGAAGAATTCAAGACTTGTAAGGAGTTACATGATATTTAAGCTGCTAGAAAGGGAGTTGGTAAACTTCTCATAACTAACCCTGCAAACCTCCATCTGGAGAAAGAGCGGGTTGATGAAGCAGACTTTGCCTTGTCTGCCTTGAGTCATCAGGGCACATTGCTCCTGGTTCATCTGGGCCTGACTACTGCTGGTGGATGCAACCGGACTCAACGGTCCATTTTGGATGTCTACAGCGCTCGGTGAACTCCAGAAGTCTGGTAGAAGAAGATCGTTTAGACAACATGGTTATTATTCGAATAAATACAAACAAACATGAGTAGAAACTCTGAGATTTTTGCAGTTTTAATGAATTAAAATTATTTAGCTCAAACTGACACAGATGGTGACAAAAGGTCACGTAGCGTGTCCTCTTGACCTCTATGATGATTTAAAGTAAGAACTTCATTATTGTAGTTCTGAATCACAGAGAAATTCCAGATAAATCCAAGACAATTTAACAGTTTGGACTCATTAAGTATATTTAAGAAGGTACGTCTCAATTTACTGCTGTGCTCCTACAAGAAAACAGTAAACTACGTGGATAAAGACAGCACAGACTTTTAGCAACTAGTTAGAGAAAAAATTCACACTGATTTGATAAAGGCAACATTTTTGTGAAATGCTGTAGGGCAAATGATGCAAAGGCAAGCAAATTGAGAGAGTCGTGAAACTTTGGTGCAAACGTTTTTGTTGCAATTTAGTTGCAAAGTGTCCCACTTAATTTTCAGTTAGTTTGCACTTTATCCTTATTATATTTACACCTACTCTCGTGTACGTTCTGACTCAGAAACTAAACCGAGAAGAGATCGAGGTGACTTCCAGCTGCATGCGTCGACCTTGTGGGGAAATTCCAACAACACAAAAGTGAAAATCTGTGACTCATGCGAGGAACTTGAGAATTCATCTGAACAACTTGAGACGTTTCAGAAACACCTTTAAGAAATGCCATATTCATAGGAACTATGTGATCTGGAGGTGTATCTCTGAAGCCACTGGACAAGCTTGACATCTACAGCAGAACATTTGCTTCTTATGAAATAATTCTGAATTTAGCCTTTCAGTCACAAGCTGATGTAAATTTTGGGAGAAATGTGCTAAAATGCTGCCTGCCGTAGAAAATCTTAATTAAAAAGCTTTTTGGGAAATGATTGGATTTCACCATCAGGTTTTTGATTACTAGGGGACACCAGATGACAAAAATGAGCTTTAATTCTGAGGTGAACAGGTAACCAGTGCAGAGACGTTAAAAGAGGAGTGATGAGGTTTGCTCCAGCTAGGAGCCTTGCTGTAGAATTTTACAGATTACATTTAGCTTGCAGGTTTTTAACACATTTGGTAAATTAGGAGAAAAACAAACTACAGATAAACGAAAAAACAGAAACAACAGAAACTGTTAACTGCGAGGTGAATAGATGAGGCCTATTTAGCAGAACCATGTTATTACGGCGTCTGGTTTTCACTTTGGGCCATTATGAAGTCACACCTCACTCTCTGCTACTGCAACACAACAGCACATGTTACTGTGTTAAAATAGCAAATAACAAACTTTCTTACAATTCTGATTTCTTTAGTTGCAGTGAATAAGAGAAACAAACAGTTTTAGAAGCAGAAGTATTAATACAATATACTGTAGTGTGTTTTATAATTCAACAATTGTGGAGAATAGTGATAATTAAATTGTGAATAAAATAAGGGAGAAACTAGAAATATTTGACACACTTTCCAACTAAATTGCACTTAGCCATTATTAAAGGGACTATATCATGCAAAATCCATCATAAGCTTTTGACCATGTTGTTATTTCCTCATGAAAAAAACAGCCCCAGTGCAATTTTTGGCTTCACGCATATATTTTCCTGTCTCAGCTGCAAATCCTCTGCATAATGATAATTAGCGTTTATTTTAACAGGTTTATCATGGTGGACCCTCAGAAGAAACAAAGAAAACCTTAAAGGAACTAGGGGCAGGATCTTTAAAAAATCTGTAAAAAATTAAACATGTATGTTCATTTTTTCAAAGCTAATGGGTGATGAAGCGTTATAAACCTAAAAGAATGAGGCCACCCATGTATCGTTCCATTTTCTTGAACAGGCTGTTTGCTGCAAAATGCGCTGCAGTTCGGTCACGAATTTCCCGCGCTGCCCTACGAATATGGCGTCAATTGACACTGCTTGCGCGTTCACGACAGCTTCAAAACAGAAAGAAAATGTGTTCGACACTGCAGATCGGTAGGTGGCGCTATTGCACCTTAAGTTGCTTGCCAACCGCCAAACTCCAAAAGAAGAACTGTGGGAATGGATTCTACTGCAACCAGCAAACGACCAAGCGTGGCACAAAGGAAGTTTATTCAGCGGCATCTCGTGAGTCAAAAACCAAATATGGTAAAAGACAGGCAGGGACCCGAATCTATATCGGATACGTGATTGACGAATGGAGGCTGCTTCAACTATATCTGGGACTCAAAAAGGATGCTGCCATGGCTCATTTCCTAGTGAGCAGGTAAGAAACATTATAGGTTGTGTTTAGAGATGATNCTCCTCCTCCTCCTCCTCCTCGTGCCACTGATTGAAAGCAGGTGTCCCTAATTGTCGCTGATTAGATGAGCTGGCTGAGAGCAGCTCACCGCTCGCTCCTCCTCCTCCTCCTCCTCCTCCTCGTGCCACTGATTGAAAGCAGGTGTCCCTAATTGTCGCTGATTAGATGAGCTGGCTGAGAGCAGCAGCAGCAGCAGCCTCACTTCGAACTTCGTCTGCGGTGGAGAAACATGACAGATGACCCTGGTCGCAGATGTCCGATGTGCCAGCGGACTTATGAGGCCCTGTCGAATCACCTGCGTCGGACCCACTCGGTGTCTAACGTGGAGGAGCGCGGAATACTTCTCAACCTGTCGAGTGGCCGAGTGAACATACGGCGTTCTCCCTGCCCGTCTCCCGGCTGCGATTACAGCGGGCCGCGACTGGACAAACACCTGGAGTCCGATCACCGGGACTGGACCGAGCAGCAGGTGAGGTCGAACATCGACGCTGCGCGGCGGGCGGAGTCTCTGCGCCTCCTCCGTGAGCTCCGCGCTAGGGATCCGAGACCGGAAATGGTGTCCACTCTCGACCTAGACGAAGCAGAGAGCCTGGAGGCTCATGGAGGAGACGACTCTGAACCACAAGTCCAGGACGCGGCGTCCGAAGACGGGGGGACGCCGGCAGACTCAACCGTGGCCTCGGACGAGGAGGAAGAGGAGGATGATGATGATGAGGAGGAGGAGGAAGCACGGCACAGCACGTTCTCACGGTCCGCCGGTAAGTAAGATTTATCCGAGCTTGAGGCCGACCTCCACGCCTCCAAGCCGGACTAATATTGTCCCTTTTCTCCCTCAGAATCCTTTCTGGCTGCTTACCTCTCCTTCCTGAAGGGGGCGTGTTCTAACGCCAAGGGCCGGGAAAATGCAGTGTCCCGGCTGGGTCGAGTCAGAAGCTTTATGACATACATGGCTGGCGCGGTGGAGCGCGGGGGTACATGGTCGTGGGCCTTCCTGGGGAACACGTCCAGGATTCAGCAGTAAGTTGTCCCCACCACCAGACACAATGTTCAGACATCCCGCCGGCTGCTGGCACGCCGGTCGGGTAATATTGTAATATTATATGGGTAATATATATTGTCCTCCTTGTCCTTCGCAGGTGGCCGGAACACGTGCGTGCGGGCGGGAGCGCCATCACCACGGTTCTCATCTACCTGAAGAACGTCTCAGCGTTCCTCACGTATATGCAGGAGACGCCCCCGCCTCACACTCGACTCACCAAGACCGCACTGATAGGAGCCATCCGCGCGGTGAAGAGCTGCATGTCCCGCCTCTCCAAAGACGTCGCTCTCCACCAGATCCGGGTCAAACGCGGTAAGGAGGCCAAGGCCGTATCTGTTGAGACTCTGTCCGCGTGTCGCGCGCGCGCATCGGACAAGATACCCATTCTGCTGGATGAGATGGAGCGTGCCGGACCGAGCAGGGCCTTGGCCGGATACTTCATGGGAGCCTTCGGCGCCTTCGTGACGAGCCTCTACGGTCACAGACGTGGTGTGTTGGCCAACATGACCGTGGAGCAGGTGCGTGAGGCGCGGGAAGAAGCGAGCCCAGGATCGGACGGCTTCGTCATCAACGTCCGCGACCACAAGACGAACCGGGCGTTCGGTCTGGCGCAGGTGTATCTGAACGGCACTGAGTTCTCGTGGCTGGAGAGATGGCTGGTGCTCCGCGAAGCCATGGGGACCCGAGACGGCTACGTCTTCAGCGCTGGACCCCGTGGCGGGGCGTGGACCAGGCTATCGGTGAAGCAGCTCCAGGGCGCTTGGAGCGACATGGGGCTCCCAGGGAAGCCCACATTCGTTGACCTCAGGTCCGCCGTTGCCACGCACATTAAGGCAACGCATGGCCCCGAAGAAAGGGCGCGCATGTCATGCTTCATGTGTCACGACACGGGTACAGCGGATCGGTTCTACGTGCTAACACTCAACCTATCACAGGCTCGGGAAATGAGGAGCCTCTTTGAGCAGGCGTCCGGCTCTTCCTGACCCCCCGTATGAGTATTGAATGTAAGGCTATAATAAAACTTTAAAGTGAAAACTTTTGCCTGTCTTTCTCGGTTCCCTTTCCTGGGTAAAGTGTCACAGGTACAGAACCCCACAGCAACGCATGCACTGGGCCCNGGCAGGATCTTTAAAAAATCTGTAAAAAATTAAACATGTATGTTCATTTTTTCAAAGCTAATGGGTGATGAAGCGTTATAAACCAAAAAGAATGAGGCCACCCATGTATCGTTCCATTTTCTTGAACAGGCTGTTTGCTGCAAAATGCGCTGCAGTTCGGTCACGAATTTCCCGCGCTGCCCTACGAATATGGCGTCAATTGACACTGCTTGCGCGTTCACGACAGCTTCAAAACAGAAAGAAAATGTGTTCGACACTGCAGATCGGTAGGTGGCGCTATTGCACCTTAAGTTGCTTGCCAACCGCCAAACTCCAAAAGAAGAACTGTGGGAATGGATTCTACTGCAACCAGCAAACGACCAAGCGTGGCACAAAGGAAGTTTATTCAGCGGCATCTCGTGAGTCAAAAACCAAATATGGTAAAAGACAGGCAGGGACCCGAATCTATATCGGATACGTGATTGACGAATGGAGGCTGCTTCAACTATATCTGGGACTCAAAAAGGATGCTGCCATCATTTCCTAGTGAGCAGGTAAGAAACATTATAGGTTGTGTTTAGAGATGATGACAATGATCTGACCTCACCGATGACTCAGAGAGAGCTAGCGTGCAGTAGCATTAGCTGTGATAGTAGCATTAGCTGTGATCAGGGCTGCAGCGTGGATTGCTTCGCCGCAATATTGTCCGTGAGAGCGGCGGGGAGTTGCCTTTTCAGCGTGAGATGTTGGAGGTGTGGCGTGAGAGCGTGTGAAGAGGGTCAGGTAATGGTATTTTTGTGTTTGTGTAACATAGCCGTCTGTGCACGCTCCCGTGCTGGGCTGCAGTTACTCGCAGAGCCGGGCGCGTCGCTCGTGAGCATCGTTTCTTTTTTCCTGCCCCTAGTTCCTTTAATCTGATGAAGTTAAAAAAAAATGAAAAGAACATCCGACCACTGTGCAAAGACCTAGTTAGGACGTTGAATGTTTGCAGGGACAAACAAGAGTAAACATTGGGAGTTTTCTGAATCGCGAGAGCTCTGAGACATGATTCCTGCATGTATTAGATCGTGAACGCAGCTAATTTGATTCATTGTTCATTGTGTGTGTTTTGTGTGTGTTTTGATTGCTAGTTGGACTCTCACTTGGCAGGTGAAGTTAAACCTAAATGTATACCATTGCGTCATATCAGTACGGTGAGGAATCTGAGGAATGTTTGTAGTTGTGAAGCTCACCAAACCTTGCTACTACTTGTTGGCATCTTCTCACGTCTGTGTACAAATACGATACAAACTGGTGTTCATATTGCTTGTCACAGGCAGGGACATTTTCTGTTTCTATATTAATGTGAGGGTAGCTGCTCCGCCCTAGTCATATGGCTCCATTGTCCAATGGACCTACAACTGAAGCGGCCCATGAATAGCGTGGTCCGGGATGATTGTATGGACAAATTTTACAGAAAACAGACAGAATGGCATCCTGACCCACTCTGACCCATCACAAACCCCTCGATGGAACCGATGCAATACGCCCCTGTCCAAGTAGTACCCCATCTCTCACTTCTTCTTTTTTTTGTTTACCTTGTCCCATGTGTGAGATGGCCTCCAGTTGTCTGTGTGTTGTAGCTTTAGAAATGGCCTCTGGCAGCTGAAGAGGAAAAGGTAACACATCCCTGGGAAAAAAATACACGTAGATGCATGAAAATATGGCCAAAGTATGCCATTTATGGGAGCTACCATGCTGTATTTTTTGAACCAGAGTTTGTGCACTCAAGATGCGAAACTAAAAGTCCCACTTATTTAACTCATAAAATAATGGTGTATTTTTTTAAGCATCAAATATCTAAATGCATTTATTTTTCATGCCACAGAAAGATAAGAACTAAGTGACTCATCAGAATTTAATAAAAAATGTTTAAGGTGAATATTTTATGTTTTAATCAGGAAATTGTTGCATTCATTAACATAGAGTGGGCGGGGCTTAGAAAATATGCTGAAACCAGCCACTAGAGGGCTCTTGTTTCAATGCATGTGGATAGTTCACTATATTTAAAAACATTTAAACTTCATATAAAGTGAGCTATTAAACAAAAATGACACTCCCTACTTTGAATATATTTACTCCTGAGTTTGTATCCCGACTTCAAACTAATAATAATAATAATCAAAACCTGGTTTCTGTTCAGTATTGAACTTCTCTCAAAAATATTGGAGTTCAACAGAAAAGTAATGTCATAAAAAGCATTTGAACTCATTTCTTTACAAGGAAAAAGTTCCAGGGATGTGATTTTCTACTAACTTTTATCCAAACTGTGTTTTATTGAATGATGTTACCTGCTGATACAGTAGAAGGCCACCAGTCGACACAAGTCGGGGAAGCTGAGTGCTGAGCTCTCCAAGGCGAATGCTGAGTGGAAAACAAATAGATTGACTGACAGGAACGGAGGCAGAGGGAGACTAGTTAAATGTCAAAAATAATACAGAGCAGCCACCCTGCAGTGGCACAGTAAAGCCCTGCTAGGCTGATGGTAACTTTTTAGAACTTCTTCAGATTTTCAGGTTCTTATAAGTCTATGAAAGTTTTTTTTCTCTACAAAGATCTTAATTAAAAAATCTCAAACTCTTGAGTGAGTTTTTGTATTTTACTCACTGGAGTCTTCCTCACAGATGAAGCACTCCTTCACAGAGGACGCGCTCCTGTCCACCGACACTCTCAGACACAGCACCTTCCTCTGAGTGGAGCTGCATTTACGTACTAAAAACGTCTGAAAAACACAAGAGTAGCAAGAATAAGATGAGTTGTCACAGATACTTTAAGATTTTCTTTAAAATTAGTTAAATTTGTTTTAAAAATTATGTTTACGAATGCAAGAGATGAAATCGGACATTTTTTTAATGTTAGTTGACTCGTGAGATGATCAGACAGAGGAAATGACTGTTTGACAAGACTGAATAACACAAAATACAACTTTACAAATGCATTCAGCAAAGATCTGGCTAATTTTAAACAAATTTGACAAATTTATAAATATATCAGGACCAGGAATAAAATCTCAATGAGTCCTGGCCAAGACAGCAGCTAAAACAGTTCCAAATAAAAGAACTGTGTCATTGCTGGTGAATTTTCAGATTTAAAATGAATTTTCTGTATTATGTTAAAAGCAGTTTGCAATTTCTCTGTGGCACATGCTAAGGACGAAGCAGAACAATACAAAACAATGTCATCTGCATAAAAATGTCACTTAGCATCAGTTATGTTTTGACACAAGTCATGTATATAAATTGTAAAAAAAAATAGGGCCCAAAATGGATCCCTGTGGGACACCTTTTTATATGTAGTCTGAAAACACCATTTACCTGAACCCTTTGTGTTCGGCTGCTCAAGTAGTTTCACTTGACTGCTTCTAAGGACAAGCCAATGTACTCACTGATTAAAAATGGCCAACATATGTATTTCCTTTGCGTCTATAGTTTTATGCTTGAAGCTGCTCCAGAGGATGATTCTAATAATTTATTGAGATGAGCAATATGGCTGACAGGGTCCTCACCCCAATGGGCTCTCTGAGCAGGATGTAGAGGGCGGAGTCTTGGTTGAGTGACAGCTGCAGCCACACAGAGTGGGTGAGCAGCAGACGATCCAGGACACTGAAGGTCCGCTGAGAGGTGCTGACCACCTCCTGCATCTGCAGCACACACATAGAGGCAAATTAAAGCAAGGGAAACAATCTGTTTGCTTTCATTAGGTAGAAGTGTCTGGAGCTACTTCCTGATTATGTTTTAGTTGCAATTCTATGTTTTGATTGTAGATGCTAACTGACTCTAGAAAGTAGGGATATAACTTCCCAGGCTTAATATTTATTCTGCAGCCAACCACTATGGAGGCCTCGCCCTGCTCTAACTTCAGCTTTCAGGTTTTTGAGGAGTGTAACCTTTTATTCACTCTGTCAACATTTTTATTGAAGTGAGTCTGTTTAGAATCAGGAG
Source organism: Aphyosemion australe (assembly GCA_006937985.1). Taxonomy (NCBI): domain Eukaryota; kingdom Metazoa; phylum Chordata; class Actinopteri; order Cyprinodontiformes; family Nothobranchiidae; genus Aphyosemion; species Aphyosemion australe. Next base: position 62,707 of record SSNS01000377.1, read on the forward strand.
GTTATTTGTTTTGTTGGTTTTAGGTGGAAACAATTAAACCAACACACCTAAAATGCTGATTAATACATTTGTGAGAGCGCATGAAGGTTCAGCTGCTGTTAATGAAATGTTACAGAGATTTAGTTTTTGTTTATTTTGGTATGTTGTATAAAATTAAATAGTGTTTTAAAGGAGTTCTAGAACAACTTTTTTTTTTTTTTTTTTTTTTTTTACAATTTGAGCTTCTATGTAGCCATATGGGTGCCCTAAGCACATTTTCGTTTTGTGGCCCATCCCGTTAAGATGATTATTGGACTGGGGGGTGGATTCGCACTGTGACAGCCGGTGCTCGATCAGGGGAGAGCGCCTCACGGAAGTTTTTTTTTTTTATAAGACAGATTGGTTGGTGTCCCCCTGCCCATTTTGCGCCCTATACAGGGTGCGTGTTGCGTGTGGGCGGAGCACCGGTGCTAGCTACATTAAACACCCCAGGCTGCCTATACTCAACAACAACCAGGTAAACGTGGTTTTTCATTCTAGAACTCCTTTAAAACCCATCATATCTGTGATCAGGTTGTGACTGAGAAAACTACTTTATCACAATTAAACAATAAACCAGTGCTCAATTTGGTTCAGAATTCAAAAGCATAGTCTAAATTTTATTGGTCCAAAATGAATTTGCATTACATTGTAAGTTTCTAGTAGGCAAGAATAGGAAAGGACATGTAATCAATCAGATTTTATGCATAGCAATAATCATGGTTTTTTTGCAGGTTTGTGACCAGACATCATCATAAGGAGAGCGGAGAGGAGCACCTTAGTCCAGCAGAATACAGCTTAATGTAAAATTCTCATTAGAGCAGCTTCAGGTACTCGTATCTGGACACTCCTGCATCTACAGACAGGTTTGAACTCTAGTGCTTTCATTGTCTGCAACAAATTGTCCATCAGACACAACTTTTCTGTCTTTTAGTAACTCGTCGCCTTCCACTGAAACTTTTTTCATAGCTGCTAAATATTTAAGGCAGCTTTACAACCTTCTGTTCATTCTGCAGTCTGCCAAAGTGTTGTTCTGTTTCTGAGAGCTGCACACCTCTCCTGCTGCGTCTGCCTTCACCGCAACAGGAAACGCCGCTAAAAGGTTTACTTCTAAATGAACATGCACCTCTCAGGATGGACACACCTTTATTCATTTTTTTTTTTTTTTATTGCTTCCTCAATACATGAAAACAAGTGGGTCCGTTCAGAACCGCGTGTCTGTTTTTGCTTATTTTTGGATCTTTGGCATGCGGTCACAGCTTTAGTTTCTCCCCGTCTAAGATTGGCTTGCTGCTGGATGTCACTATGTGTGGGCTGCCGACAAACTCTTGCGAGCGTAGCAGCAGATGGTTGCCATGGCAACCTGGGCCTACACATCCTAGCAGGCATTCCCACTCACTCAGCGAAACACCCTCCTCCTCCTCGACAAGTTGGAGATGGACGCACACGGTGAGCTGGTGCGCTCCTAAACATGCATGCATGCACACACACACACACACACACACACACACACACACACACACACACACACACACACACACACACACACACACACACACACACACACACACACACACACACACACACACACACACATGCTCTTTGCCAAAGGGCGACAGGTTCTTCCAGGATGCAGAGGTGTTTTTATTTCTAGAAATACATTTCTTTTATTTTGTGAGTTAAACTTTTTTTCCATATAATTAAGCCCCATGAATTGTGTCGATCTTTCACATAAGAGCCTGGAAGCAAGGCAGAGATCACGTGTTGCATTAGAATAGTGTGCATCCAATAACAGATGTGAGGTTTTCATGTTTTTACCACCTCCTGTACTCTATTACATAACTGTCCTCCTCTCTGGGGGGAGACCAGTTATCTGCGCTGCTCTGCAGCACCATTAACAGTAACAGGTTATCCCTGGAGGTTGGAAATCAGGCGTTAGGTAACAATTACAGGTTTCTGCTGACAGCAGAGAAACTAAAACAAAGGAAACATAAATCAGGAAGAACATTTTAATCTAAAGACTCAGCGGTGTGTGAAACACGATCCCCCTGAGGAGGCGATCATCAGCTCAGCACTGTAGGACTGTCAAACTTTTGAATCCTAACGTGAGGGAGGCGAGCGTTTGAGGGATGTTGTCTTGTTTTTCTTACAGCTTTACTATAATAAGTCACTATGTGTTGACAGGGCTTTCTCACATCACACATCCATCACAGCTGAGTGTACAAACAGACATCCATCCTGTTTGACTACACACATACTACAGAGAAGTACTGATCATCACATGTGCAAACGGAGGTGCCCTCGGCAAATCACGTCTCAATCTTTAGCCACAAATATGGTTTTCTTATGCAGCTTTAAAAGAGATGTGCTACTTCAGCTTTGCGTCTTGAAATTAATAAAATAAGATTGATCTAAAGACTAAAATTGTAGGTCAATATCTGTAAAACTGATTCAGTTGTTCGGTTGAATGGGGTGGCCATCTTGAATCTGGTTTACTCCACATTTTAATCACTTGTAGAGGAACATCTAATGACTCTTTTCTGAAAATTTTATTAAAATCTGTCAAGGGATTAATGAGATATTTTGCTAACAGATACAAACAGGAAAAACACTTATCATTTGCTCTTTGTCGTTATCACAACAGGTGATAAGGACAAATAATAACATGAAAACAACCAAACCAAGGATGACCTTTACAAAACCAGAAAAACGCACGCACACACAAAACAAAAAAGTTTGAAGATTAAAGACATTTCAAGATAGTGGCAGTCTCAGGAGTCTTGTATGGGCTCAGACTAGCCGTTAGCTCATCAGTCCTATCATACATAGTGAATTAATTATAAATTTTCTACAGAAAAACACATCAAAATGACCCAAATTATCCCTCGAAGTCTCACTAAAAGAAAAATCTGTGCTTTGAAATCTCACAGGAGACGAAGACATGAAGAAATCCCCTGGTACCTTTGAATGAACTTTTTCCTGCTTGTTGCTATTTTCATCTTCCTCCTACTAATTAATGTTAGTCACTAATTTTGTGTCTATTTTAACCTAAAAAATGGTTCTCTGTAAAACTCTAAAAGCTGCACCAAACAGTTTAAAATCCCCCAGTGGCTTGTTGGAATAAATTAATGCTACTGCAGCAGTTCCTACTTGTCTAAGTTGTCACCAAAGTTGGGTCTGAAATGTTCGTTCGCTGCCTCACTACCTCTCCCACTGCAGCACTATTGTGGTGACTAGGTAGCAGATGCAGCATAGCCAGGTGTGTTTTGCATCTTCGATGCTACCTGAATATCATGGTGCTTTATAATTCACAGCCGTCACATATTATCACAGGATAGACTGGTATGCGCACCTGAGTCTGAGGCAGTATAATTAGCTGGATTTGGTCTGAGATGACCGGAAATGACATCATATGTGTTAGCAATGTTTCTATACTATAGTTTTATATGTTACAACAAAATATTTATTCTATAATATATATTTAGTTTAAAATTATTATTATTTATTTATTTACTTTACATTAAATATGAACTAACATGTTTATACAAATTGTGAATGTAGTGTGTAACTGAAGGCTAAATCATTGTGCCCTCTAGTGGCTGGTTTCAGTATATGTTTCAATTCCTTTATGTTAACAAATGGGAGTTTCCTGATTAAAAATACAAAGTACATTCTACATCATTTCTGCTGCAGCGTGTTTTCTATTATGTTTAGTTGTAAATTGTTATTAAATGGTAAAAATACCATTGCACTTCGTGCAAAATCTCTTTATTACTGTTTTTATGCAAAATGCTTCCTTTTCACTTTAGCACATATTAGCGCTAATATTTTCATCATATTAGTCCACTTTTTTTGTTTTTTCTTTGAGCCATTGATCATTTAAAAATTTGCACTGTCCTATAAATGGTTAGCCTGGCAAGCCATCCTATACATTGCACTACGTAGTTTGATAAAAATAAGAAGCCGCTAAGTATAGCCGACAGACTTACGCACGTTGGAGTCTAAATAATTCAATGTTGATGACAAAGCCGTTTCAAACGAACGTGGTTCCTGCGCTGCTTAATGTTGTTTGTGATTGCGGTCGCAGCTCTGACGTCATCGGCTACTCCCGCTCTGTGATTGGCCCACAATATAGAGCACTGTGATTGGCCCAACCAGAACTATAGCGAGCTGTGATTGGACAGCCACAGCAGTGGATCGGGCTGCGAGGGTTCCAATGAAGCGTGCCTAGACCAAACTTTGCAAGGCAAGAATTTGGTCTAGTTCACTAGGCTTGCTGAACACATCAGAACATCATAATATAAAATCCATTATGTAAGATATGAAATAGTCATAAAACCATCAAAAAAAGATAAAAAAGAAGACAATAAAATACAGCAGAGGATTGAAAGGCTGGACAACAAGTGTTTCTCCTATAAATGTTTTCAGCCGTGGTGCTTGTTGACCAGGGGGAGTTGGGGGGAATTGCCTCTGTACTTTCCGTAAGAGCGGGGTGGGGGGGGGGGCATTTTGTAGGCGTGGCGCTACAATTTCAGCCGTGGCGCAGCGCCATCGTAATGTTGAGTTAACTATTGCTGGAATGCCTTGACATAGAAGAGGGTCTTCAAGCGAGACTTAAAAACCATCAGTGAAGGCGACTGATGCACTACTAAAGACAATTGGTCAATGAGTCAATGGGAATTTTTCTCTGTTTTGGAGCCAGCACCTAGTGGACGAGGGGGGAACTGCGGTTTTTGTCACTGCCGTGTTGGCTTCAAGTGAATGAGGCCGAGGTTCCCCCTTGGGCAATATAATAAATATCACAATTCAGGGAAGATGACATTGTGATACTAAAAGGAGGTGATATTTGCTATTTTTAAGCCAACATTAATAGGCCAGATGCTACCAAGACACATCCAGTGTTATTTGTGAAGTCCCTTGAGATGACTCTTGTCGTGATTTGGCGCTTTATAAATAAACCTAATTGAAAACTGAAGATCTTGTTACATCAGACTGAAGATGGTAAAAACTGCTACCACCTAACAGTCGAAGTTTGAACTGCACCTCACAGACGAAATGTGTGCTTGTAAATTCTCCATAAGAATGCTTTTAAATATCGATTCAGTATCATAACATGCAATGTCACCATTTTTCAGTGTATCAGTATTTTCATACATCCCTATTAGATGGTCATCCCTAAAACCACTGACCCTCATGAAGCAACATGAAAATGATGATAGTAGTGATGTATTTTTACTGGTACAGCAGCAAGAAAATACCGTAGCTGATTTACCTCGTTCAGATATAATCATGGCAAAAGGCTCACAAACCCACACAATATAAAAGCTATTTGTAGGTGTTTAATGAAATGAGCAGCTCTTGTTTCAGATCTCTATTTCTCTGAGCTAAGAGGAAGAACAAGTCTCTTCAGGCATATTTTTTTATTTTAAGGCAAAAATGTTGAGAATGTATCTGATTAATTATGTGAGTCGGAGAGGGCTTCCACAGTCACCTCTCGGTGTATCCGGACCCAACCACCGGTCTAATCACCCAACAGCAAACAAACCGACAAAAGGCTTTAAGATGAGCAGAAATATAAAAAGAGAGAAAGAAACAAAGCTGGGAGCAAGACCCAAGTGTTTCACTAGCCATTTCCAGGTCCGCCTTACATAAAATGCAACGCTGCCCACACACGCTGAAAGACTTATGTAATTCCCTCAGAGAAACCGAGAGACGCAGTAATAGAGAAACAGAGGAAAAAAGATAAAAGGACGAAAAGAGGAGAGAAAAGCCTGCACTTAAAATTAAAGCTTGATGAGGACAACTCCAGCAGGCCTGCAGCGCTGAACTTCAAGCTGTCAGACTGGAAAAGTGGAATCAGCTGAAAGAGACGTAAACGATAAATCTAATACAGCACCGGAGGGCAGCAGCAGCAGCAGGGAGACGGACCAGAACATCTGATGCACTTCACAAGAAATACATGAAGGGATAATTACAAAAACACTGAGGAGGGATGGAGAGAAGTTCACTGATTAATTCCACATAGAAAAAAATCTAAATTTTTATTTAGGCAAATGAATAAATTTCAATTTCTCCAGAGCTCTGATGAGCACATAAATGATAAAAAAAGCTAATCTATTAGAAATGACGCCCTGACTCTAAAGGCTTTGACCTTTCTCAGTAAATCAATACAAACACGAACACTGTGCGTGGGTCTCGCCTGGTTCTCTGTCAGCTGGACACTTTTTGGGGGCTGATTTTCATTTCTACACCATGAAAAAAGTTCAAGCAGATCCTGTGAGTAATTTTTGTCTTTTCATTCCTACACAGAAGGATTCGGTGTGGAGCTTTTTTTTTTTTTGCAGTACCCAACATTATGTTCATTCTTTCGGGCCAAAACCATGGTTGAAAAGCGAGAATGAGCCTTACAGAACAATAAAAGGGAAGACTGTTGATGGGTATTTTCGAGAGGAAGCATCAGATTTTACGTCCAAACCGTTGATTGACTGATGGAGAAACCTGAGTACACCTTTCAGAGATAAACTGGAAAGAAATCTTAGCATGAAACAAACACTGGATGGAAGGACTGACCTGCGAGCTGGCTGAGTGAGCGATGACAAACTGGTGAAGTGACTCAAACACTGAACAAAAGAAATATTATTTCCAGATCTGGGGAAAAAAACACCCAACAGGTGCTGTGACTATCACTGCTTTTTAGATTTCTGAGGTTTTTGGGAGCGGATCAACAATTTCGTGGCCAGCTGTCGCTCATGAGTTAATAAATTATATTTTAAAAGACATATTATGAAATCTTCATTCAAATGGTCACATGTGCATGTGTGATTCTCTCTTTTTACCTGTGGGGTCAGTTAATCAGCTACACTACATGTGACCTTGCACACCCCCTGGTGGTGGCTGAAGGACATGGCAATAAATACAAACACACACACACACACACACACACTCGCACGCACGCACGCACACACACACACACACACACACACACACACACATTAATTAGAATACTGTGGAGAGAAAATACAAAGTAGTGAGAATGACAGAGTGATCATTTTGAACACAGCCCACTGAGGAGCTCTTTACATACTTAGTTTTTTTTGTTTCAAATGTCTCCATTGCCAACATACTTGACATGCATGCTTTATGTTTGGTTTATGGTAAATTGCATGTATTTGATATAGCACCTTCTAGAGTTCTACAACCCCCCAAGGCGCTTTACAACAGAATCAATCACTCTCACTCACACACACATTCACACTCTGATAGTGATGAGCTACAGTGTAGCCACAGCTGCCCTGGGGCGCACTGACAGAAGCAAGGCCACCAGTCCCTTCAACCGCCACCAGGAGGGTGAAGGGTCTTGCCCAAGGACACAACGTGAGGCCAGGTTGGTTGCGAACCTGCAACCCTCTGGTTACAGGGTGGGCATTTAAAGATGAACTCCGGATTTATTTTTTTTTTGGTTTGATGGCACCATCTAGTGGCTGACAAATGTATCACACTAAGCCGTGGTTTCCACTTCATTACTTATGGCCGAAAGCAACGGCTCTCATTCATGAATGTGCTCCTCTAGCTGACAAACAGAGCTAAAATACATTATTATGGACATGTTATGTTGTGTATTCATGTATTTATATTTTAAAGACTTATTTTTCCGTGAGAAACGTTGCCAACTCTGCATCAACCGAGGTACATCCTCAAACGCTTGAGCATGCTCTGTGATTGACGTCTGTCAAGCAGTAACGCTATTGGTTGATGCTGACCGTTACTCATGTGGCAAGGTGGAGAAACGAGGGCCCGGGCAGAATTCGATCCCCACGCTAACCAGTCAGCCAAAGGGATATGCCACACTCAGTTCAAACTGCATAGAGTTCTACGGGACGGGGGCGGGCTTAGCAAAATAAAAGAAAACGATGTACTGCCTACTTTATATCACAGTACATGATAAGACAATCACTTTTATGGATTTCTAAAATATCATACTCAAACTCCATATTACAGCTTTAACTCCTCTGCCACCATCGCCCTGCACATATCCACTATTAGGGGTTCTCAAACTTTATTTAGGGGCAGGGAACCCTTAGAGGGGGTTAAACCTTTCCAAGGAACCCCTTATATGTTGTGGCCAGGTTCACTGGGGGTGTGCCATCTTACCTCACAAATCGATTCAATTTCGATTCAGGGTCCTACGATTCGATTATTAAACAATTATCACTATTTTTTTGTTGCATTTTTTCCCACAGTTTAGGTTTTTTTCTCACATCACAGCTTTTTCATACTTTTGAATTAATTCAACACACAATTATTCAAGTTACCAAATACCTTTTACTCCACTATTCTATTCATGAACACATACCCAACATACTTTTGCATGAAATCTACAGGATAAACGTGAGTTTTGCTTTCGTAAACAGAATCAGCTGAGGCAGCAAGCTGGAGCGATGCAGAGATCCATGAGCTTCTGGATGTAGGTCTGAAGCTCAGATCACCAGACGGTTCACGTGGCACTGTGAAGGAAAGCCACCTTTTGGAGCAACTTGTGAAAAAACTTAAGGAGCGTTGCTTCAATCGGCGTAGAAAACAAGTTACATCCAAGCTAAAGCGTGGAGACAGCGCCCACACCCACTTTATACCACCATCGCGTGATCTAAAAACACATGATCGCTTTATATTACCGCCACAGGCTGACCTTATAAATGACCAAAGGCTCCCTGGTGATGCCTCAGCTTTGCAGCAAAGTAACATCGGAGTTTAATGAAAGAGTTGTGGGCAAGTTTTATTAATCTTTCCTTGGTTGTTGGCTGGTTAGGAGGAACAACAACTGGCTTCTTCTCTTCATCTAACCCGGGATGGAAACGTGTAAGGTGCTGTCACATTGTTGGTAGTGTTAGTATTTTATTTTAGGTTTACATAACTTTCCTTTAATCCTCCAGATGAGTAAATCTCTCGCTCAGTGGCTGAAGCTAAGAAACAAGCTGCCATTATTGCTGTTTTTGTTTTTTCCACTGGTCCGTCCCCTAAAGCCTCCGGGCGTCATTCTCAACTTCCTGCCACGCTTTGCGGCTGTTTTTCGGTATTTATTTATAATCGTTCTTGGATGTTTACAAATAGATTTTGAGTCGGCACGTGTCACGCAATGCATTGATTAAATGGTGAATTGGCACACCATTAATGTTCATTTTTCTGGGGTGTGTACTTCTCACCATTTTGCTGGAAAAAATCTTTTGTTTTATTCCTTGAACTAAGGTTGCTTTATGATGGGCGTCTCCTTTAACGTGGCTGCCTTCACTGCTTCATTAGCACTTAGAGACACACAACACATTGTGGTTATCCATGGTCATTCTTTCTACCTTTAACTTGTTATATATCTAACTTTAGCTAGTTTGGATTTTACATTACTTGATGAATCGTTTGGACTTAAAAATTACGACAACTTATGAAAAACGATGAAAAGAAGTTCAGTAAACATATAATTAAGAAGCTATTTAAACCTATTTATTCACAGTAACCTTTATTTGTGATAGCTGAGATTATTATCTAGCCTATTTTTGGAATGAAACAATATTTTTATGTAAAATAAGTTCCAGGTCTCCATAAACTGGTTAAAGAAGCATCCAGAGCAGCCTCAGCAACACCCCGAGAGCACACATAAACTGCATTCTGCTGAGTTTTCTGTGTAGGTGGATGCGGCTATAATGATAGATAGTAGAGTTCATGTTTCCAACCAAGAAAAATGATTTATGCCTACTTTCATAAAGCTCTAAAGTGATTTTTAAAAAATAACGCAACATAAAAATGCTGCTTGTGTTCATGGTATACCAATAATTATAATTTATCTACGAGCATTCTAAATACTCAGTTGTTCAGATCGTGCTTGTTACCCTGAAAAGAATCGGGAGGAGGCATCGTTAAACAGGTCCAGAGACAGTTACAGGAAACAGCACAGGGAGGATGAGGAGGAAACTGAATCCTTGATGACATCTCCAACCCCCTCAACACTGAGCTGATTCAGCTACTAACTATGTCCAGCCTCTGCCACATCATCAGTGGTTCTGCACAGAGTTCCCAAAACAAACTTGCAATGATAGTGACAGTCATGTTGTGCACTTTGCTCCTAGTCACATCCTATATTTCCATCTGGAGACAGAAAGCAGAAACACAGACAGCCACTGGAAATGTGTACAATCTGTGGTCATTTATAGATTTTAAGATTTTATGTGCATACATGCTAAAAGGTATTTACACGCCTTATTGACGTTTATGGCAAACACTCAACAGGTTTTACTTGATCTTTAGTTGAAACCTTTGCAGTCATAATGACAGTGTCCCAGCACTCAGAGAAACATTTGGCAAACTTGTCAGTCAGCAGCTGTGTGCATGGACATGTTGACAGGTGACTGAAAAAACGGCTGAAAATAGCAAAGATGACAGAGTTGTAGCAGATGTTTTGTGGTCATTGTAATCCTTCTACCCACAATAAAAATGAACTTATCCAACATCAAGGTTGAAATCATAGACGTACGAGAACAGAGTTAGTAGGTGCAGGCTCTGATCCCTGAATAACTCATATTGAAGTTTTCATCACATTAACTGATTTTGGTCGTTTACTAGCAGAAACAGATTGAAAGTGAAAATCAAAACAACAGAAACTGTTTTTCTAGAGGCTCATATTTGTTGTTGTGGGTGCTTAGATTTTCAGCTACTTGTGCTAGCAAACAACTCAGTTTAAACAAGAGCCTCCCTAAAGTTCAGACAGCTTTAGTAGAGTTAGCACACTTGTGAATATTACAAAGTTATATTAGCAAATCTAATGCTATCTAAAAAACAGTTGTGATGGCCCTGCATGAAAAAAGAAAATTCAGGAAACCTTTATTTATGTCTCAGTTAAGAAGAAGCAATGGTATTTGAGGGAACTCCTTTATGGATACCTGTTTGACTAACCCCAGCTTTCCACCGTAATACGTAATCGCTGCTTAATGTCTATGCAAGGATAGTTTCATAGCGCTCCGCTAAACTTACGCTTCAGGGCTTTTTAACGTGCTACATTTCCAGAACGCGTCAATCTCAGACCGGGCCAGACAGGAAGTCAAACACAGGAGCAGTGTAAAGCACAGACATCATATACGTAGATGTGACATGGACTGACGCTGCCTATTGAAGCTGCTGTAGTGGCCAGCTGCCATCTTGGATGGGTCTCCATTCGCCCCCAGTGCATTTATTTCTACTGAGGAATGTGTTTACCAAACAAAAAAAAACACATTTATTATGCTTTTTCACAAAATCAGACATGTGGTATGGCATGATAATTAAAATATAAATATAATTAAATAAAATATAAAATCCCAACAGGTAGGCTAGAAAAGTCAATAGTAATCCCACATGATCTCTGCGTTTACGTTGGTGCTGCTGTGACAAGTGAATTTCCCCACTGTGGGATCAATAAAGTCTATTCTATTCTATTTACTCCAGTTGGGTTTGGAGAGTGAGGAACCCACCCAATATGGCGGCGACGCTGTTACACTCTCCAGCACCCAGTGGCGCATCTACATATTCATGTCTATGATGTAAAACATCTGGCAACTTTCGAAATAGAAGGCACGTGCTGACTTCCTGTTGTTTAACTAGTGGAAAACAAATACATCGTTACCTGTGACACCTCCCTGGAGGAGGTAAAAAGAACAGAAAAAAACAGATCTTTTGGATGGATGCTGTTGTCTTTCTTTATGCTTGTTAGCAAGTTAACCTGCGAAATTCCATGTGATCGTTTAAATTCTCCTGTAATTTTGTGACCTCGCAGGTCCAGTTGCGTGGAACGCATTCGCTGCCACTGCACATCTGAAATGCTCGCGGTAGGAAGGGACGTGATGGTGAAACTGTGTTCATTACGTTACGCAACACTTATGGATTTGGTGGAAAGCTCGCTTTAGTCTATTAGCTGAATGATGATACCCTGTTTGCCCATTCTTCTAAGTTGGCTAAATGTTTTTTGTTACATAAATATTGTGATGTTTTTAGAATCTGAATAATTCATACATTTATAATACAAAGCATAGGTTATCATTATAGAATGCTAATCTTACATGTGATTGTTTTGATAAAGGAAGTTTAACATAGCTAGACTTTCCTTCCCACTACTTTCAAATAGAATTGTAGAGACATTTACATTGTAAAGTTTTTCAAGTTTTTAGTTTAAGTTTCAGATTATTAGCATCTTGCTCAGAGCATTTTTCTAATAAAAATGAAATAATTACTAGCAACTGTTGCATTTTAACCTAAATTGCAAAAATATGACACAGTTGTGCTTATTTCTCAATTTCCTAATAATTAAAAAAAGTTTACATTGATAAATGCAAAATATTTTGCTACTGATGAAAAGCTAATTTTACACTATTACCAAATTTCTTAGAGATGTACAAATACTTTAAACAAGAAATAATAAAAGCAGATACTTTGAGCAGTAACCTCAATATAAATGCCGTCCTATGAGTGTAAAGTCTTTTACATAACAAGTATGAGGTGAACTCTGAAATTATTTCAAACTTTGTTAAAACAGCATACTTGTGCGTAATGTCCATCTCTATTTATTGTGTTTGACGCCATCAACAATTATCAGTCTGTAAAATCTCTCATTTGCACAAGAGTGACCATGAGGGTGGCTAAGTATAGCTGCTAGCTCATCACTGCATGCGTAGGATGTCTTATGGAACAACATAATTGCAGTGGACTATAAGTATCCACAGGGGGCAACAGCGGGCACGAGGGCTTGTTGACTGGTGACAGGTGTCCGTTTTGATGCCTGCTGGAAAAGTGACTCTGCAAAGGCACTCGAGGCCAGTAAAAAGAGAGAGAGAAGTGAGAGCTGCTTGTTAGTATGTGTATTTCTCTCTCTGTGTGTGTGAACTCATACAAAGGCATTAGTATGAGTCAGATGCAACACTTGAGCTGTGAGAGAGAAGGGGGACTGTTAGCATAACTGTGAATTTCTAAATTGTAAAAGCATATCGGCTAACTGGTGTGTTGAATCAGATGGAGGACCATCACGAATAGTTTTGAGACCAGAAGGGTGAGTGTGTGTGTGTGTGTGTGTTTGTTTTAGTGTCAAAAGGGGACACAAAAAGTGACACTAACCTGTGGGGACCTTCTCTACATGCAAGGACGAAACTTCCAAGTTTCTTTGTTGATTAAATGCAGACTTAAGGCATAAGGTTTAAAAACATGGCTCGGTATTAGATTATGATGTTTGGTTAAACTTTTTCCAAAATAAAGACAGGAAGTGAAAGAACAGCTGGACTAATAAAAAGAACAGTTTGCACTCTGATGGATGTCAAAATGAACAAATGAGTGTAATACAGAAGTTATCAACATTATAAAACAAATGTCTAATGAAACAAAGCATTACAAAATACTATTTTATATATTGTATTATTATCTCGGGCTGCACAGTGGCGCAGTGGTTAGCGCAGTTGCCTTGCAGCAAGAAGGTTCTGGGTTCACATCCCGGCCTGGGGTCTTTCTGCATGGAGTTTGCATGTTCTCCCTGTGCATGCGTGGGTTCTCTCCGGGTACTCCGGCTTCCTCCCACAGTTCAAAAACATGACTGTCAGGTTGATGGGTCTCTCTAAATTGTCCTTAGGTGTGTGTGTGGTTGTTTGTCCTGTGTGTCTCTGTGTTGCCCTGCGATGGACTGGCAACCTGTCCAGGGTGAACCCCGCCTGTTTGCCCGATGACTGCTGGAGATAGGCACCAGCCCCCCGCGACCCTGCTCGGATAAGCGGTTACAGAAAATGAATGGATGGATGGATGGTATTATTATCTCATCTTTACTTTATCTTTTAAAATATACATTTTATTAAATGTACATCTGTTCATTAAAAGCCTAAATAACAGACCACCCCAAAAACTTTAATTTTAAAAAGGGAATACTCTCTCTTTCTTGATGATTTAATCACATCAGACACACACACACACACACACACAGAGAGAGAGAGAGAGAGAGAGAGAGAGAGAGAGAGAGAGAGAGAGAGAGAGAGAGAGAGAGAGAGAGAGAGAGAGAGAGAGAGAGAGAGAGAGAGAGAGAGAGAGTGAGTGAGAGCATGCACATCTCATTTTTGGCAAATATACATGTAGTTCCTTTAACTTTTTGTTCTTTTTAAAACACAGATAGGAGATCTTATTTACCTTTTTTATGCTGACGTTTCGGCCATCACTGTGGCCTTCTTCAGAGCTAAGCTGAGCAGCTTAGCTCTGAAGAAGGCCACAGTGATGGCCGAAACGTCAGCATAAAAAAGGTAAATAAGATCTCCTATCTGTGTTTTAAAAAGAACAAAAAGTTAAAGGAATAATCAGACAGACACAGGATGAACGTACCAAAGATGATACATGTAGTTGCAGGAAAAAGTATGTGAACCCTTTGGAATTATGTGGATTTCTGCACAAACTTGTCATAAAATGTGATCTGATCTTTATCTAAGGAAGGACTGTTTACACAGTGTGTTCAATAAAAACATGGAAACATATACTTATTTGTGTGGTATTAGTTTAAGCAGACTGATTGTCTATTGTTGTGACTTAGATGAAGATCAGATCACATTATATGACCAATTTGTTCAGAATCCATATCATTCCAAATACTTTATCTTGCAACTATATTTAATCTAGGTACTGGCACCCCTACACCCCCACCCTAAAAACTTAATGGTATGGGGCCTAAGTACATGTTGGATCTTCTTCCAGTATATACACCTAGCAGGGCTCTCAGACCCCTAGACAGCAGTCAGCTGGTAGAACCTCGGGTCAGAACCAAACAGGGAGAAGCTGCTTTTAGTCATTATGCTGCACATAGATGGAATCAGCTTCCTTATGACCTCAAACAGGCCCCAACTCTAGTAACGTTTAAATTAAAATTAAAAACTTTCATGTATTCATTAGTCTATGATTGAATATTTCTTACGTTGCTCCTTCTGCACTGTTTACTGCTAAACTTTTGACTATGCCTTTTATCTAATTGTTTGAATAATTTCTTTGTGTATTTTGATTAATGATTTTGTTGCTCCTGCTCTGTAAAGCACATTGAATTGCCTCCATGTTTGAAATGTGCTATACAAATAAAGCTGCCTTGCCTATTTCACAACAAAAACCTGAATTTTGTAGAACAGGTTTCAGGAGTTGCACTAATGCACCACTGTTTTCAAATTTAAAGTCAACAAAAATATAAAAATAGCAACTCATATGCCCTTGCTCTTCAGCATAGACTGACTGCAGTCTTGCAAGAGACAAAGAGAGATCACTCATCCTGTATTTTCAGATTGTGTTAGAGTGACCACAAGAGGACAAAAGCCTGCATTATTAGTGCACTCTGCTGCAGGGAGCCTGTGAAGTTCCATATCCTCATACAGTTGTACAGACAACGCTCTCTGTGGGTTTCATTATTCATGCATCCTCTTATGAATCAACCTAAACAAGAGCCTTTATGTTAATAAGTTATGGTCACACTATGAAACAAATTCAAATTTCTTAAAAAGTTGAACAAAAAAATGTTTTATATTTTTTCATTTTTATGATGTATTTTTTTTAGTTAAATTCTTTTGTTCTTGTGAAGCACCTTGTTATTTTTATCTTGAGAAACGCTATATAAAAAAATAATTTCTTCAAATTCAAGGACATAGTTTTAGTTTTTATTTATTTATTTTACTTTAAATCAAGCTTCAACTTCCATTTTCTATTTTTTATTTAAGATAACATTTTACAAATTTCAGCTTTAAGTCACATTGTCTACATTCTAACAGTCTTGGCTAAAAAGGGTGTGAAAATGAGTCTAAAAGCGATAACGCTGCCAAAAGTGTCCAACAAGGGATGATGGGGGAGGGGTGTTACAGTGGCCATGTGTGGCTTTGGCTGAGAAAAGTTACATGACCAAATATAAAGACATCTTAATAATTGATTTATAAAGTAAAATGTACACTGGTTGTCCATGTTTGATATGATTATGGATATTGGATAGACTTTTTCTCTGCTCGCTTTATAGATTTTTATGATTTTTAATAAAATCCTTATCTGATATTTTCATGGTCATTTTGTTACACATTTTCTCAGCGATCTGAGGTTTTTAAAATCACCTTTTATTATTTATTATTGTTGAAAACATCATTAAAAAGTCATTTTAGGAATTTAAGTTTCAACACTGGTGTTTTATTTTGTTCTGTGATGAAAATGAAGATTTTTAGATGAGTGGATTTAACCAAAATAGGTTTTCTTCCACATGAATAAATGAACTTTTTCTGCCGATTTCATCAACAAATATATAAAACATTGTATAAGTCAAGTGGGGAGTGAGATAATAAGAATCTTAATAATAAAAGATAGGGAAAAAAACCACAAACTATAGTCCATACTTTCAGGATCTGGTACCCTTTGGTTTTGTTAGGCCCAGTTCACACAGCAGGATTTTAAAATGGTCTATTTTCAAAACATGAGAGACACACGTGATGGTAAAAAAATCATGAATATAACAGTTTTAGTCCTGCAGTGTGTGGTCTGCAGCCACATGGCAAAAACCAGACACTACACAAACCAAAACCTCTCGTGATCAAACGTGTCCTTGGAGTAAACAAACATGGAGGAGGAGTGTTCAGTGTGTGACAGGGTGAGCATCCTGTCACTGTATCCCGGTTGATCATGCGCCCTGGCTGAGTGGTTAGCTCGCGTGACTCTCACCTGTGAGTCTGGGGATCGAATCCCACCCGGGCCCTTGTGTCTCCACCTTGCCACAAGTGTATTTCTGTTACCTTGCTTTCTGATTGGCTACACGTAACATTCAATGGGCAGAGAGCTTGTTAGACAAGCCAACATGTTGAAAATCTCAGATTTATGAAAGGAGCGGTCTCCAGGTCCTTCTGAGCAGGTCTGAGCGCTTTTAACACACCACACATGGCAGGAATATCTGATAGGATTATCTTTAGAGCCATTGCTGCAATTAGATGCATCCTTAAGATTATCAGAAGAGGAGAATCTGGTCAAAAACCGGCGTAATTATCTTGCCTTTTGAAACGGATCTTATCTGCCCGGTCATGTTTTGGTTTATCTGCCTGGTTTTTAAAGTTGTGGTTCCACTTTGGAGGAAATTTTTGGGAGGGGGGAAATTGACCAGGAGATATGATAAACCCTTTCAGCACTGCTAAGACGCCATCATATTGTGACCGCTGCGGCAAGTACACTGTAATTTAATCCATTTGGAGGATAGGAAGAGTGGCGCCATGTTTTTACTGTGTTGTGTGAGACAACAAAGCCCCATGGATTACGGCGTTTTGGGGGGAATCCAGTCACATCTTTTGGAGCTGGGAGTTTAGAAATGGCGATTTTAAACTCCTCTACTTTTACAAATTGCTGCAACATCTGCTGATGTCATTTTCTACTGAGTTACAATCGTTCACCATGAGATAACCACAAGTCCCGCTCAGTGAATCTCCTGGGCCATTCTGAGTATCACCCCCAGTCGAGGTACTTCCTTTCGGCTGGCCCTTCAGGGTAAAATTCCCCTGATGTTCTGATAGATGAAACCCGTCTTTTGCCCAGTTCTTGCCCAGTTATGGTTCCTAATTTTATTAAACCATTTTGTAGTTACCTGCCTACCTCCTCCTGCTGTATTCACCTGCAACCGCTAATCCATCATCTCCAAAACCACAGCACTCACAGTCCACTGGAATGGGACATTTTTAAAATTTGTAACCCTTCTTGAACTTGAGTAGAGAAAAGTTGCATCTCCAAGGTTTTTGTTGATGTCAAATAAGTATTAACTTGTTTTCATGGAAGAGTCTGTTTCCAACAGTGAGAAAATCTAACATAACTGAGCAACATTTATAAAGATGACGCCCAAAACTTGGCTTTTGATGTTCCAGCGATTTCACCACCCGATCCAGATCGAGAGAAATGTTGGCTTCAGGGATGAAACTTTTTTAGGTTTTGGATGACGACAGTCCCTGAAGCAGCGATGGGGGAAGCCTGCCATGTCTACATGAGTCAGGTTACTGTAACATGTCTGTCTGCGCAGCACTTCCAGCACAGCGGACAGACTGCTCAGCTAAGGACTGAACTCAGTCCAACAGCTCCTGAGCGTCATGGTTGGGCAAGTCTGCGATCGCACTCCTCCCACACAACACAGGGCAGAATGCAGCCCCCCTACACACACAAATATATGCACATTTGGTCATGCCACCTTCACATTTAACATGCCAAACTCAGCAGTCGCAGACATTATCTAGTTAGGTTAAAAAAAATCAAAGCAGGGATGTTCAGATAAGAGCCTCATCTGCATATAAATGAAAAAACACAACAAAAACAGAAAATCAGCACAAAAAGTCACAAAAATGCCACTTACAGTAATGTGCCTTACTAATTTAACAAACAAAACAACAGCAAGGAAGTGGGAACATCACATCTACTCCTACGCAGGCAGGATGGCACTTCAGTTTTTAAAAGTTATGTAACAATCCACTGGTATGAGATTACATTCAGTTTGCCCTCGCAGACGAGAGGAAAAATACTCAAATCCCTACGTCTGAGTGGATAATTGAATTCTGTCCTGCCTCTCAGAAAGGTGCAGTCTTTAAAAACACCTGGAAGAGAATATTTTGCAGATTTTAAATGAAAAATATAATAATAGCTTTTTAGATTATGTGAGAAAAAAGCTCATTAGCAAAAAAAAAGTAATACTTTTTACACATTTCACTTTTTCTAGCCTGGACTGTTCAAAAACATCCATTTAAAAAGAGGAAACTTCTCCAAAACCTGTAGATGTGTGTGCTTTCTGGAGGGGAGGTGATCGCAGAGGAATTAGCTGGCTTGTTGCAGGAGTTGAGTGAATAACTGAGCTGCATTGTTTACCAAGACGTCCCCTGCTGACCGGAAACGACGTTAAACAACAAACGCCGACGCGCTTTGAACTTAAACGCGATGCGGACCTTCAAACGGAGGAGAGAGAAGAACATCAGAGAGCTGGAGAGCCTGCAGGCTTTCCGCATGTGCCAACTCTCCAGGCGCTCCCAAGTTTCCTTTCCTCCTTTTTTCTTTTTTTTCTAATCTTGGCAAGCTCGCGCACTTGTCGTTGATGGGCGCAAATTGCGCCAGAGAAATCTCTTACCTTGTTTGTGAAGGTGGGAACAGGTGTTGGCGCTGCTGCTGCTGCCTAATTAAAGCGTCCGACAGAGTTGAAGGGAGACGCTGCTGCTGCTGCTGAGTGTCTGAGTCCGAGCACCATGCTGTGTGGGAGCAACGGGCTCGGCAAGGAGAGAAATAAAAATAATAAATCAATTGAAATAAATGTGCGCACCAACGCTGGGTGACACAAGGCGGAGGAGCGCAGGGTTTTTTAATTCTCACTGAGCGTCTGAAGTGATGCAGTCACAGCAGAGACAGCCTGTGTGTGCCCCCTCTCCCGCCTCCCTGACACACACACACGCGCGCGCACGCACACACACACACACACACACACACACACACACACACACACACACACACACACACACACACACACACACACACACACACACACACACACACACACACACACACACACATCACATCGTGTCACAATCTCTCATTCTAGCACAAAAAGAGGGCGTTAACCGAGCAGTTAAGAACCATAATAGCCAATAAAAGTCAAAACTTCAGTAGCAACATGGTAATCAGTTCATTATAGTAATGCTTTTGCATCACAAACACTGGACTATGACATAACTAATGAAAACACTTAGTAATGAACATCTAAAATGGTATTATCTATCTATCTATCTATCTATCTATCTATCTATCTATCATCTATCTATCTATCATCTATCTATCTATCTATCTATCTATCTATCTATCATCTATCTATCTATCTATCTATCTATCTATCTATCTATCTATCTATCTATCTATCTATCTATCTATCTATCTATCTATCTATCTATCTATCTATCTATCTATCTATCTATCTATCTATCTATCTATCTATCTATCTATCATCTATCTATCTATCTATCTATCATCTATCTATCTATCTATCTATCATCTATCTATCTATCTATCTATCTATCTATCTATCTATCTATCTATCTATCTATCTATCTATCTATCTATCTATCTATCTATCTATCTATCTATCTATCTATCTATCTATCATCTATCTATCTATCTATCTATCTATCTATCTATCTATCTATCATCTATCTATCTATCTATCTATCTATCT
>SSNS01000377.1:86369-99673 GCA_006937985.1 Aphyosemion australe
ATCTATCTATCTATCTATCATCTATCTATCTATCTATCTATCTATCTATCTATCTATCTATCTATCTATCTATCTATCTATCTATCTATCTATCTATCTATCTGCCTGCCTGCCTACCTATCTACTTACCAACCAATCATCCATCCATCCATTAATCCATCTATCATCCATCCGTCCGTCCATCCATCCATCATCCATCCATCCATTAATCCATCCATCATCCATCCATCCATCCATTAATCCATCCATCCATCCATCATACATCCATCCATCCATCCGTCCATCCATCCATCCATCCATCCATCCATCCATCCATCCATCATCCATCCATCCATCCATCCATCATCCATCCATCTATCCATTAATCCATCCATCCATCCATCATACATCCATCCATCCATCCATCATCCATCCATCCATCCATTAATCCATCCATCCATCCATCATCCATCCATCCATCCATCTCACAGCAAACAAAGTGAACTAATAGAGTAGTGAAAACTTGTTAATTATTGGCTGCATTACATGTAGAAGTAGACATGCTCATTAGTTTTAGTCTGGAACAACCAGCCTCCACAGAAGTAGGATGCAGCCTTTTTGTTTTTCAAACCCCTGAGCCTTTCTGCCATGAAGTCTATCTATCTGTGTTATAGCTGACTGTCTAAATAGGTCAATATTTGTTGCTGTTAGCTTTTTTGTAGAAAATTAAAATGACTACTCATGTATTTGTGCTGTTTTGACATATTTATACCATTATTTTATTTATTTTTCATCTATTGCAGAATTTAGTTCCATATTTGTAGTTTTGAGGGAAACTGACCCCAGCCTCTCCTTAATTTACTTCCCATGATTTTCTGAGTGGCATAAAATCTATGTAGTTTCCTAACTAAAGGAATCTGTGAGCCACAATGAACAGAAATGTCATCATTTTATTTAAAACTGCTACAGAAAAGCTGTTAGATGCGTCACCGAACCGGAACTGGACTTTGACGCACGTTGCTCTGTAAGAATCTTTTTTTCTGTGTAGGCTATTTGTGGACAGCTGCATCACAGATCTACCACTCTCTCTCTCTTCATCACACTACAGGTGAGTAAATGTGTAGTTTGGCTTTTGTCCACTGGGGGGCGACAAAGGCCGTGTGTGAAAGCCTCATCCAGGACCAGGAGGATGGATGGATGAGAGTGGGGAAAGTTCCACTGGGATGGGTGTTTTTGTTTGTGCTGCATCACTACGAGTTGATTCTACTACTAGATAAAAGAATATTTCTGTTAGCTTTTTTTAATGGAAAGATCTTTTCCTGTCATCTTTTCTGACTTTATGCAGATTTTAAAACCGATTAAACGCCTTTCTTCCTGAATGCAATCTAACGTGATTACCAACACGCTGCAGGCCCAGATCTGAAGCACTCAGAAGATCCGGGGCGAACGAGTGTGGGCTCGGTTAAATACATGTTTTCTTTATTGATTTCTAAACGAGAGTTTAACACGATAATGCTCCAGCTTACACACACACTCTTCATAATTAATTTTCCTGACAGCAGGGTTTGCTGGGGCTCTGCTCCAGATGTTATTTGGATTCTGGCAGCAGATCATTTCTCTCTGGGTCTCTGCCATCAATCTAATGTCCACATTCATTCCTCTGCACACACTGTCGTCTAAATGAGTTTGTTATCCTGCCATTTTCATGCCACTGTGGAAATATCCTTGCAGGAGGCACAAAGCTGTGGCTGGAACTATCACTGAGTGAGTTTACTGTCTATAAACATCTGTTAAATTGTAAATTGTGTACAGAAATGGATTCAAATGCTCATTGCAGCTGTTTCAAAACATGAAAAAGTTTTTTTCTAATCAAATGGTGTCACAATCATCATGAACTCTGATCATCTGTAAATTTCCAGGAAACACAACACAGTTTTGCATTAAATTAAATCAGCTCTATTTTTTATTTTTTACATGCTGTCATGAAAGGCAAATAAGAAGCCCAGCCAAGGATCATTGAGCACCGTCTCAAGACTGAACTGGATGCAAAGGGTCAACATGGTGGAACACTTTTCTAATCAGAGCGGCTGTTTGTTGTGTTTTAACATGCAAAATCATAACCACTTGCAAATTGCAAGAACAAAGTAACTCCTGTAACCAATAAGATGCAAAGCTGTAAACACGAGCATCTGGTCTCGTGATAGAGATCTGGTCTCATGACCGAGAGACGTTGTGGTTAGAGCTTGACTCAGCATCCAAGCACTTAATGACATGACTAAGGGAGTTGCACCATTTCTGTTTTTATTCCTGCTTTTGTCATTTATTGCTGTTGATAGCCTGAAGAACTTGTAAAATAAGAAACCAAAGTAGGTGTGTATCAAACACAAATTAGAGTAGTTTCGGTTCCCCAAGAGGGGACCGATCAGGTATCAAGACGTTTTATTAGGTGCATATTTAACAATTTTTTAAGCTTCTTCTTCTAGTCTCTGCGCTGTAAGATGAGACACCTTTTGTACCAGTTATCCACCTATACAACATTAAAATGACATACTTGTGTCATGAAAACAAGACTCAAATAACCTCCCTGCATTACAAGTGGGTTTGGACACAGTAATCGTTTGTGTAAGTTACCTGTAATACAAAACCTAAAAAACAACAACCATCAGACGCCTCAGATCCCATTACATTCCAACAGTAGCTACGTGCACCAAATGTCCCCTATCCGATTCAAATCTTGGTTGATCGGAAATCCCAAAATCTCTGTTTACATGGACGCTAACTGAAATTATTCGATCATGCTGTGAGTATACATGCACCAAGCATTCAGCCAGATTAAATAGGTTGAGCATGTGCAGAGTTGTCTTTCCTGGAAAAAAAATAGTTTTTGGTTTGGTCGACTTTGGTGAATTCCCGCTTCCTGCATCTTTAGTTGCACTTGAGTATAAAACTCTGCATTTCTAGCCGTTCGGCCAACGAGACGTTCAATAACATTGAGCTCCCTAGTGTTTCCAGTAAAACAATAGTGTCTGCAACAGACCACTTCTGTTTACCTCCCACCATGTTTTCGACTTGTCCTGAGTGTCTGCAGAAGCGTAAAGACGTCACGCTGATGTTGCACACATGCACAGTGGCCATTATTTTACTCCAACAATCCGAATAGATGCGATGCTGTAGATGCGAATTAGCTTTAAGCTAAATCTAGTACAATGCATCAAATGGTAACATTTATGCTCAATAGTGTACATGGTCCTCGAATGGGTGTGTACATGGACGTCAATTGGAATGATGATCGGACAAAACCACCTCTCTCAATCGGAATGAAATTTAAGGGAAAGGGAGAACATAGCCAAGTTGTCCTTCTTTCTGTATTTGTCATTTTGCTAATTTAATCCTTAAAAAGTCACTCATCCAGGAAGTACATTGAACAGTATGCAGCCACAGAAAGTTATCCAGTGTGATAGATGCTGCTATGCTGGCTGTGATCTTTTTCCTATAGGACATTCCTAATCCAATTCCATGATCTCACTGTGAACTACGGCTGCACAATATATCGAAACTTTATCGTTATCGCAATATCAGCATGCGCAATAGGCATATCACAAAGAACAGAAAAATATCGCAATTAATGGTCATCTCAGATTTTTGCTACACATAACGCATTTTGTCAATCAAATGGAAGCATGAAGTTTTGACAAATGAAATAGAGCCCTTCACCCATTTGGCCAATCGGTTGGGTTCTTATCCACGTTATTTTTGAGTAGCCTCATGGAGAAACGCTGATGCTAGCAACATCCGGTGAGATACTGGAAGTAGCACATACTCATTGGTTTGCATTGTGAGGTTTCGTTGCTAGTAGCAGTTTATTTGAACATTTGAAGAGGATTTTAAAAAATATTTACCCCCGAAAAATGTAGTCACGTGCCATGGGAAGGTGTTGCGCTGTTCGTGCTTGTACTAACAACCAGAGAAAATTAAATTTGTAGCTACAAGAGCGATGTTTAGAACATGCACCTCCAGTCTCTAAAACTAAAAGCCCAGAAAAAGAGCTGAAGGAATCGCATCATCTCAATGTAAACAAATGCGGACCGGAAGTTGCTTGCATCTTTCGTGCAAAGCATCACGGGCCGTGAGAATAACGTGGATAGGTTAGATGCCTTGGTGCCTAGGTGGACGGCACTTCATTTGGATGGCTAGCAAGCACCTGAGTTAGCTTAGAGAGCGTCGCAATGACTGAGGGTAAGACGTGTGTGGAAAATGTTAGTGAGAAAGAACTCATAATTCAAACAGCATGATTATTATTTCTAAGTACTTGTGTTCAACAAACACATGTCAAACACCTGTGGTAACCATGAGGGGAAACACGACAAATCTCCATTGTCACCTCCAACACAACCATAAAGATCTATGTACTGGGCTATAGAAGCTAGTGTTAGCAAACCCAAAGTCTCTGACGTTAAGACAAGTAAAGCCTGCCGCACACGAGAGCCAATTGCTGAGCTACCGGTCATTCGAGGCAGTTTGCTCAGCAGATTCCTCGCTGTGTGCGCCTAATTTTCACTGAGTTTTCTGCCTCACGAGACGCTGAGGTGAAAATCAAACCGGTTTGATGCTTTCCGCCCCACGGGGGGCAGAAACTCGCTGTGTGCGCACTACGTGAGCAGTCGGCTGAGCTGAAATCTTTTAAGTGACAAATCACAGTGCATTCTCCCCTCACGTGATTCCAAGGTGGCAGCCTCCTGTCTGCATGATGGAAAAATAAACAAAACGGAGACGGAGCTGGATATGGAGGAGATGCTTTTAATTGTTTTGCTGATGAGGCATCGCCGCCACCATCATAAGCCCTTTCTATAAAACAATGCCGCCAATTTGCCGCAAAGCCGAAGCGGCATCTGGGAGCCTAAGGTCGTTTATAAGAGCTCAGACCGTGGCGGTAATGTTGTGCAATCATGTCCGTTTTATAAAAGATTACGCGATGGCGGCATAAAGGAGGTAGAAGCTAGCTGTGTTGCAAAGCTAACTTTAGCATTACAGCAGCACGACTCTACCACTGACTCTGCTTTGCAACATCGATGTTTTCTCCACAACTAACACAAGCCTGGAGGAGATTTTCTGTGTGGTGTTTTTGCTATGCTAATGCTAACAGTTAGCTTCTACTAGTCAAGACGTTCTCTGCTGTTTCCTGAATGCTACACCAACAACAGCCTTCCCCGTCATGAGTCAAGATGGGTGAGTCCATGAATGTTAAGTGACAGTGTGACGTAAATCTGGCAGGCTTCTCTGAACAGAGCGTTTCACTGTCTATCTTCTAGCAGAAGCTAGTGGTATGGCTGAAGGTGTGTTACAATTTGTCTGCATCTAGATGGTGCCTTCTGACAAAAAACTCTAGATTTCTGCATTAACCGTAATACAGAAACAATATCTTCATTTTGGATATCTTTAAGCAACAAAAATGACTTTCCTTGCTACTTTTGAGTTAAGTTGCAATGTTCTTCATTCACCACAAGAGGGCTACATGCAAATTCTAGCTCTAATGCATCAAGGTTGTAGATCTAACCCTTCTACTGTATCTGAGGACTAAATTATTTAACTGCAGGTTTCAAAGTTACAGAAAATTACAGAGGCTGAAAGTCCTTTTAGCAGCATGTTTGTGTTTGAGTCCTGCTCAGTGGGCCTGTACTACATAAAACTACACTTGCTTTTATTAATAAACCATTCACACACACTCCAACGTGGAATTGGCACATTTTCCGTGCCATGCCCAAAATGAGAAAATCAATGTAACCAAAGAAGAAACCAAGTCATTTCAAGGTCAGAATGTACGACATGTTTTTTTTATGTCCTATTTTGTCAAGCTGCGGTCTGCTGAACGCCTTCGGGGGAAAGCCATGCTTCAGATGTTGTGCAGCTCTGAGAGTTCTTCGCCTTGACAGGACAGCCTCCTTCCTGCAGCAGCTTTCACATGCCAGATCTCTGAGGGCTGGCTCCAGAGAAACCTCGAGTGTGTCAATCTGCAGCAAGCTAACAGGACACTGCTGATGCTATCACACACGCACACACACATAAACGCACGCACGCACAGAGCACAGCTAAGGTGGGAGACAGGTAGCCGCATAGTGATTAGCACATAGCTCAGAAAAGTTGTGTTTTTGTGCAGCTGTCCTCAGGAAATGCTGTATGTGAGTGCTTGTGAGTGTGTGCTCATCCATTTTTAACTTCCATCCATTTCAAAGCAGATGTGGAGGCAGCGATAGACTCAGTAACCTAACTCAGTACAGAAATCCTTTTTTCTACCTACCGGTCTGTATGTGTCAAAGGACATTCACACCCACAGACGTCTGAATTTTTTAGCATTATTGCATTATATTTTATACCACATAAATAACACCAAAGCAAAGAGAACTACAAGCAAACATGCAAGACACAGAGTAAAGCACATTGCAAAGATAAAACGAGCTAGCCGTCCTTGACTTTCCAAAGTTTGTATTAAGCTGTGATTTTCAGATTATGCTATAATTTGCTATATTTATATTTCTAATATGCTACATTTTGGTGATGTTTGTGTTGTAAAAAAGCCTTGGTACAATAAGATTATCGTTTATACCATACAACAGGACCCACCCCTTGCCACATCTTGGATGTGTCGTTTCTTTTTTGTCTCTCCTCCTACCTGTGCTGTCCGTCGTTGATGGTGCTCTGCACACGGAACATCTCACGGAGGTTTTTTTTCATACTCTTGATTAGTTGGTGCTCCCCGTCCATTAGATTCCCTACACATGGTGCATGATGCGTGTGGGTGGAGCGCTGGTGCTGCATACAAATAATACCCAAACACAGTAAACAAATTGAAAAATTATAATTTTTGCATTAACTTTGGAAGCCAGTGTTTTGCTTGCACAGATTAAAGCTAGGTTTTGTTTAAGGTAGCATAGTCTCAGCTATGTTGCAGCTATTATAGTTTATGCTAGCAGGCCATTTTTGTTTAACCTTAATGCCAAATGCATCGAAACTTGCTCAACATATTCCTAAACTCCTTAGACCTCTATCTCTTTAACAGGATTAGTACATTCATCAAAATGATGCTCCATTGATCTCTGTACAAGTCTGCTGCCTCCTTGTGGAAGATCTAAGTACTGCATGACATGAGTGCCAATTGTCTTATTACTGTTGTATATTTACCTAATAAAATACTTTCAATAATAGTATAATTGTTTTACTGATATTTGCTTGTTTATAATAGATAATAGATTAATTTTCTCATGAAAAATAAATATAATTGCAATTAGGATAAAAAAAACAAGACATAAATTATAGCAATAGGAAATTAAGAGTAAGTAAGTAAGTAAGTAAATTTTATTTGTATAGCACTTATCACAGACAAAGAATCACAAAGTGCTTCACAGAGCAGAGAACAAAATACACTAATTATGGAGAGTCACCAATAAATTGGCTACACTATCTAGGGTATAGTGTTTTGCTACATACAGCAACAAAATTCACCTGTGCAGATATGCTGTTATAAAGATTTCAGTTGTTTCCCAACCCTCCCTGTCTTAAGGGAACACAACTTTAAATAAAGTTACAGTTCCATTAGTGGTCACACACACTAGTGTGTGAAATTTGTTCTCCAAATTTGACCCATCCCCTGAGGAAGCGGTGAGCTGCAGACACGGTCACGCTCCGGAACCATTTGGTGGTCAAACCCCCCAATTGAACCCCTTAATGTTGAGTGTCTGCGTCCCATTTTTAAAGTATTTGGTATGACCCAACCATGGATTTGAACCCACGATCTCCCAGTATCAGGGCGGACACTCATACCACCAGGCCACTGAGCTGGTTACCAAATGATTCTGATGCTGCAACACAAGCTATTATGGCTATGATTCAATACATTCTTTGTTGAACTTGGTGACAAAATGAGCTAATATGTTTCTTTTGAATTGGGCGTGTATGTGTAGAGAAACATTAGAATAATGAAGAACAATTTGTGTCGATGGCCAGGAAATACTTAATTGCTTTAAGTCTATAGAGTTTGAATAAGAATGGGCAAACTGGTGACTTTGATGGCTATTGCAATAAATTTGATTTGTTCATACTGATTCATCAGACGCCATCAAACGTATAACAAGGTTGCATTCTCACACAAGTCAAGCACTCTTGTTAAAGAATCAGACTTGTTTGTGTCCCGGAATTTAGCGTGATTTGTTTCTGGATGGTAAAACAATGAACAGGATAAACATTGGTGCTGAATTAAAAATAGTGTCAACTTTCTTGAATGACAGGAAATTCCCCTCTTTGCACATCACTTCAGAAGCACATGCTTGGTTTATAGTTTATCGAGGTTGTTTTGGACTCTTTTTTTTCTCCGACTGGTATAAATTTGGTTATTTTTTTCTTGCTTCTGTAAGATATTCTGATTAGCATTTGGTTCATGCCTGAAGCTGAATATTTACAACATAATGACAAAAAACTTTACAACTTCCATCTTTTGTGAAGGTGTGTGTGATTTCCTGTTAACATACAAGGAGTTTCCTATTGTTTGTTCCTATTATTTTCCATTAACCAGCCATGTGGTCTATCCATGTCTTTCACCTCCACCCTCTGGACTTCCTTAGCTCAGCTTTTCCCAGATCTCCTGTACTCCTCAGGCCAAATGTGTCACTGACTGAGTCACATCACTGACAATCAACAAAAGACTAAATGTGCCATGGACATTCTTTTTAAGTTTGATATTTTTTATCTGTCCTATTTACTAAAGACTCCACCACCACCACTTGTTTCTCTCTTGGCCTTGACCAGGAATGTTAAATCCCTAACCGACAGCATAAGACAAATACAAGAGCTGCCTGTTCCAAGGCATACCAGAATTTGTAGTGTACACCCATGAGCTAATTATACACTGTTAACCCAAATTTTATTTTACATAACAAGTCAAGCTATTGCTACTAAGTTTTTCATCATTTTACAAAAGGCGGGACCATTATTAAACAAAATAAGAATTCTAAACTAATTACAACGAGTATTTGTTCCACTAATGACTCTGAGCTGAGACACCTCACATTTACATGTTTTTACCGGTTCTGGGGGAGGAGCTTGATGACCAGTGAACACCGGTGGGTTCAAACAAGAGCATGTCTTCTGACTGACGAAGAGGTGATATGCAGCGTCAGTCTGGTCAACAGTTCATTAATGTATGGTAAGTGCATAAATTTGATTCCGTTATCATAGTAGTTCTACTCGCTAGGTAAAATAGCCTTTTCCTCATGCTTTGTGCGTGCAGCGAACGTCGGCCTGCCGCCGGTAGCCACTTATAGCTAATGGTTAGCGGTAGCAATTTGTAATGTTAGCTCTATGTTGCCTTCAAAATAATTCGCTACATCCGTTAATATTTTTGTAACTTTGACAGTGAACATGTCAAACAAGTGTTGTTGGTAGTGCTGGAGCGTTATAATGATCCTTGGCTCTATAGCCATGAATTTTGCATGGTAAGTTAGCTAGCTGTGTTAGCACGTCCAAATGCAACAAAAAAGCAATGAAAACGTGGCACAAAATGTGACCAAAATGACTCATAAACAAGGAAGACCTTAGATGAGTTTTGTAAGTCTTTGTTTTCAAATGAGGCAATACACTCTGTGGTCAAGACTAGAGGCCACAAACTCCAGCCAAGTTCCTTTTAGATTAGGGTAAAACTAGGTGGGGATTCAGAGGTTAAATGCTTCTTGGTTCATTCTATTTTTGTAAGCACTTTCTAGTTGTACAACACACAAATGTATTTATTTATTTTTTTAGATTTGCCTGGAATTCAAAAGAATTGTGGGAAAAGACCTGCAGCAGGAGTTTTATTCTGCCCTTGATGACCACACTACCCATCTCATGGACATATTTAAAGCAAAGAGGATTTGGCACAGCCTTTGCAGCAAATGCAGGTAATAATTTAGAACCGGGACAAAACAAAAAAGCACAAATTGTTTGTGTTTATGAGAAACTTTTTCTTTTAACCTATTATCTGTCTTACAGTCACTGGATCCCACTGAAAAAAGGACAGTCGTGCTAAGAGGGCTTCCTCATCTACTTGGAGACAATCTCACAGAGTTCTTCAAATCTAGCTTTGTAAGTATACATTGGTTGTAATGTGCAACTTTTATAATTTGAACAAGCCAAAATTGACAAGTAGCTTACGTTAGGAGTGCTGTCCATAAATTATCTAAATTTGACCCAAAAAATTGCTAGATTGCATTTTGACCCAACCAACATGAATATGTTCTGATCTACCCCGAGTCTGTCACCTGCTTGTTATATGAAACCGCATCCACGTACACCTCAAAGGTAATCTTCTTTTATAAACATTTCTGCATCCACCATACTTACTGAAACGAGATTTAATCCAAATATTAAATTATTAGAATAATAATTAACTTGGATTTTTACCAATGTGCAGAATCTGCAGGTCAAAGATAAAAGTTAGCTTCTGTAGACAGCTGTAGTAAAACAATGATTTTTTTTTTAATTGTAATTTCTATTTCCTTATTGTCAATGTCATAATGCAGTTTAGATGTTATAACACATTTTTTGCAGCAACATCTTTTTTTTTTTTTTTGCTTTGTGTGTAATATAAATAAGTAATTTAAAGTTTACCAATTTCAGTCAAATAGTGACAGAATAGTAGCCTGGCAAGCCATCCTATATATGTGAATATATAGTCTGGCCACGAACCATTGACGGCTCTCAGTCGTGAGGCGGGATCTACGGTTGTCTTTCAAAATGTCAGCACGCAATTGGATAGCGCTAGGACCAATCAGAGTAACGAACAACGTGACGTAATCACAGCGATGGAAAAGCGGGACCCACTAATGGCGTCAATGATTTCTGTCGTTTTTGTATGAAAAACATGTGAATATCAGGTGTACTGGGACATTGCACTACTTTGTTTGATAAAAATAAGAAGCCGCTAAGTATATCAGACAGACTTACGCACGTTGGAGTCTAAATAATCCAGTGTTGATGACAAAGCCGTTTCAAAAGAACGTGGCTCCGGCGCTGCCGCCATGTTGCTTGGGTTTGCGGCCGCAGCGCTGACGTCATCGGCTACTCCCGCTCTGTGATTGGCCCACAATATAGAGCGCTGTGATTGGCCCAACCAAAACTATAGCGAGCTGTGATTGGATAGACACAGCAGTGGTTTGGGCTGCGAGGGTTCCAATGAAGCGTGCCTAGACCAAACTCTGCAAAGCAAGAATTTGGTCTAGTTCACTAGGCTAACAGAATAGACCAAGTTCCCTCAAATAGTCCTCACACTAATATTGTTTTTAAAATGTTTAATGTTAGAAAATTTGAAATTGCTTGAACAAATAGCATAAATTGCTACCGCTTAATAGCTGACTTGTAGTTCAGTAATTTTATTCACTAATATTTATATTTATGGCTATCATTTTTTTTTTTATCTTTAGGTTGGTGATGAGTCCTTTGGTCAAATGGACGTTGGCA
This sequence comes from Aphyosemion australe, assembly GCA_006937985.1. NCBI lineage: Eukaryota > Metazoa > Chordata > Actinopteri > Cyprinodontiformes > Nothobranchiidae > Aphyosemion > Aphyosemion australe. The sequence continues at coordinate 97,830 of SSNS01000377.1, forward strand.
TCTTGATGGTGAATCCTGAAGGTGTCTCTCCCCCAACATCAGATCTTCACCCAGCAAGCCTGAACATTGTCATTGAGGGTGAAGTTGTTGTGGAAACCCTGCCAGAAGCTGTGCGTCTCCTTTTTGGGCTCACATATGGACNATAATAAGTATCTCTCATTCTGAGCATATTAATATTCACCAAGGGGACACAACATGGTCCCAAGTCCAAAACAGCCAGAATAAACAATGAGGCTATCAAAAACATTATAATCTTCATTATACAAAACACAGGGTCAGCAGAATGATGTTTTTGAGCAACAAATGAACAGGCTCTGTCAGTTCTGAGGGTTGCAGAAGGGCCGAGCTGGGTTTAGGTGTGAGATCCAGTAAGAGTCCTTTGTATGATGAATCCTCTTCAGGTTTTACGTCCCCTCGAGGCAAACAATCTTCAGTCTCCTATCTTACAAAGATCAACTCAGCAGGATGCTTGTGAGTGGATCAGCAATTAATCCAGGTTACAGGAAAGGTGCTGAAGTCTCTGTCTCCAGGAGGTGTTGCGTTTAGCACCTACTTGACAACAAGATAAGCCACACAGCTAAGATCCAGGTACTGAAAACAGGCCCAGCCAGAAAGTCAAAGCAGAACCAGGCTTAGTGACTGCAGTTGGGCCAAGTAATGGAAGCCACAGGAGAACCAGGATCCAAGTGGGCTCAGCAGACACAAGCCAACTTGACTGGATTAGCAATCCAGTCCGAAGATGATGGAAAGCCAGTTTAGGCTGTCAGAAACAGATAAAGCCAGGCAGAGACCAGCAGAATTCCAGGAAGGGCTAGACAGAAACCCTCAGGACCACAGCCAAAAATGGTGAAGGGCTCTTACCAGGCCGGTGAAGGTCCGAGCCACAGCAGGTCAGGTCAAGGCGAGGAGGACCCAGGCTGAATATGGTCGAAGATTGCGGGTTGCTGTAGTTTGTAAGAAGTTTTGGATCAGCTACTCCACACAGCATTCCCTTTGTTCTCTAGGAATGTGGTCAAACAGGATCTCTCTCAGGATACAGGCCGCAGTGTCTTCGCAGCAAGGTTGAGGTTGAGAAATAATCCAGGACCATCCGTCAAATTCCATTAGTCAAAAAACGTCCCAAAAATAATGAGAGTGTTACTTATGTCATCTGCTTCAAAGTTTACACAAAATTGAAAGAAAATATTAACTATAAGATCAGACAAATGCAAAAACAAAAAACAGTCAGGAGCTGACAAACACACAACAGACTAGTAGGGCTGCCATCTTGTTACAGTGAGTTTTGATATTGATATTGATATTGATATTGATATTGAACAGTCTTCATGTATTTTTTGAGCCAAACAGGCTAAAGTGCAAGTGATCGGGTTATTTTAGCATATCTGCTGCTATACAAGCAATGCGGAAAACAGAATTACGTCACAGAAAAAGAAGTCAAAACATTTGTCCCATTTAAGAATAGATCTTTATCTTCTTTCAGGCACAATAGCCAAGAAAAGCACAGTTTGTGAACATCTTTTCTTTCCTTGTAGAACAGGAACACTTTTGCTATTGTGGCGATAAACGACAACAGCTTTTGATCCTTTACGCAAAAGAATGCAACCGTAACGGGTGTTTTGTATATTTCACAATGAAGATATGTTGGACTCTAAACTGATGCTGTGCTAAAAAAGAATGTACCCAAAAGTGCTGAAGGCTGAGTCATATGGGGTGTCATTTGTGGAGTCAGTCAGAATTTAACAGAAATATTTTGGGTTATTTAGCCTGTCATAAGAGAAGATAAATGGGAGTTCATTTTTCAAAGTCATATTTTCACCATGTCATTCATACATTGATAAATGTTA
>SSNS01000377.1:99727-154889 GCA_006937985.1 Aphyosemion australe
TCTTTGTTTTCAAATGAGGCAATACACTCTGTGGTCAAGACTAGAGGCCACAAACTCCAGCCAAGTTCCTTTTAGATTAGGGTAAAACTAGGTGGGGATTCAGAGGTTAAATGCTTCTTGGTTCATTCTATTTTTGTAAGCACTTTCTAGTTGTACAACACACAAATTAATTTATTTATTTTTTTAGATTTGCCTGGAATTCAAAAGAATTGTGGGAAAAGACCCTTGATGACCACACTACCCATCTCATGGACATATTTAAAGCAAAGAGGGGCAACGTGGGTGACCATTTGGCACAGCCTTTGCAGCAAATGCAGGTAATAATTTAGAACCGGGACAAAACAAAAAAGCACAAATTGTTTGTGTTTATGAGAAACTTTTTCTTTTAACCTATTATCTGTCTTACAGTCACTGGATCCCACTGAAAAAAGGACAGTCGTGCTAAGAGGGCTTCCTCATCTACTTGGAGACAATCTCACAGAGTTCTTCAAATCTAGCTTTGTAAGTATACATTGGTTGTAATGTGCAACTTTTATAATTTGAACAAGCCAAAATTGACAAGTAGCTTACGTTAGGAGTGCTGTCCATAAATTATCTAAATTTGACCCAAAAAATTGCTAGATTGCATTTTGACCCAACCAACATGAATATGTTCTGATCTACCCCGAGTCTGTCACCTGCTTGTTATATGAAACCGCATCCACGTACACCTCAAAGGTAATCTTCTTTTATAAACATTTCTGCATCCACCATACTTACTGAAACGAGATTTAATCCAAATATTAAATTATTAGAATAATAATTAACTTGGATTTTTACCAATGTGCAGAATCTGCAGGTCAAAGATAAAAGTTAGCTTCTGTAGACAGCTGTAGTAAAACAATGATTTTTTTTTTAATTGTAATTTCTATTTCCTTATTGTCAATGTCATAATGCAGTTTAGATGTTATAACACATTTTTTGCAGCAACATCTTTTTTTTTTTTTTGCTTTGTGTGTTATATTTTGAACCCCTGATAATTTATTTTAATAACATGATCCTATGCAATACTTATATAATATAGTTTAGTAATCACTCAATTTAGCTCAATTCTAATACCAATATTACTGTTTATCTCAAAAAACACCAAACTGTGCAGAAAGGTGGGTGAGCAGTTTGCCCATTGTCTGCTGAATATATGATACACAATGTCAAGTAACCCTGACCAACGCTGTGTTTATGTGCAGTGATGACTGCAATGGTTCCATATTAATTAATATCATTATGTATAAACAACCAAGTAATTTAAAGTTTACCAATTTCAGTCAAATAGTGACAGAATAGACCAAGTTCCCTCAAATAGTCCTCACACTAATATTGTTTTTAAAATGTTTAATGTTAGAAAATTTGAAATTGCTTGAACAAATAGCATAAATTGCTACCGCTTAATAGCTGACTTGTAGTTCAGTAATTTTATTCACTAATATTTATATTTATGGCTATCATTTTTTTTTTATCTTTAGGTTGGTGATGAGTCCTTTGGTCAAATGGACGTTGGCATCTTGATGGTGAATCCTGAAGGTGTCTTTCCCCCAACATCAGATCTTCACCCAGCAAGCCTGAACATTGTCATTGAGGGTGAAGTTGTTGTGGAAACCCTGCCAGAAGCTGTGCGTCTCCTTTTTGGGCTCACATATGGACGACACCTAAACTACCCAAAGAAAATTAGAAATACCCTCCTGTTCATTCAGCAGGTATTTTTTTCTTTGGGAAGCACTGAGTTGAAGCCAAGAATTCAAACACTGAAAAATCAAGTGGTTGTGTAAAATGTTGCAGGTGCTCTACTTTTGGTTAGACAGAAGAAGGTTTTGTTTTTGAAACTTATTCAGCAGCTAGACGTTTATAGTTTGTATTGCTGAAGTTCAGCCACATTTAAATACAAACATAATCCATTACAATGTGAACAAGTGTTATATAGGCCTACAGGCCGGTGAAGTTTACAGGCTGAAAAATCTTTGAACTGTTACACAGAAACATTCCTGTTCATTACTACATGTTAACAACTACTGTGGACCAACATGCAAGATTTTGTTTTGTCTCTAAAAATGAAGGCTTTCAAGTTTAAAGATTTTCTGTACAAGGTAGCGATTGTTAAATCTGTTTACCTGTCAAAGCCATAGAGCTCGTGTTATTACCAGATTAATGATGTAAATGATAAATGCTACCTCAGTTATTTCCTAAGATGCAATGCAAGTATGTTTCTGTTTGCACAATGTTTTAAAATTGCCAGAGAAAATTTTACAAGGGTTAAATGCAGAATTGTTTTGACATAAACACTTTACTCAGAACTGGCTTTATATTAATATTGAAAATGTTTAACATGGTGAAATGTAAAAAAAAAAGAAGAAAGAAACAACAAAAAACACTGTTCTTATTGGTTAGTGGCAGAAAACTGCATTTTACTAAGATTTCAATGTTTAAAATGTTGCTATTGCACTATTTTTTCAATAAATGTTTGAAAAAATAACTTGTCAATTATTGTGTAATGTTGAAAAAATATTATAGTTACAATATATATTTATTAATTCTAACTATTAAACATAAAAAAATAAATGCTAATGAACATGAGTAATAATTACATATATAAATGAGTAATGGTTAAGGCAATTACTCGTAAACATTAGTTTTAAAACCTTGAGCTTTTTTAGTAATGAATTATCTTGGACACAATACTTCATGAAACCAAAGCTTGATTTGTTTAGTTTTTTATTTTGTAAAAACTAGACATCCCAGTGCAATCACTTACCATAAGCGGCTTTAGTAATGATTACTAATTTGGGTTTACAGTGTAGCATATGCAAAAAAAAAAGGATCACAAGGGTCATGTACTGGTTATTCTGCCCATGAGCATTGAGCTTGATGTTCTGAAACCTATTCTTTGGTTCCATTTCTTCACATTAACCCTACCCCTACCCATGCATACACCAACCCCTGTTGGTCTTTAATTTGCAGTCATATTAAGCAGTGATTAATATAGTATATAATATTCCATTGCAGCATGGGAAACCCCTTCGGAAAGTCGATATGTCATGGATCTGCCCATTCACAGCGCGTGAACCTGCAGTTGAAACCTAAAACAACGTTTTTCATATAAAGGATATTTTTATGCATCATACGGTATTAATACCAAGCACATTGGAATACAATAAACTAGACCTTGCAGTGTTTGTTGGGACATTAAAATATTTGGAACAGAGAAATATGACAATTCTTTAAATCATTTTCTGTGCTTATTGCGAATAACGCATCAATTCAGATACTTCCATTGCGATTCAGCTATAACTAAAAGTCATTAATAAACACATTTTTGTAAAGAAAAACTACAAGGAACAGCTTACAAATCTGTTTCTTTAGGCTGGAAGGCCATGCACATTCACTTCTGCTTGACCAGGACACCCTTCTTTAAGAACATATTGAACAGTCTTCATGTATTTTTTGAGCCAAACAGGCTAAAGTGCAAGTGATCGGGTTATTTTAGCATATCTGCTGCTATACAAGCAATGCGGAAAACAGAATTACGTCACAGAAAAAGAAGTCAAAACATTTGTCCCATTTAAGAATAGATCTTTATCTTCTTTCAGGCACAATAGCCAAGAAAAGCACAGTTTGTGAACATCTTTTCTTTCCTTGTAGAACAGGAACACTTTTGCTATTGTGGCGATAAACGACAACAGCTTTTGATCCTTTACGCAAAAGAATGCAACCGTAACGGGTGTTTTGTATATTTCACAATGAAGATATGTTGGACTCTAAACTGATGCTGTGCTAAAAAAGAATGTACCCAAAAGTGCTGAAGGCTGAGTCATATGGGGTGTCATTTGTGGAGTCAGTCAGAATTTAACAGAAATATTTTGGGTTATTTAGCCTGTCATAAGAGAAGATAAATGGGAGTTCATTTTTCAAAGTCATATTTTCACCATGTCATTCATACATTGATAAATGTTAAAGCTACTAACTAAACATTTAGTTAGCAATGCTAAATATTTAATTTGGAGTTAAATTTATTTTACAAAGTAAATATTTAGTTTGCAAACTAAATATTTAGGGCAAACCTCAATAATTATTTATCAAACTAAATCTTTATTTTGGACCTAAATTTTTAGTTTGAAAAAACTATAGTCAAATACAAACTTTTAAGTCTTACCTAAATATTTAATTTGAAAAAATAAATATCAACTAAATATTTATTTTGGGGAAAAATATGATTTGGAGCTAAATATTTTGTTCTTAAATTAAATATTTAGTTTCCAAACAAAATTTTTACTTTGTGAAATTAATTTAACTCCAAATGAAATATTTAGCATTGCTAACTAAATATTTAGTTGGCAGCTTTAACATTTGTCAAAATTTAGTTTGCAAACTAAATATTTAGCTCCAAAATAAATATTTAGTTGAGACCTAAATATTTATTTCGGAAATAAATATTTAAGTCTTACCTAAATATTCAGTTTAGAGCTAAATATTTTGATCTGAGCAAAATATGTAGTTAATAAATTACTTAGTTTGGAAAACTATTTGCGTCTGACCTAAATATTTAGTTTCAAAACTAAATATTTTTTTAGTAAAATACGCATTTAACTCCAAATGAAATATCTAGCTTGCTAACTAAATATTTAGTTGGGAACTTTAACATTTAAATAATGTATGAATACCATGGAGAAAATATGACTTTGAAAAATGAACTCATATTTTTTTCTCTTATGACACGCTAAATAACCCAAAATATTGTTAAATTCTGACTGTTGTACTTTAACAATCTAGTATCTTAGCTGCAGGTTTCTCCTTTAACACCCTCAGTTTGGAGAAAGATAAGATGAGTTAAATTAGTCAGACAAGTCTAATTTTGAAAAATCATCCTTTAAAATTACAAAATCCACTTCAGAAGCCTTCAGAAATATGTTATCTAGTTGGAGTTTCTATTTTATAAACATATAAAAAGGCAAAGTGAGAAGAGGTAGGCAGGAAAAAGAGGGAGAATTCACAGAAACGACACATTCTAAAAATGTTTTGACACCAACATCTGCTAGAGATGCTTCACGTCAGCTGACACCTCCCGATCTCCTGCAGCTGTTGTGTTTTTTGCTGCACGCTCCTCACAGATTTCACTTCATCTGAAACGCTGGAGCTGGGCTAGAAATCTCAGATTACGTCAATAAAATACATTGCTTCTAGCTGTAAACGATGCCAGAACTCATTGTTCATGGAGACTTCAGTAGCGTGACACTTTATGTGGGCATGACCTTTGCAACTCTTTTAGAAACGAGATGGCAAAACTTTAGTACTGATAGATACGGGATTGAAACAAATCAGTGACATAAAAATGACTAAATGAAGGCAGGATTGAACAAATTAACATGCTAGACTTAATGCGTTCTCATAAATAGTGATTTAGGTGATTCTGCATCATTGTCCAGCATGTCATCAGTTTTCAGTGGGCCAACAAGCCAGAACACATCATGAACATAAAGTGTTGCAAATAAAATAAACGTTTACCAGTGGACGCTGGTGAAAACATTCTTGTTGGGGCTATATATGAAATTATTTTCCTTCTTAGTCCATTATAAGTATTTAAATGAACAGTTGGAAAAGGACTATAATTCCAAAACAATCATTTATTTACCTTCTCCAAATAAGCAGTTTTAAAAATAAAGTCAAATTAAAGATAAATTAGATCATAATGCTCAAAATAAATACACAAGCCTACTATGTATGCCTTTCTACTACACATAATAATGTCTATAATGTCTATTGTCCATTTTATTTTGACATTAGTTGTCTCAATTAATCATATGCTCAAAGTCCAATACTCAGCTACACCAGTAGGGGGCACCAACACAACTTAATAATTGAATAGATATCCTGTTTTAAACATTGTAATCCCATAAAATGTCAATAAAAACATTTTACTGCAGCAGCTGCAGGTATGATTTCAGCTCTATATTAGACCAACAGTGAGTGTGTGTGTGTGTGTGTGTGTGTGTGTGTGTGTGTGTGTGTGTGTGTGTGTGTGTGTGTGTGTGTGTGTGTGTGTGTAAATGAGGCAGAGGGAATAAGGGGTGGGGGGAGGATTCAGCACCTTCTAGCATGTTGGCTAGTTATTTCTGTAGCAGGGGCCAGCCCGCACCCCAGAGATATTAAATTCAGTGATGATGATTGGCTAAAAATTCACCAGTTCTACCTAGCAACAAAATATGATTGACTGTTTAGCTGCAGTTCAGGGGCGCTTTCCCCAGCGCCCCAGGAGTGAAACTAGAGAGTCTGTTGGAGGAAATCCACTGTTTAATGAGAGAAAGCTGGTGAAAATGATGTGTAAATAATTCAGATTGCATATAGACACACACAATTAATCAAAACGGACACATTTATTGTAAATGTACGTATTTATATTGTAGATTTTGTTACTTTTTAGATTATTTTATCCCTTCACGTCACAAGTGCCAGCTATAGATGAGCCGCTGCTGACTTTCGCCTTTACAATCATTTACATGACTCCATGAAATGACTATAATCAGAATAGGACTGGTAATGATACTTAACAAGAAGAGAGACTCAATCATGTCAAAACTTAGTTAACATGCTGACATTCTTTGGAAATGTTCATATAAGGTAATAAAATAAAAGCACAGCTGTCCTCTTGCACACCAACACCTACACAGAGTGAGAAAATCAGCCCTGAAACCCACCATCAGGACATAAACACACTCCACCCCCAGTCCTCTCCTTTTGGTCTACGAATCACAAGAACACCTAACATTGATTGCATAAGTCACTCTCCGCTGCTACCGTTGGGTCGCTTTACAGAAAACCTCCCAGACAACAAAAATGATAGAGAGATCAGATAGATGTGTGTGTGTGTGGGTGTGTGTTTGCAAGAAAAATACAGTAAGACCTCGTCCTGATGGAGAGGGTCGACGTGAAGCGAGGGAAGTGTAAAATGATGATGACAGGCGTGACGATCGCACCTCTTAATGACTAATTCCTCTTTTAAATCCAGGAAAATGAGTCTGAGAGCTGAAGGTGATTGACAGATGGATGTTGCTTACAGGAAGCGATTTTTTAAAAATGCACCACTAACATGCAGCAAAGTACAAATTCAAAGAATAGATTCTGTGAAGGCTCTCTGCAGGGATGCAAGTTCAAAGAAGAAAACAGCCCCAAAAGCCCTTTAAAATACATATAATCTTCTTTTCTGTTTGTAATTCAGTTCATTTTATGATTTTTTTTTTTGCCTTGGCTGCATCAGGGCATCAGGAAAGACGGAACATTTTACAGTTTATTTGCTGGGTAGACAACTGCAAATCTGAAAAGCTAAATTATATTCATTTCTATGAACTTAAAGGGTGTTTTCTGCAGGACTGAGGCAATCACATAATTCACAATTAATGTTCTTTCTGCACAAATGATGCAAGATAAAATAAGGATGCAATTAGCACTACCAAGTGGTTCACATGCCAGTTAAGCGAGTTAAAGGCATATTCCACCCAAAATTGAAATTGTGTCTGTTGACATATTTCCCAGAGTTAGATAAGTGGGAAAAAGCATTTTGTAGCCAGCGCAGAAATTCTCCTAATCTGGCAGCAGTCCCGCTGCTTTAGCTTAGCATAAACAATGGAAGTGAATGGCATTCACTTCCATTGTTTATGCTAAGCTAAAGCTAAACTAAAGCAGACGAACTGCTGCGAGATCAGGAGAATTACTGCGCTGGTTACAAAATGCTTTTTCCCACTTATCTAACTCTGGGAAATATGTCAACAGACACAATTTAAATTTTGGGTGGAACATCCCTTTAAATATGACGCATGGCTGACTGAATCAAATAATTATTTTACAGGCTTGTTTTATCAGTTCACTTTTTAAGATTATTTTCTTAAGCCCCAATTTAATAGCAATGTCTAACTTTCATTAATTGATTTTCACAAAATTTTTAATTATTATTATTATTATTATTTGGTAGACACTGGAATTAGTAATAAAACCATAAATTTGCAGCTGGCAGACAGTAGTCTAAACTAAAGTGACCAAAACTTCCCAGATGGTTGCGTGTGATGAACCATCCGCCCCGTCATGCTAGCACCGGAACAAAGAAAACAGGGAATCACATGACTAAACAGAAATAATCTTAGAACTATCATAGTTTTTGTTTAAATGGTTGAAGGGAGACAAAGAATTTTGTGAATGAAAAGTTTCCAAACTCTTTTTAGCCCCAGGGAGCTGCTACGTGTTTGAACATCTCATTTCAATAGCAGACGGGTTCAGCTCAGGACACTGACTGTAACTTTGTTTTTTTGTGAGGTACAACCTGTGAAGAATCTCATGCTTCAAATTTTTAACAAAAATATCTGACAAAGATAGCATTAGGGCATGAACACCCGTGACACCAACATACCATCAGCAACGTGGCACGCAGGTATTTCATCAGTCAGAAAAATGTCGGTTAATTTAAACAAACTGTGAGACCCATGTGGGTGTGGATTTTCCAAGCTTTAGGCTACGTTCTGTTATAATCTATGACTCAAAGATCCCAGATGTCGTCATGTTCAAATAATACGAGAAAGATCAAATGAAAGCCTTTTATTCCCTGCAAATAAAACTCTGATGTTTGTGTTTGAAATTAGAATTAGGGCCACTGAGCGGGAAAACCAAACACGGACGTTAATAAATGCAGGGAGAATTTCTGATCTACACTTATGCAAAATGAAACACTGTAAAACAGAATAATTAAAGCTCACTCTCAGTCAGGAAGTGAAAAAAAATCATTGATGTTTGTCAGCCTGCAGCTGCTGAATCCACTGTAGACCTGCAGCCTCCACCTACAGCCTGTTGTTTACTTAGATGAAGAGTTTTATACGTCCTGCTGCCATGCACCAGACTCTGACCCCAAACCCACACAGAAGAGCTCAAAAATAAAACGAATGCTTTGTTATCTGCACAATAAAACCAGTCTGAGAAAAGAGGAAGAGAGATGTGTTTTCCTTTTGAGCTGCAGACGAGCTACAGCAAATACATATACCTATAATAATAGAAATTATTATGATTATTAATATGTCACCTGTTAAATTAGAGCAGATTTTCACAAGATCATGACATGATGATGTTATAAATTCTACATATTGTTGTCATGACAGTTTTGGAAGATCTGAAAGTCATTCTTCCTTTGTCTTTGTGCTGACTGTTGCATGACTTTGCATGACTAGGTAGAGTGAGCTGGTCACATGTTTGTCCTGATTGCTGGAAAAAAAAAAGCTTTAAACTGAGGTGTATTTGTGACAAAGTAAAATCTCTCCTGATAAAGATAAATTATCCATCCTTTTCAGGGATAGTTTCCATGACAACGGGCATAAACAGTTGTGTGTAGGTGTAGTGGTAAAAAATGCAAAACTATCATTTACATTTCTGTAACTATTTGCCTGTTTTTCTTTTATTTCATCTTTCCACGACTTTAAAATTTGCATACAAACGCAAATCAAACCATGCAGAAATATTAAAGGTTGACTATGGAACATGGACAATCTGGCGACATCTAGTGTTCAGAGGTGGTATTGCAACAACAGAACAAAATTTCCTGCCGTCTGTGTGTTGGTTCACTGCTGATACGTGAAATGATCAGCCAGCACCATGTCCAGTGATGAATCGTACAGGGTAAGGACTCATTTCTACTAATAAGTTTATTTTACAACAGTATTTACTGTTAGAACATCTTCTGGGCTCAGAAGCAGCTGCTTGATTTGTCAAGTCCGCCATTTTACACAGTCGCAGCCTCGCCTTGCCGAGCAGACTTTTTTTAGTGCAACGGTGCCCTCTATTGGCTGGTAGATGTAAACATAACCCAGTGTTGTGCCCTTCAAAATAAAATTTTGGTAATTTTTAAAAAATATAACTTTAAAAGGGATATCTGTACATTCATTATGCACACCTCTAAATTTTTAACAAAAACATCTGATTATTTTTTTTAAATATAGCTTTTTATTCAAATGTTCCATATTTTAAGCTATGACTTTTGAAGCAGTGCATTGTACGGCTCTACACTTCAGGCAGGCTTTAGGTAGTTTGTTTTATGGTTTTTATACCGTTACAGTTTAAGTGTTATGAGTCACGGAGATACAAAGGAAGGTTCTGCTGAGCGTGATGATTTTTATATGGTTAATAACATTTCTTTTTCACTTATAGGACCCCCCAGACTCCCATAGACTCCCACTAGATTTCACCCCTTTTTAAAACCGAGTGAGAATATATTGAACTTATCATATTTCTCACAGAACCCTTCGACGGTTTGTTGTTAGGAATTAACACACACAGGTGTGTGGTTACCACAGTCACCCTAATAAACCACTGACAGCAGCGTTAACATTTCTCAGTGGCGGCTGTTGACTTTTTTTTGGGTGGGGCGCTAACCACATATCACCACTAGGGGACGCCAAATTACCATTGATTCTTATGCATTAGCGTCACACAACTGACGGTCACAGTAGCACTTTGGCAACAAATTTGTTCAAAAAGTTTTTGAATATTAAGTAATAAAAATAAGTAAAAAAGAAATGTCATTTATTTTTTTATTTTTTCAGATTTTCTTTAGTTTATAGGTCAAAATGCAAACAATTCATCAAAGAGAAGATCTTTGGAATTTCAGACAGTAGCAAAGCTGGCATCCTGCCCAATTCCTTCAGAAAGTGTTGCTATTTTTGTTAAGTAAAGTAAATTTACTTTCAACGTGCTGTTATAAAAAATACTGATGTGTTCCTGACAGAGTGTCCTCTTAAACAGGATCTGTGTTTGTTTTATGTACCTTATGAGTAGTTGACAGATGAACAAGCCAACTCCTAGTTTGTATACAGTCTGGAGGGAAGATTGTGGTCCCGCATTGGAGAATTTCTCTCTTATCCTGTCAGATATCCTGTGTGTGTGTTTGCGTTGCAAATTAGACGTGTGGGAACAAGACAATCAAGGTGAGTTCATTGAGATGAACTCGTTCCAACTGTAGAATAAATCAAGAGCAGTCAGAGACGCCTTCAGGTATACGAACACTGAATTGTGCTACAGGGCAGAACAGAGGTTAGCGCTAAAGTCTAGAAGACACCTCCCTTAAGTCCATGCTTGTTCATGGCTGCTTCATAAGAGCACAATGAAGAGGACAAACAGAGTCAACGTGCATTTAAAAAAAATATTTCACAGTAATTTAAACTAAATATTTGCATTTGTGCTTTTTTAATTGATTCCGTCCATTAAGATTAAAATGCCAGGAGTTGATTCTGTATAGCAAGATGAATCTGGGTCAGCCATTTGTGTGTGTTTTTGTTTAAAAATGTGTTTTCATGTGTCTTCTCCCAAAGCAAATGATGTCACTCAGTCTGTCAGTAGCCCGGCACTGAGCCATCTCCAGTTTCTTGGCCTGACAAAAAAATACAATATCTGTCACGGCACTGCATTCTCAGAGCAGTCCGCAGGGACATGGTGGGCTTCACGGGATCTCTGACCCCCTCATTACCTCCTCTTCTTCTTCTACTCTCTCTTTTTCATGCTCCTGTCTCATTCCTCATCCATCCCAGTTTTCTCACACTTAAGTACAATGCTCAGATCCTTTTAAATAGCCATGTTGGAGGAAATCCTAAAGGATCCATGTGTAAACGTGTCATGTTTTGTTTGGTACATCTCAGTCTGACAGAGGGAGTGAATGTGAAAGCCTCCATCCACCAGGAGGGGAGAGGGCAGACTTGTGTGCTGCCTTGTTTCAATAATGCAGCAGCCTTAAGTTTCCTTCCTGCATCATTCAAAAGACTCAACTTCACTTTCTGCTCTGCAGCTTCCTGAACTCACCATGACGAACGTTGCACACACACCTCCTCTTGGTTTATGCAGGCTTTCTACAGTTAAACAAACACACTGATGCTTGAGTGACTGATGGATTAAAATGGTTTATATTCTGTCTCATCAGCAGTTTCCAGGAGGACGTATGGTTCTGGGGCTCAATGTTAGTACTTATTAGTTTTCTTCACTGACATTTGTTATTGTTTAGTTCAGTTTAAGTTTATTTGATTAATCACAGCATAAAAAGTCATTGTTACATTGTTACATGTAAGAACAATGCAACCATTGATTTGTGCAGACGTCTAGCCAAAAGCTAATTTGCAACGCGAGTCACGATTGGACTTTTAAAGGGAAACAATAATGGCACTAATTGGTCTAATTACACACGCGCGCACACACACACACACACACACACACACACACACACACACACACACACACACACACACACAATACACAACAAAGTCTATAAAAGTAGCATATAGTGTGCAGGATGGTGAACGTCTGTTTTCACAGGTTTGTTTTTTGTGTTTCAGTGTTAAAATCTCTCAAATCAGTAATTTTTTTTTTTTTGCTGTTCATAATCTAAACTCTAAATGAGACGGAGGATTGACCAAGCAATGTTTTGTCCTTCACTGGTTTTTAACCTGCTGCTGTTGGCTTTATAAGACCATCCTACTCCCTAGCTCTGGGTCGAGGCCACTGAGACATTTAAAAGTCACTTTCATGACAGAGAAATTTGATAAAACTATCAAAACTTAAGGGACTGTCCTCCTGCATTATACAGTGATGTTACTTGGTCTAAAACTTTCAAGGTTTTAAAGCAGATTGAGGTTCTTGGCTCCAAATACTTACACAGAATGAAAGTTGTGACAGAATTGGTTGAATTGCCTGAACTGGTTTGGTGACTCTTATGTACGTACGGTCGGGTCATGTGAAGCAAAACTGCAAACTAGTGTCTCAAAAATGTCCAAAGCATTTTCTGACAGCAACACAAAGGAGATGCACATTTGTCACAACGATCTTAGCCTGGCAAGCCATCCTATATATGTGAATATATGGTCTGGCCTTGACCCGGCATAGACAGATCTCAGTGATGGGGCGGGACCTACGGTTTTCTTTCAAACTGTCTCCACATGCTATTGGATAACAAACAATGTGATGTACTCACTGCTATGGATAGCAGTTAATGGGACAGTCTGCCATACACCATCAAAGAAGACGCAAATACATATTTTTTTCTAAATAAAGGACTTAAGTACCTCTATCTGCTCTCGACTCAAAGGAAAGCCCAAGTCTAAATAGTCCAAAGTTGATGCCAAAGCTGTTTCAAACGAGCCGTCGCCATCTTTGTTTTTTCGCTCAGTCCCAGGAACATCCCGCCCTCCAAACCGATAGAGCGCTGTGATTGGTAAGACAAGACTGTTCGTGCCTGCTGAGGCTAGACTGACCTCCAAAGCAAAACCATTTTGTTTCTGCTACGGTCTGTCTAGATTTAAAGGCTATCATGATCCTGCACTGGATCTGAACAGAAAAGATTCTAATTGAAAGGAGGAGGAGGAATATTAGTAAACATTTGCTCTTGTGAAATCGATACTAACCAAGTAGTTTTAGTCAGTGTGTACTTTAAAATCCTTGATGTGGTTTTTCTGTTCATGTTCCAAATCTCTGAGAGTGAAACTTGATATTCTGATTACAGAACCTGATTGTTTAGCTATCGAGCAGAGAGGGCTGCTTGTGTGTGTGTGTGTGTGTGTGTGTGTGTGTGTGTGTGTGTGTGTGTGTGTGTGTGTGTGTGTGCGTTTGGATCTTAGCTGTCTGCAGAGGCCCATGAGGACAACAGTCGTGGATTTAAAGAGTGTTACAGAGGGAGAGATGAGGGGAGTAACATGACCACACTCTCCAGTCATGCTTTTACAGTAAAGATCCATTTCTCTCTCTCTCTCTCTCTCTCTCTCTCTCTCTCTCTCTCTCTCTCTCTCTCTCTCACACACACACACACACACGCACACACACACACAGTCACATGTAAATTGGTGAGAGGTTTGTAGAAAGAGAATGAACAGCATGTACGTCCTATGATCACCCAGCCAGAGCATCCTAATTAACCACATATCAAAATACAAAGAAAGAACAATATTCCTAACTTTTTTGTTTTTATTAAAATGATTCAAATTCTCAAATGTAAACCTTTTCATCGCTCATATAGTGACAGCGTGAACAAAAAGCAGGAGAAAATCTTATCGCCTGTGTGATTTTACATCTTAGCTTTGGGAAAGTTGGACATGAGTGAAGGCTTTCTTTAGAACATCAACACTGCACTGAGGGGTTTTTGCAACTCAGCTATCTGACAGCTACCTCTGGATGTTTTATTACCAGACATGTTCTAGTGAAAAAACATGGAAGTGTGGAAAAAAGGGTCCCTGTTATTTTTGTAAGGCAGAAACTGTGAGAGGATGAAAGGAAAGAGACCTCTAAATCACTATAAATTACTAAATGACATCATAATTGGTCATGAATTGTACGAGATGCCATAGGAGGGAGGTAAAACATTGTGAGAGAGGCAAAAAAATATTTCAGCCTCAGTTCTTTCATTTTTTGCCTTTATAAAGGCTGCCAGTAAACCAGGGCATAAGTCAAGGGATGGCGTCAAGATTGGGCAATGCATGTGCTCCTGACTGATGTGGCACGTTTAATGTAATCATGGAAAACTGTAGAAGAAGTCAGCTCAAACACGAGCTCTAAAACATTTTCTGGTTAAGTACTAACTTAGAGCGGAACAATATCCAGATAACAAAACCTAATAACGACCGTTTAAGTCTTGTGTCAACTAGACAAGGTTATAATAATTCAACAGAATCAACATAGAGCTGCATGGTGGCACAGCTGCCTTGCAGCAAGAAGGTCAAAGGTCTGAATCTTTTCTGCAGGGAATTTGCATGTTCTCATTATGCATGGATGGGTTTTCTTCTGTTTCTTCTTGCTGGCCAAAAAAGATGCATGTCAGGGAAACGGCTTTACTGTCATTTGTAATACACATGCAGAGAATTGTCAGAGTATCCCAGAGCAGGGGTGTGTGGAGTGTCTTGTGTCTGGCATCTGTTTTGCATTATTTGTTGGGGAATCTCCCAGCGGGGTGGTGCTTGTTGGGGTGTCTGGTGTGGTCTCTTGCACCCCCTCAGTTACAATTTTCTAAAATACAAAAGATCCCCAAAAATATACCAGGGAAGGTCAAAACAGTACATCTTCGGGGTCTCTTCTCCACTGCTGTATTTCATACGGGTCCACATTTTCAGTACACTATTTTTTCTAAGTATTGTTTCTTTGCATCTGGATGCAAATCTGTCTCGATACAGTCCTTTTTCTTTTGAGCTGCTTTTAAACAGGATTTGTTACCATTTTCTTCTCAGATAGTCCAAAACAGTTTGTTCTGGTTTGTGGACGTCAAAGATGGAGCTGCAATCCCATGATGCATTGTGTCATAATGTCAGTTCCAAAGCCCTATACGGTTCAATCTAAATAACATTTAATATGTCCTAAATTGTAGTTTTCTAAATGCTTTTAGTATTTTGTATAAAAACATTTCAGTAAAAGTGTATATCCATGCAAAGAGAAAAAAATAACGATACATTTGTTTCCCTCCAATTTAGTTCTGTTAAATCATTCCAAGGATATATTCAAATGATCATCAATAAAACAAACAATAAAAGACTTTTGTACACATTACTATGACCCCATGCATTTCTCCCCACAAAATACACTGAATTCATGCAGAGGGATAAACTGTTGATGGATGACTGGTTGTGNTAATACTTATGAAAGAACACTGACCCATTTCTTTTGGGTTTTGTTTTACAATCTGATTTTGGGATTATTTTATCCTCCAACCTTGAATCCCTGGAATGAATTAGACCTGAATTTTCAGTTCTGTTGGATTTTTCACATGAAAATTATGATTTAAAGTCCAACTAAACCTAAATTGCACAGATGGAAAATATGATACAGAGTATTTTAGTAGAAATCTAAAGTTTTGGTTTTTACTCTCTTCGGACTTGTAGTCCAAACCGGTTGTGTGACACACCATAACCTCAACTGGTTTTTCCAGCTTGCCACATGTTTTGTTCATGTTTTATTGTCAAACGGATTCTGTTCAGGGTCGGGTCGGGTCACATTCATTGGATGTCTCTGGATGGCTCCGCCTGTTTCATACCTGGCTGGCTGTCACATATTGTCCCTCCTCTGATCCGTTTGTCGTCCTATCATCTTCAGGTCAACAGCTGCTGTCATGAGATGACCTTTGATTATTATAAGTTTATTTGATTAAACTTTTTTACTTCAATTATCTGCCTTAGAGAATAAATACTCAAATGAAACGTAGGCATCCATCTAGGCAAAACGGACCATCGCCGGCTCTGAAGGGAAGCTGGTTGAATCATAGCTTTCCCCAACACACGTACCTCATGAGACATCCTTAAGCAAAAATAACAACAGTAACTACATTATTCATCTCCTTGGGAACATTATTTCTTGGCATTTGAGCCATTACTGAGGAGCTGTGGGTGTGGTTCATACCATGCCCAAGGAATTTTTGACTTCACAGCTTCAGATCTGAGGACAACCGTTTCCCCCATTTCACTACCTTGTTGATCTAAGTTGACTTTGTCTCGTCTTCTAGAGTCTAATGCTCTCTGACTTTCAGACACCCTTGCTTTGTTGAATTATTTAGGTCCCAGAGACTCCATTGATTCTACAATTAGTTTTTTTTTTTTTTGCAAGGATCATCTTTGTTCTTTTAGAATTAGTCCTAATTTTGCTGCACTTTGTCCTTGTTTTTCCTTATTTCCCAATCATTATAGGACCCTGTCTTTTGTACATTGTGGTGGTTTTCTATCAATTCATTTTTCTCTTTGGGTCTTAATCATTTTTCTCTGACATCTCATTGTCTGTCAGGATTTTTTTACTTTCTAAATTCTCACGCTGCATTGCACTTTTAAAGTCTTTGTTGACATTTGAGTACGCCTGCATATGTGTGTCCTCCCTTCTAACGCAGCACACTGTGTTTATGATGCACTCTGATGATAATGGCTAGAAATCCTCTTCAATTATGAATTTTTCTATTATTAAAAAGAAGGATCTGGTCTATTCCAGGCTCTAAAATAATTATAATCTAATTTGAAGTGTGCAAAAACACACAAGAGACCAAGTTCTGGTGTATTTTTAATTGAAAAAATTCAGCAAAAATAAAGAAAAAACAAAAACCAACATTGTCTTTCATCTTCCCACGCTCTGAGTGTGTGATCAGTAAATCAGGGTTTGGATATTTTCCATGAGGGTAGAGTGAACTGAGGACATGTGTGGAGATGAAAAGGTTGGTTTTATCTACTGATCTGTATTCAGAATTTTTTACCCAGACATTACATATACTTAGCTGTGGTTGTTGTTTTTCCCACAGCAGCAGGTAAAAGCCACATGACCTGGGATGGTATTGTAACTGCTGAAACACATTGGCAAAAATGTGCACGACTGCAATGATTTCAAAATCCACTCTGAGGTAATTTGACAGTTTTAAATGAATCATATTTCAAAAATCTACCAACAAACTGAATAAAGGTACAGTTATGATTGGTTATTTTAACAGTTTTTAAGTCAGTAAACCAGAACACTGTATGTGGGCAGCGATGAGTAAAGTCTATGCATTGTGCCTCTCCACTGAATCCAGGCGTACGCTGAATGATTTTTGGCCCATTTTGAGACAGTTTTCCTCTCGTGCAAGAACCTTTGATGTTGGGGTACCTCACGATCAGCTCACAATTAGCAATCGTGCAATCACACGAATATCAAACATGTATGATATTTTGCACTGTTGAAGCAGGTCTACGACCCAAATGTACTAGAACCGCCAACACAGTGCATGTACCAACATGGCTGCCCAGGTAATTCCAAGTCAACATGTCGTATCTTTTAAATTGTACACTTTTCTCCCACTCAATGACAAGGATTGTCAAGAAAGCATGTTTGATGTGTTTATGTCAAATAAAACAGATCCCATAACATTGATTTTCTTCCTTTCTTTCACGTTTCTTCTCCAACCCCCATAAACCCCTGCATGGTTTTTGGCATCAAAGGTCCAACGTGTTGTGTTAAGGCTACAGTGTGAGAACACGACTCGTGAGCTTTGCTAAGCAAGAAAATTGTACAGTTTAAAATGGAGCTGAATGCTAAGAGTGAAAAAGTCGCACAGTGTACGCTCGGCTTTAGTAGCATAAGAAGGAGCAACGCGTGAGAAGAGCTTCTGTTCTCATCAATAGAAAATGATGGTAACAGAACAGTGTAAAGCAGAGCGAGACGCCCATCATTGCTATGCAAGGCACATGATGCTGGGAATGATTTGGAACCTTTCCCAGATTCCATAGCTGTTGAAGTTTTTTATCAGCAAGATCAATTTACACAGTTTCTTCAGATCCTTTAGTGAAGTCTTCATTTTGCTGTTCTTGTTTAGACCTGATTTACAGGCTCATCTTTGTGGGGTCGGAACAATTGGAGGTCAAAGGTTATGGCATTAATGTGAATATTGCAACACTGAAAGACTATGAAGGTATAATTCACCTTAATATTACAGAGGGATAAAAGCCAAAGCACATTACTTTCCTGCTAATGGATCCAACACTTAACTGTGAATAAATGCTCATTACACCATTCAAATGTGCCTCCTGTTTGTTCTTTCTTTTCACTTTACCACCCATCTTTTGCTCCTTTTCCACATTTCTGTCTCTCAGCATCAACCTTATATTTTGATTTAGAGTCTGGTCGATTTTCAGTATGTCTCATCAATACTTCTACTCACTCTTTATCCTACTCTCCTGCTCTTTTACTAGATTTGTTTCCTCACTTATCTGAGTGTTCCTTCTCTGTCTTCCACAGGCCAAATACAAACAATCATCAAACCATGTCCCAGAAAAGGATATTTGTGGTCCTGCTTGTTTGTGCTCAGTCTTTTGGTACGTAACAGGAACTACTTCAGCTGGTGTGATCATGCATCTGGTATCTTCCTGGAAGCCCATTTTCTGCTAAACACAATGTTGTTTACTATCCTACTGAATAGGCCAGTCATCATATACGTAAATGCTTCTAGTGGAGGTGTGCAGTCATTTTCATTCTGAAACCAAATATTAGAGAAAAATGTGGCAGATTTGTATGATTTTTTATGTTATTTGACAGCTATTGCCTGCAAACACCTTTAATATTCACTTTTCTCTCCTAATAATTTATTCCCAACTGCTCCCTGGAACCTTTCCTAGCAGACCCCTTACGGTACTACCGGCTGCAAGAGGATAATGCTATATATGTACACAACACTTTAACGTTTGACTTGGGTGGAGACAAAGAAAAGATGTGGCTTATGCATGAGACTTTGCAGCAGAGAGTTTTCTTCTTGGTGATGATTTCTGAGTATTCTGATGACTCTGTAGTTCTTCTTTGTCATCTCCTCTCTTGGGATTTGGAGGACATTCTGTATTTGAAACTTAATATGTGTGCAAAAAGCTCTAAGAAGAGTCTTTACCGGGGCTTTCTGAAAAAAATCAGATAGTGGAATTCCATAGATGCGTGTCTTTATGACAATTTGTCAAAGTTGGTCTAGATTATGTGACAAAGCAAGCCTTCAACAGGCCCAAGAAAGGCTAATGAAAAGATGTTTTAATAAGAAGACACCTGTTCCCCTTCAAGCCTCAAGTACATCATGCCTGACGTCCCAAGCTTCTAAATTTCCAGTTACTACGGCATCATCAAAGGCTTCAACATTAAACACCACAACAAAATCAAACATATGCACAACTCCACCTGATCAATTTCATGTTCATCAAAACCTGTGGCCATCCTTCAAGTCTCAAGGCCTTGTCTCAACAAGATAGTCAAGGCTGACATCCTCATTCACAAATGTTTTAACCCTAAATCTGCGTACCCATCAGACTGCACAAGTTGACTGATTGTGACCTATAAGACAAAAATGTACAAATGGTAGAAAACGTTGAAAACCAAATTTTATTAGAGTAACCAAAGTCATTAATAGAACCTTGTTTCATCCACATGCCTTCAAAGAAAATGAGTTCACCATACCTGAACTTGAGCTATGTTGCTTTTCTGGTCTGTGGGACAGTATTGGTAATAGACCCACCCTACGAAATAAAGAAATGGGGACTGAACTGGAGAAATGTTTCAGTTCTGAATGCAAACTACAATGAAGTTGTTCCCTGAAGGACATGGGTTATCTACATCTTAGAAACAAAGAAAAGTTGGTTGAGTCCATTGAAATGAACAGAGCATACTTTGTGTGCATCACAGGAGTTTAGTGTTGTATTGCTTGCTTATTTCTGTTTTATAGCCTCAATTTAACTCTAACTCTATAGCACATAAAGTTCTTGACAGACATAGTAACACAAAGAGATCAGCTGTCAGGCCTCAAAAGATAGATATTGAGTTCACCTCCAACAAGGATTATAACACGAGTCATTAAAGGTAAGACATAATTTATGCGTTTCACGTTATGAAATGAGCTTTGTTGTGCTGGTTTGTTCGCTGCTGGTTCATATTTGTTTATATTTGGCCTTTGTGTCAACATATAGGCTAATCTCGTGTTGGAGTGCGTGTGCTCGTGGGGTGCATGTGAGCTGGTTTAAGAAGGCAAGATTAAACAAACGCGTCAATTTTAAATATCGGCTTCTCAGCCAGTGAAAAATCATTAGGAAGCCATTATAGACATGTTTTCAAGTGGAAAAGTGAAGATTTCAGGTGATGACTCCTTTAAAGCAGAAATCCAGAGAAACCTGACGGCAGCATCTAGAGGCTGAAAAATGTATTGCGTACTCCCCACTTCCGTATTTACGGCCTAAAGCAACGCCTCTCATTCATGAACGCACACCTCTAGCCGGCCACCAGAGCTAAAACATATTGTTATACAATTTTTTTGTCTCGTGTTTTGCTGTTTATTCATGTATATGTATTTAAAGACTTAATAGTCCATGAGAAATGTGGCCAACTCTGCATTAGTCTAGGTACGTCCTCATGTGATTGACATCTGAACGTGAGCAGATGTCTAACGCTATTGGCTAATGCTAAGTGGGTCTCTGTGGGACGGGAGGCAGGTTTAGCACAAAAAAAAATTACATATCGCTTGTATTACATCACAGTACAGGGTAAGACTATCAATTTTATGGATTTCTCCAGATTGCAGCTTTAATGACATTACTGGCCAAGTTAAAGCTGCTCAATCTAAACCACAAAGGACATTTAGATTAAACAAGTGGAATTTGCTTAAAGCCTAGTGAGGTTGTGAACCCCCTGGCATCCTTTAGCTGTCTAAATATATCTAGACTCACTTCTGTTCTTACTTATTGTAGCAAGGCACAGCTACTTGGAACTTGAAGGCTAATTATTGTGTCAACTCAACTCAACTCAACTCAACTGAGTTGAGTTAATTATTGTGTCAAACTTTAATATATTGAATGTTAAGAAAGAGTGCATATGTGAACTTAATTGTTTTGTTTTAGCAGTCATAATGATGCGTTTGTTTAGACTGTAGGCTGTTTGTTCTTTGTGTTTTTGTGTCATGATGTTAAACATGATCTGTAGCAGCAGGGCTTCTAAAGGGAGCATAAACTACTTTGAAAGGTCTTTGCATGTCAAATGATTTTGATAATCCCTGGGGAATTCCATGAAGGGACCGTGACCAGGACTGACAACTCTGAAGTACAGAACAAAATGAAGATGAACAGAAGTGAACTCAAAGTAAAAATACTTTATGAATCAGTGTTTTAAATATAGCTTGAAGGGATACGCTGTAGGGCTTCTTCTTCTAGTTGTTTGCACATAATAATTTTATTGCTGTTTATTGAGAATGAGTGAAAATAAGATCGTGAAAGTTTTGGTTTACAACACAAACACTGAGACGCTCATCAAATGATTCAGAAATGTGAAAACAGTCTATGATGTCATGTTAACACGCCATTAAAGCCTGTTCCCAGTTTTCACTTCAACTATCATGGTACCAAAATGTGTGTGCAAGTTAACTCATTAACTGCCAGCCATTTTCTGATCAGAAAGCCCCTGACAGCTAGCGTTTTTGAGCGTTTTTACTGTTTTTTGAAGAGTCACAGAACATTGTGCTCTATGATCATGTAAACGCCAAAACTACCAAAAGAAAGAGTAGACTTACTTCTTACATCAGGAAGAATCGCCATATTTCTAGCTTGATCTGTTCTTTCACAATCTGTTGCTGAAGCGTGAGCTGCAGAAGCATTTCTGGTTGGCGCATTGCTTTTTTTACAGCAGCGTCCCAAAACGACCTCCTAATTCATTGATTATCTGCTTCCTGATCATGTGATGTGTGACATACACGAATGAAGATCAGCTTTAAACACGTGATGTTTGTTCTCACGGTGCAGGGGCTCGTTCTGACGTCCACCCCGTAAAAAAATGCAATTGACGACTAAAGTTGTCAATGGCAGTGAATGAGTTAATGAGTTACGCTCACCAAAAAATTTATCACAGCCTATGTGGTTCAGTACCATGCCTAGGTTACAGTCAGGGCAGCTGTGGCTACAATGTAGCTCATCAGCATCAGTGTGTAAATGGGTGAATGACTGTTGTGTTGTAAAGGGCCTTGGGGAGCTGTAGAACTCTAATACACACTATATCAAATATATATTACCATGACGATGCAAGCTCGCTTTAAAGCTGGTTTTAAAACTTTATTCTCAGTGGATTCACTTTCTAACTTAATATTTCCTTCAGTTAAATCCACTTCTCTGTCTCAGTTACTTAAATTATGAATAATACAACATTTATTGTAAATATTCAAATATTTAATAGGATTACACCAAATGTGTCTATTACATATCTAGTAGCATATGGACCAGCCTCATTTAGGCTAATTAGCATGCAACCAAAATAACTGAAGTGAATGTTTGCAGTCCTCAGGGATTTTGTGATTTCTAAAAAGCAGACTTGTGTGCACCAATCATGAAATGTGACTAAATGCAAGAAATGTTAGCAAAGAAGGCATGACCCAGATACTATTGTTGTTGCTGATGCTTTATTTCCAGGCCTAATGAATAAGAAAACTATGAATCCATCAGATCCAGGGAATTTGGTGCTTTTACTAAGACAAATGAATGAGACCTTTCTTGCATCTATGGAGGTTTACTAATCATTTTCTACAAAAGAAATCTAATTGGTCATTTCAGTAAAATGTAGCATTTTTAATATACTGCTGATCAGTTCAAATAAAATGAGCATTAAATATTTTTGATGCTTTTTAATCGTAAAAAAAGTTTTTTTTAAAAATCCCAAACGGACTTTTAAACTCAGCGCTTTTAGTTTACGCCTTAAAGAATTTGGACATCA
Organism: Aphyosemion australe; assembly: GCA_006937985.1. Classification (NCBI taxonomy): domain Eukaryota; kingdom Metazoa; phylum Chordata; class Actinopteri; order Cyprinodontiformes; family Nothobranchiidae; genus Aphyosemion; species Aphyosemion australe. The sequence continues at coordinate 122,969 of SSNS01000377.1, forward strand.
CTGCTTTAACATGTCAAAGGTCATTTTACTGAAGGGATACTTCACATAGTTTGAGACAGGTTTCTGTGTAAAGTTTATGATAATTTATGTTTAATATCAGTTGTCAAAAACGTTTTCAATTACTTTAATTTAGAGAAACAGATATTAGCACTGATTTGATTGATGAGCTAACGGCTAGTTCCAGTGAGGCCAAAACCAAAGAGAAAGGTTTTTATTCCACAGATGCTGCAGTTTGCTGCTTCTTGTGTGAAGTTTTTGTACCCAAAATTTATTACAAACAGTGGGAGATAGAAACAGGTATGTTCACCAGTGCTGCCATGGTTATGATAGTTTGCAAATGCACGTGCATTTGTATGAAACAAGCGCACTGGTGCTTCTTTTCCCCTGAGTACGACTTACAAGGCATTCCTACTAGAGACCATTGCAAATGTATTGATTAAACGAGTGAACTACATCTTTAAGGCATTTTGTATAAGATTCAATCTTAGGAATTTCAGATAGTAGCAGGGCTGGCATCCTTCTGACAGTTGTGTCGTCTTTGTTAAGCTAATTATACTTCAAAAGTGACTGATGCAGTTTTTAAAAAATACTGATGTAGAGTATTCTCTAAAACAGGATCTGTATTTATTTGGCTGTGTTATGTACCTTATGAGTGACCTGCAGGTGACTCAGAAAACAAGCCAACTCCTAGTGTGTATACAGTTTGAATGGTGATTATGGTCATGTGTTGGAGAAGTAATATATCTTTTGTCTTGTCAGATATCCCATGTGGATTTGTGTGTGTCTGCACACACACCCGTTCCTGGTTTATGCAGACTTTTGACAGTAGAACAAACACACTAATGCTTGAGTGAATGATGGATTAAAAGGATTGTTTATTTTCTGTCTCATCAGCAGTTTCCAGAAAGACTCACGGTCCGGGGGCTCATTCATAAAGCACACTGAATGTGTGCGAAATGTGCAATATAAATAAAGCTGCCTTGACTTATTAGTTTATTAGTTTAAGCATGACGGCTTGTGTGTTTGCTATTGTTTTGCTGACTAAAAATGTTCTATTTTAAGGATGGTCTGAAGTTTTTCCCTAATCTGTTTGGTTAGACCTAGTCTGTGTTTGTCCAAACCGAGATCGTTCAAAGAACCATCAACAAAAACCGAGAGCCAAACCCGATCATCACGCTACTGAGAACAACACAGGACTCTCTCTCTTTTGTGTGTGTGACGCAGTTGATCATGACATTCTCCTTGATCGTTTGGAGCACTGGGTGGGGATCACTGGGTTGGCTTTTCAATGGCTGAGATCATATCTTCAGGGAAGGAGGTTTTGTGTTATGTGGATGAAGCCTCATCTCCCTGGGAAGACCAGTGTTGGGGGGTACCACAGGGATCAGTCCTGGGGTCACTCCTCTTTGCACTTTACTTGCTCCCTTTGGGGACAGTCTTCCGCAGACATGGTGTTAAGTTTCATCCATATGCGGATGACTGGCAAATTTACTTTCCCTTATGTCAGAGGATGAGGTGTGGCATTATTGACATGTTTGGAGGAGGTAAAGTCTTGGCTTGCTGCAAATTATCTTCATGTGAATGAAGAGAAAACTGAGCTCATAACCTTTTATCCAACAAACAAGGCAGGTGGGGGTCCTGCTATGAATTTAGATGTTTTGTCGCAATACCAGAAATCAGTGGTCACTAGCTTGGGAGTGAGATTAGATTCAGATCTCAAATTTGAGACCCACATTAATAAGGTGGTGAGGTCTTGTTTTTTTCATTTACGACGGCTAGCTAAAATCAAGCCAATGTTGTCAAGACCTCATCTTGAGACAGTACTACATGCGTTTGTTTTGTCAAGACTGGACTATTGTAACGCATTGTATGCTGGGTTGAGTCAGGCAGCATTGAAGCGGCTGCAATTGGTCCAGAATTCGGCAGCTAGACTTTTGACTGGGGTGGGGAAAAGAGATCCCATTACCCCGTATTGACCTCATTATATTGGTTACCTGTGTGTTATCGGGTTAAGTTTAAGTTCTTGCCGTGTGTCTATCGGTCTTTACAGGGTAGTGCTCCCCCTTATCTGGCAGCATTGTTGAAACAGCATGTGCCATCCCGATCTCTTCGCTCTGCTGAGCAGGGGTTGTTGGCGGTCCCACGTGCCAGGTACAGGTGCAGAGGGGACCGGGTCTTTTCAGTTATGGCCCCTGCTCAGCAGAATGACTTACCATCTGATGTGAAGCAATCTCCAACACTGCAAGTTTTTAAATGTCGCTTGAAGACTCACTTTTATCGCTTGGTTTTTATGTAATTTTATTTAGTTTTATCCCTTTTTAACCCTTTTTGATTGACTTTTATCTGTTTCTTCTTTTATCTTTTTTATAGTATTTATGTTCAGCGCCTTGGGCTCCCGAAAAGGCAGTGGAAGGCGCTATACAAATAAAATTTGATTGATTGATTGTGTGTGTGTGTGTGTGTGTGTGTGTGTGTGTGTGTGTGTGTGTGTGTGTGTGTGTGTGTGTGTGTGTGTGTGTGTGTGTGTGTGTGTGTGTGCCCAAGCAGTAGTACTACCATTTTCCACTCACGCAAAAGACATAGCTAACCCCTACTTCACACTGGAAGCATCAGCGTCGCGGAATGGCAGCGGAACATTTTACTCATGAGTTTTGCTGTGTGCCAGTACACACCGGGAGAATCTCAGCCACGAAGCGAGTTCTCCGCCATGCTCCTCACTGGACTCGCGAGATCACAAAATCCACCCTAACCCCTCTACATAGATATGACATCGCATCTCTGCAATAGACTTTTATTTTGAAAATTACCGGACGTTTTACACTGAGGCCGCGTGTGATTTCCTGTCTAGCTCTATGTTAATTGCCTATAGCAGCATAACTAAACGGATAAGCCAGGATAAACCAAGCTAACCCTAACTATTACATTCATCAATATAGAAGGTCTGAAGTTTATAAATTTTGAAAGGGCGTCTGCCTGGTGGATAGTACCGGGAAGCTGGTTCCACAAAAAACGAGAACTGAATGCTCTCCCCTCCCATTCTACTTTTAGAATTTCTAGGAACCCAACTTGCAGCTTACCTGGACATTTTTTTCTGCATATCACTGCTGGAAGTTCGCCTAACTATGGTGGTATGCATACCAGAAGTTGAGAATGATTACTTTAAAAGAATCTAATGAATCTGTTTGGAGACAAAAACAGCTTCTAACCAACATATTTGACTATTTTAAGTTTAAATCCATGAAAGAATAACTCATAATACCTTTTTATGTTTTGTACTCCTGCGGTGTTGCGTAATATATTCATGCGTCACAATGAAACAGGTTCATCCAGTTCACTACTTCACAGATGATGTTTATATAGATGAAGAAAACACAGCTTCCCTACTATAGGTAGAGGCAGGTGGATGAAAGCAGCAGCTCTGCACTGTAAGTTTATTTTTCATTACTGTCCTTTTGATTGAACATAAGCAAATACTCAAGACGCCAACATTAAATTAGTTATTTTAGGTTGATATAATTTAGGATCAATGCGGATTGAAGTAGGGCACAGTGGTGCAGTTGATAGCATTGTTGCATTGTAGCGAGAAGGTCTCAGGTTCAAATCCCAACCTGGGGTCTGTCTGTGTGGAGCTTGCATGTTCTCTCTTTGCATGTGTGGGTTCTCCCCGGGTACTCCGGCTTCTTCCCACAATCCAAAAATATGACTGTTAGATTATCTGGTCTCTCCTCAGGTGTGAGTGTAGTTTTATATGTTTGTAGTGATTAATGTTATTTTATTGTTTACGTTATGTCTCCTCAGCAGTTTTGAGAAAGACGGAAGTTGAGTGTTGACGTTTATTGAGTTTATCTTGAAGCATCAGTCATGTTGTTATGCAAAACAACATGAAAAACTAAAACAAATACAATGAATTTGACATAAGTGCTTGAGTAATTCGCTGAGGAACACTATAAATAAACATGTAAGTCGGTAGAATCTCACTGGGCTGTTGGAGACTAGATGAAGATTCAAAATTGTGACCAAGTATGCAAATTTTTACTTTGAATTCAGCTGACTAAACTGGTACTTGTGACTGATTTACATAAAGTTGGGTCATAGGAAGCATGTGATGTGAATGCAAACAAACTGCAACAGTTGAGCAGATTTTTGCCTCAAAGCTTTTCCACAAATTGTCTCAATTATGTCACAATCTGGTTTCCAGTCCATCCCAAAGTCGTCTAACATTTTCTGAGTCACTGACGCTAAACTGAGAAGAGGTGCAGCCTGGAAAGACACTGGTTTCAAGGACAAAGGAGTCTTAAATCAGCAATATCATTACAGTAGGTGATGTGTTTTAAGAGAAGATTCTTTAAATCTGAAGAGCATCACATGAGCACCAGAAACAGGAAAGCGAGGGCGAGGAAAATTAAATGTAAATATAATCTATTTTTAGTCAGTTCGTATCCCTGATCCTTTGATGCAGTTTCTCCGTAGTGTTCAGAATTACTTAGAATGACAGCTGATAGTCTGATTGAAAAACTTGATTGTTGAGTTTGGAGCAGAGATGTGTGTGTGTGTGTGTGTGTGTGTGTGTGTGTGTGTGTGTGTGTGTGTGTGTGTGTGTGTGTGTGTGTGTGTGTTTGTGTGTTTGTGTGTGTGCGTGTGTGTGTGTGTGTGTGTGATTTTAAATGTTGGCAGAGGACCCTGAGAGCAGCAGGAGAGATAAGGGGCGTGATGAGACCACCCTCCCCTGTTTTGCTTACTTACTTACTGGTAACACACACGCACACACACACACATACACACACACACACACACACACACACACACACACACACACACACACACAGCTTATTTGCTTAAAAGGAAAACCTATCAGGATGCTTCACACACAATAATCAAGGCGTCGACGACACTAGAAGTTCTCAAACTGCCGATTTGGTGATGTTGTAGGACCCAAAATGCAGCAATCCAGGAACAGCCAGGTAAGGTGATAATTTAGTCCATGTTTATTAAAGAATCCAGGAGCAAACACAGGGAGAAACCGCAGATAGCAAACAAGACGAACCAACAACCACAGGAGACTGGATATACAGAGTATAAATATACAGAGGCAAGTGATCAAGGAACAGGTGTGTTGAATGATGATTGCTAATGGGAGGCAGGTGTGACCAGTAAACTGAGAACTGGTGAAAACACCGAAAACAGGAGGAGATGACAAAACAGGATCAAATAGAATACAGTGAACTAAGTTGAAAGCTGACTGAAAATAATAAATAGAGGGAACAGGACATAAAAGAAAACCAAAGTGAACACATGAAGGGAAAGAAATGGAAGGAGCTGGGGAGACGAGGACAGAACATGACACAAACGTTTTGGAGCCCGGGGTCCTCTCACAGGGGGTAAATGATTTATCCATAAACCCCCTTATATTCATCATGCTGATAAAAGAACTTTTAAACTGCCTTTTGCCCTACTGTAAGAATTATTTCTATTTGTAATACTCTTAATCTGTTTTATCAAAATATAGACTCTACAGTAATTAAAGTAAAAAAAGAATTGAACACTTTTTAAACACAGGGTAAATTAATTTGAACAGTCTTTTATTTACATTTTTAATATTTAAAAATAGAACAACAACAACCCCATCCTCACCCACTCCGCTACGCTGGAACAACTTAAAGAGACAAACATGAAACTAAACCTACAATTAAATGAATCATAACAAATCACTCTTCAGAAAGAAAATAAAGATAGAAAAAAATCAACTTCATTACCGTTATGTTTTCTAGTTGGTAGAAAGCAGGCAGGCACCAATTTTATCCATAATTACTTTATTAGAGCTGGAGGAACAAGCATACACACAGTATTCATCTTGTAACCTTCAGCAGAACTTCCCCTGAACTCTACACTACACCTCTATATATGTTAGAAGTGCTCTGCTGTCACCTAGTGTTTAGTTCAGTACACAACATTTACAATGTTCCTTGTCCGTTTACACGTCATCAATAACACATATACTAATATTTACACATCCCAACAAATCCCACAGTGCTTACCTTTATAATGAGACCAAAGTAATCAAATAGACCTTGTGGTTACAGAAATATACTCATTAAAGTGTGGGTATGTCATCTGTCACTAATAATATTTTTGATTAAAAAATTTCTTGGGTGCAAATTGTCTTGAATGATTAAAATGTGATTAATCAAGATTAATTAATTACAAAGCCTCCAATTAATTAGATTAATTTTTAAATCGAGTCCTATTCCTATAATAAACTTCACAGTGGTGCCAAAGACACAGGTCAATAACAGTCTGCCCTTTCACTCACGGTTCAACACAGGATACAAAAACGCAGCTAAGGTTTGTCCTATAATCAAGTTTTATTTTTGATATAATTTTCTTTGTGAAAGACTTAGTGATTTTTTTCTTTGATAGGTGCTATATGAATAACATTTACTTACTAACTAAGCATCATTGGAAATAGGGTAGGAACTAAATGCCCCCAACAACCGAAACACACATTTACTTCCTTCTTGCTTCTCGGTAAGTGGTGTCACAGATTAAAGTCACGTTTTCACTAGAGGAAACTCACGTACCAAACAGCCAGTGACACTGATATTCAAAATTAAGAAGATCAGAGAGATGTGTGTTTTCTAGTTGAAAATACAGTTGGAGACACCAGCGAGGTGCTGTGAGAGTCATTCCTGGGGAGCTGCTGACTCCTCTAAAGTGGGATGTACAAAACCCAAAATAGAAGCGTTTCAGTTTAAGCTTAATTTGAACATTTTGCTGTATTAAAAGCTATTAATCATGCTTTAGTTCCACACTGTTAAACAACAGAATAGCAAGATAAACAAAAGAATATGTAGCAGTTGCTGAGGGCAGGTACTTCCTGTTTCCCAGGTGTGCTTAGAGGCGTGTTTTGGGTAGTCTGTGCTGAACCAGGAGTGAGAGGGAAGTGTGCGTTCTTGACCTGACTCCTGAATATCATTAAACTTACTTCTGCTGTTCAAGCCTCCTGTTCCAGAAGTTATTGTAGTATTTATTATGAAGTCAAATTGATTTTAGCTCATTTTTATTAGCAGATATAGTTAAAGCAAAAAGGGAGTATGAGCTTAATTTTGGAAAGTTAATGTACCTGACTTTCATTAATGTCTGGCTGAAATAAGAAGTGTGAAAAAAATATCTCCCTCTGCTTTTTATCCCAAATTGCACACTGATGTCACCCTTTGGGTTGTCGGTTTGAACACAGGCTCCATCAGTGTCAGTCGTTGTGTCCTTGGGCAAGGCATTTCACCCTCTTGGCCTGCCGGTGGTGGTTGGAGGGACCGTTGGCGCCTGTGTATGGCAGCTCATCACCATGCGTGTGTGAATGATTGTACTGTAAAGTGCTTTGGACTCCCTGATTTAGAAAGCTGTTCTATATTATAAGGATGGGCTTGTCTCTTGCAACACTCTCTCATTTCTTTGGGGGATGGACTACACACAGATGCTATCAACTTCCAGTTGTAAAATAATCCCTGCACTTATTCTTCATTCCTGTCAGAGTGTAAAACAACGATTCGCAGAGGCAAGTGGTAGGAAAGGGAAGCCGTATTTGTATTGGATACCCAAATGAGGGAGCGGTCCAAAAAGTTGGCATGACTTTCCTGCTGGGATCTGTCTCAAACTATCTCAAAATAATCCCAAGAGCTGTCATTCTGCCTTACCTGTTAGATCATTTTCTGTTGCAGCAGGTGAAAATGAATCAGTGTTCATACCTGAGATGTATGAGCAGAGGTTAGGTGTGAGGTTCCAGAGTTCAGCAAACTAAACAGACAAGTTCTCTCTGTTAATTAACCCAGTTCACTTGAGGAACGTGTCTGCATTACTGACCTGCCTTTAATCAAGAGCGTTTTTTGTCTCTAAACACTGAGTTCAAACTCCATAAGTCCCTTCTTTCATTTAAATATGTTTTACTTACTCGCAAAAGGACTCGTCTGCTCTTAAATTCCTACAAACATCTCTCTTTGGAGTCTGAACTCTTTCCCTCTGCTTGTTTTCTCTGCACTCTGAACACCTGCTCGCACAGATTTTTCGAGACGATCCTGTCAAAAATGTCTCAGCCAATAGGAAACCAGATATGATGATGAGCTCATCACAATCTTCTTCTGGCTGTCAGCGTTTTATTAAAGGGGACCTAGAATGTAAACCAACATTTTCCTTGTTGTTGAATAAGACAGCTTGGGTGGTCAACAGTAGCATGCCAAAAAGTCAAAGCTGTGTGTGACCTACTTTTTATGTAAATTAGAAAGTTGAAAAAGGCTAAAGAAAACCTGTTCTGAGAAAGCCTTCCTTAACACATCATAAGGGGGAGCCACGCCTCCTCAAACCTGCATGTGTCTGAGGCCTTCTGGGGAAACCAACCAATCAGCATGTCCTGGCCGAGTGGGAGGGGTCAACAGCTCTTTTCACTAAAGGCCTGAGTAAGGGGGTTTAGAATGGCCTGTATCAGGGCTCCTGGGACAGATGAAAGCCAAAAAAAATGTTCTTATGCTTTTTGGAGGCTCAAAGCTGTTTTAGATTGTTGATTAATTGCATTCTAGGACACATTTAAGACTCCCACTGGCAAATGTTTAGCACCCCACCCATGTATTTTTTTTCCACTATCAATGGTGGGCGCACCGACTGAGTATGCTAATAATAGTTACTCCATCTTCTTACTTTTCTTCTCCATGGGTCGTTTGTTTTTTTTAAAATAAGCAGAGATTTTTTTTACTTAATTCAAGACCTTGCGGAACAGAAAATTATCCAAAGTGTCTCCTTCCCTGGGATAGATCACCAAAGCTATCATGAAGTGCGTCCTCAGGACCCCCAAAGTGTATATCCCCAGCTAAAGGCCACTGCTCTAAACCAGGGGTTCCCAAATTAGGGGTTGAGACCCCCAAGGGGGTCCCCACAAAATTGCAGGGGGTCCCCACAATTTTGTCTTTGAGGTTGTGAGGTTAGCAAGGTTTTATTTGTAAAAATTACATTTATAAAGTCACAATAACACACCCTATAGTATAATCAGAACTCCATATAAAAGTTATAACTCTGTGTGTCTGTATAAAGTTTGCAAATGATCACATTTAATGTGTTTATGCGTGTAGGAGTCGGGGGTCCTGACTTGTCTTGGACAAGGGCAAGGGGGTCCTCAAAGAAAAAAATATGGGAACCCCTGCTCTAAACAACACAGGATATTTCTTAAGCTGTTAATAATGGATTGTAAGCCAGAATATAAAGAAAAAAAGACAAAAGATTTTCTAACACTTATTTTCTTTAGAATGGTATCAATTTCCTTCTCAGTTTCAGCAAACAATCACATAGTGACAAGGTGAAGAAAAAACAGGACAATGTCTTGTTGTCCATTCATTTACATCTAAGTGTGTACGACAGAAATGAGTGAAAATGAAGACAGGAAGTTTTAGACCATGAACACTGGTGTGAGGACTAGTGTCTGGCACCAAGGGTCATGTTTGACAATAGCAGAATCAATACATTTGTTATGCTTTTAATCTGATGATGAACTCATGTGCACAATTTCTCAACACAACTTAAAGGGAGTTGACTTTTAAATACTTTACAGGAAGAAAAATATTCAGATATATATTGTAAATCGAAATTCAGCTAAAAGATACTGAGAAATAAGTTTTGGTCCATGTCGCCCAGCCCTAACTGGTGTACAGAATGTATTATTATGCCGTTTTAGCACAGAAAATATCTCACAGCTGACACCTGTGGAAGTTTTACTAACAAAAAGTCATTTTCCGGTGAAAGATTTAAGCCTCCCACTGTCCTATTGGGTGACCCCATCAGGAAAGGTGACGTTTGAGCAGGGTTGATGGTTTATCCCTTGGGGTCCACGTGGCAGGGGTGAGGTGGTGCTCAGTCCTCACCTCTGCCACGTGGACCCCAAGGGATTAACCATCAACCCTGCTCAAATGTCACTTTTCCTGGTGGGGTCACCCAATAGGACAGTGGGAGGGTTTTAAAGAAGTGTGAAAATCGTTCTATATGCTCTGCATCTTTTATACATTATAAATGCACTTCCTTCTGTCAGTTCCTGTTGTCTTTTTCAAGGCTGATTAAACCAGGATAGGGTTAGCAAGTGCCACCTTCAAGACTTAGCAATTCATATACAGGTTGGACTACAAGGGGTTAACATCTCCTTTATTAAGCATGTTTCCATTGTCGGAACTTCAGGATAATTTCTAGCAGGAGGAAATAAGACGGCTCGCTCCTCTCAGCTGTTGTCTCCATACAAACTCAGCCCTTTCATTTCAGGACTTTGCACAGACGTCAGCATATCACGACTGCTTTAGCAGTGAGTGATGTCACCCAAAAAGCGCCAAAAAGCGTCCACAGTAACATTAAAAGATTTATTCTGTCGAAGTACGAGATCATTTAATCCATTCGGAGAATGGAGAGCTGCTGTGTGATGTAAAATGTGGCATTCAATGACCAGAAGAAGCACCGTTTTTAATGTGCTCTGTGAGACAACAAAGCCCCGTGAATTACGTTGGTGTGGGGGAATTCTGCTGCGTTTTTTGGTGTTGGGAGTTTAATAACGGTGATTTTAAAGCAGTGCTTCTGTTCTGCTTCACAAGCAACTTTTCTAATGGTACTAACGCCAATGCTGCTGCTAATGCTGCTGATGTTATTTCCTACTGAGTTACGACCAATCAGTGTGAGTTAAACCAAAACTTCCGCTCAGCAACTCCACTGGGCATTTCTGACTACCTACCCCTGTCCAGGTACTCCTGAAAATGATCCATTCGGCTGGCCCGGTGAAGTGGAGACACGTGCATGCCAGGAAAATTACCCTGACGTTCCGACAGTGGAAACACGCCTCTTAACTGCAGATGGAAGAAAGGGACTGCTGCACGAGGACTGGGCCGCCTATGGCTGCTTTGGGATAGGGGAGGAGCAATAATTACATGTGCTTTCTTCAAAAATCTCCCAAAACACCCCCAAAAACTTTCAGTGTAATCCATGGTAAAACACGAGAAGAGTGTGTGGATTTGATCTAAAAAAGACATCTGGTTTTCCGCAATGAAGGGTTTTTTACGCTTCACAATGAAATTAACAATGAGCCTCCAGACTGGTGTGAACAGTTTCCTCACAAATCATGGAAAACTACAGCGGCGAAGTCAGTTAAAAATAACCCACACGCTCTAACTTTTTTCTGCTTTCCAGTATTCTTTTTGACACGTGACACACGACTACTGAAACAGGTTGGCCAAGTTCAGCGGTTCATTTGGCTTCTGTTACACGGGAGAGATGAGCACCAAAATGCGTCGGTGATTAGAGGAGATTACACATTAGGGGCTTCAGGTCTGTAATCTAAGTTTATTCTCTTGTGATGTGTAAATAAATTACTGTAATTTTAAATCAGTGCAATCTGGGATCATTTGGGTTTTGAGGCATTCTAAAGGACACCCTTACATTTCGTTAACGTTTAGACATTTAAGGAATTTGATTTAAGTTTGACTTATTGTTTTGAGTCTTGGTTACTCACCAGACAAACCAATTACCTCCTACTGTCTATGGGAAATTATTTAACTTGATTTAAATGGGCATGTTCACCTTATTTCACTTCTATGCAGCCTTTAGTTTAGTTAAATTCAGTAAATAAAGAATGTAACAATGTGATGCACTTCAACAATTTAAACATGTTTTTTTTTCTTCCATAAATTAATTTATGTTCCTCTGTACCACTCACTAAAGAGGCTGTTATCTACTTTGCTTGAATCGAACAGACAGTTGTTCCCCTACTTGAAATGTGCTTAAATGGATATTTTACTAAAGCACCCAGCCAGTATCAGTGTTCACAACTTTTAGTATCACTTGTGTTTGTATTATTAGAGGTAAAAGCTGTTGTAATATAAGATGCACCTTCCTATCCTACTGACAACAACACACTAACTCACTACACAGCCCACAGTGGTGATACCATTTGTTCGCAATGGTGACAATGCTATAGAATTCCAAAGAGGGTGGGGTTTGCTCAGATAGTCCACTAAAATCTCATTTTAAATGGAGAAAACTTCTTGCAGTTGTTGTTTTTATAAATAATTTATATGTCTTAGACTGAAAGTCAAAGAGTTTAACAAAATCAACTGCACATGCTGACGTATACAATTTGTTTGAGGATAAAAACCCACGAATCACAACAAATTGTGAACACGATAGTAAATAAATAAACTGAATTTGTGCTAAGGCAGCGTCCCCCAACCCTGGTCCTCAGGGCACACTGTCCTGCATGTTTTCCATGTTGCCCTTTCAAACACCAGTGTTTCCCTGCTGCCACACACCTGACTTAAATGAATGAGTGATTAACAGGCTTCTGCAGCATGTGATGTCCTCCTGAGGAGGCAATCTAAATCAGGTGTGCTGAAGCTGAGATATGGAAAACATGCAGTGGGCCCTGAGGACCAGGGTTGGGAAACACTGTGCTAAGGGATAGACTGTTGATGTGTAATACTACGGAAGCCCTGAAAGGCAACGGAAAAAAAAAGTTCTTGTGACATTTTTCTACGTTTTTTTTTTTTTGCTAAGCGCAGCGAGGCAAACGGAAAAAATATATCTTTTCTTGTGCCATTCTTCAAAGTTTTTTTTTTTTTGCTCAACCCAGCGAGGCAACAAATTTTTTTTCTGCTACCAATTTTCAGTTTTTTTCTTTTTTTTTGCTCAGCTCCTACCAATTTTCACCGATTTTTTTTTTACCAAAAAAAACTTTCTTTGCCTGTCTGAGCTGAGCAAAAACAAAACTTTGAAATTTGTATGAGAAAAAAAATGTCTTTGCCTGTCCGTGCAGAGCAGGAAAAAAAAACTTTTAAAATTGTTAGATGAAAAAAAAACTTTCTTTGCCTATCCAGACTGAGCAAAAAAAAAAAAACAAAAGCAAAAAAAAACTTCTAAAATGCCACAAGAAAAAAAAAATTCCGTTGCCTTTCAGGGCTTCCGTATAATACTTATCCCAAAGACCAACCCATTTGTTTTGCTTTTATTTTCTTTTACAATCTAATTTTGGGAAAATGTTGTCCTCCAACCCTGAAATGAAATTGATTTTCTAACCCTTTTCAAAGGCTTACAGTTATTGATCCCCTTGGTGAAAGTATTCTTAACCCATCACCGAGGAGCAGTGGGCTGCCATGTGAATGGCACCCAGGGGGAATCATTCAGGGTCCAGTATCTTGACCAAGGGAACTTCAACATTTGATCCACAGGGTCGTGAGATTTAGCTGCTCACATTCAGGTCAGTGGACAATCGCTCCTCCCAGTTGTGTCCCATTGATTACCTGGTTGAGCTACTTTGGCTTAGATGGTATGGCTTTCCCTTATCCTGCTGTTGTGTGCTAGACTGTCTCTGGGATATCTTGGATCCTGTCTGATAGAGCAGAGCCTGGCTTCTGTGGTTTTTGAACTTCATCATAAGTAACTCAGTAGACTCTTTCAGTCCAGCCTTCTATAGTTGCTGGTTGGATGTTTTTTTTTAACCAAGGCAAAAGGGACATACCAAGACATTTTTGAACAGATCTTGCTTTGTTCAGGCTCTAAAATCATGCAACCTGTGTCCTTTTCCATCTTTTCTGTCTCTCAACATCACTTTGGTCCATCAGTATTTGTGTCATTAACACCACTCACTCTTTATCTTTACTACTCTCCTGCTATTTTATTAGATTTGTTTCCTCACTCATCCCACTGTTTCCTCTTTGTCTTCCACAGCCCAAATGAAAACATCAAAAAATGTCACAGAAGAAGATATTTATGGTCCTTATTCTCATTTGTACTGTCAGCCTTGTGGTTCACAACAGGAACTACTTCAGCTGGTGAGTGACTCAAATACAAACACGTGTCTGGTATTTTTCTGAAATCCCATAGACTTCTAAACTCTTTAAACACTCTGACAGGTTGTTTTCGTTTCTATTAAAACTAGCAAAGAGGCTAGCCTCATAATATAAATGATGCTAGATGTGTGCTGCTATTTAGGTTCAGAAACCAAAAAAGATGTGACAGATTATTGTCAGCATTGTTTTCTGTTATTTGTGCTTTGCTTTTCTCAATTCATTTTAGCTTCTTTTCACACTGCTTATCTTTTCTTTGTAAGTCTCTTTTAATGCCTGTCCTACATTTGTGTCAGGAACACATTTTTCTAACCTGAAATGACTTACTTTGTCTTTAATCTAAGGACCTTGGAGGCCTTCCATCTGGGGTACCCAACCCTGTACTCTCAGCCAGCCTCCGATCCGAAGCCAAAGCACACCAACATAGCCTTCCTCAAGAACCAAAAACCAACCAACAGTACTATTCCGAACATGTATGCACACAACACTTTGACCTTTGATTTGGGTGGAAATATAGACCAGCTAGCAGCAGATGTAGCTTATGCAGGCTCCTTTGTGATAAGCCTGGTACACACAGTGCATTTTTTGGCTGTCACAAAGGACTGCTTCATGACACACCGTGTAGACTCTAGAGAGGTGGCACAGTGTACAGCCCAAGATTTCAGAGAGCCAAACTGCAGAACTTAGCAGGACACGTTAACATCACTTTCGATTTGTACAATCATCACTACTTTTTCACTATTTTCATTGGTCGATTGGAGACTGGAGGCGTAGATTTTCTACTGACAATGTTTGAAGACTGTTCGAGGCTTGATTTGCTCAATTAGCGGTCAGTGGGCCGCTCATACTGGTTGACCAGAGCTGCAAATCACCCTCACATTCTATGTTTTTCATCATGACAAGAGATTTGTCTAGGACAGCCAAAAAATGCACAGTGTGGCCCAGGCTGTGGAGGTGGAGAGCGTTTTCTCCTTGGTGATGATTTCTGAGTATTTTAATGAATCTCTATAGTTCTTCATCATCTTCTTTCTTGGGATTTGAAGAACATTCTGTATGTGAAATTTACTATGTGAACAGATATGTCTAATAGGGCCATCAATCCTCAAAAATGTTTTAATTGCAATGAATCACGAGTTTCATAGTTAACTCGTGATTAATCACAATTAATCACAAATTAATTAAAGATTGTAAATGTACCATAACATGATATTTTTCATGTTTCTAATGCTCTTTTAAGCTATTGGAGCAGACATTTTATGCAAATGCATGTTTGTTGTTGCAACAATCCAAAATAAAGACTACTAGATAAATTGCATTTCTTGCAGAAATGCTGTTTGAATGCTGATTGCTGAAAATGATAGCTGAAGGTGCTAATGTTGAGAAGAAGCTCAAAGCATAAATGTCCAAATTTAGTTACAACCTGAACAGTTATACTGTTTAAATGGTATTTTAGCAGAAATAGTTTAATAGTTGATGTGTCACTATAAGCATAAGAATAATTTAATAAGAATTATTTGAAACCAACAGCTAGGTGGTTTTAGTTCCAGTGTGGGTGTCGCAGCTCACCCGCTGGTCTGGGAGCATCCAGAGTTCGCTAACGTCCGGTGTGTGACCCTCACCAACCTTGCTGTCACCAGAAATGGGTCCCTCAGTCCGGTCATCACCGACCTCTATCTACAGGCAGTCCCATCTTAGATGCCCAGAGTCCCCACACGTCCAGCGTGGCGACAATCCCAGGACTGATTGGGCTGAGGCCGTGTTTGGGCATAGGAAGACGTCCCCGTCCTCAGATGTTACCTTGTCTTCAGTTGGTCCAGTCCGCTGGGTGACCACAGTCTCCGGGGCTCGTCGGGGAACCGGGGACCCAGACACCTCTGTCTAGCATCGTCAGGGCTTCACAGCCCTCTGCCAGAGTGACCAGCACCTAGAGGTCAGTAGGTCAATGGCAGCGCCCCCACCCTTGGGTTCTGGGTGGGAGCCCCTCCAAGAATTGCTTCATCACAATCAACTCCAGCATGGTCTGTTCTCCTGCAGCCAGTCCTGGTCACAGCCACCTGCATGCCACATCACACAGTCGTTGCACACAGGCAAACAGCCGATCCTGCTGTCCCAGGGTTGCTGCGTGGAACTGTCTGCAGTGGTCCACGCAGAAAGAGAAGTATAAATCAGGCTATTCCAAGGGGTTCAAATGAAGGCAACTGGACCTCTTTTGGTTTCTTGAAGACGTTCCGCTTCTCATCCGAGGAGCTTTGTCAATTCTGACTGGAATATAAATCAGGCTTTAGACTTGGTTTGTCCCCCCCTTACTTGCAGCAATTGCACTTTTCATTCTCTGCATATAACACTCAGTCTACCAACCTGATTTTGTCACAAAGTTCCTAAAACTATGTCAGCATCATGCTTTTTGCCCTTTCAGTCTGCTGCAGCCAGAGACTTCACTTTAAAGCCATATGCTGCTGTCCCGTACACTGCCTGCCCATCTTCTCTGGCTGCTCCACTGTTTTTAAAAGCATCTTTGGTGTGTGTCGTGTGTGTTTTTGTAAATGTTGCAAATGGTTTTTCCCAATAATCCATCACATTCTTTGCTTCTACAAATTTGTCATACTACTTATGTCTTTACCAGTTAGTTCCAGTGACTTTCCAGAAAATATATAAATTTCATTTATAATAACTTTTATGACTAAATCCCTTTTTATCTCTATCCTAAGGAACATGGATGTCTTTCACGTTGGTTCGACGATCCCTCCCCGTAACCTCACCCAGGATTTCAAGATTAAGCACACCAACATAGTCTTCCTCAAGACCCACAAAACAGCTGGCACCACCATGCAGAACATACTGTTTCGTTTTGCTGAGCGCAACGGTCTGACAATGGCACTGCCAAGCTGGAGGTGTGATCACCAGTTTTGCTACCCACAGTTCTTCTCCTCTGGATTTGTCCATCCAAATACATTACCAGCAAACATGATCGCAAACCACATGCGATTCAATGAGAACGAACTGAAACGCTTGATGCCAAACAATACAACATACATAACTATCCTGAGAGAGCCAGCTTCCACGTTTGAATCTTTGTTCACTTACTACAGTGCCCACGCTGAGGCATTCAGGAGAGTCCCTGGTGGCTCTCTGGAGGCCTTCCTAGCAAATCCCTTACGATACTATCGGCCGGGAGGAGGAAACGACATGTTTGCACATAACACTTTGACCTTTGACCTGGGTGGAGACAAAGATCGGCCAGCAACAGATGTGGCTTATGCACGAGCCTTTGTGGCAGAAGTGGAGAGAGCTTTCTCCTTGGTGATGATTTCTGAATATTTTGATGAATCTCTAGTTCTTCTTCGTCATCTCCTCTCTTGGGATTTGGAGGACATTCTGTATGTGAAACTGAATATGAGAACAGAAAGTTCTAAGAAGAGTCTTTCACCGAGTCTTTCTGAAAAGATTCGTGCCTGGAATTCCATAGATGCACACCTTTATGACTACTTTAATGCCTCATTCTGGGTAAAACTGTCAAAACTGGGTTTAGATTATGTGGCGAAGGAAGTGAGTGTTCTTCAACAAGCCCAGGAAAAGCTATTGAAAAGTTGTTTTAATGGGAAGATGCCTGTTCCCCTTAAAGCTTCTGAGATCAAAAACATAGAACTCCGCCCCTGGCAGCCGAATAAATATGTAGACATACTTGGTTACGACCTCCCATCAAACATCAACCTGGAGACAAAGGAGCGCTGCCTGAGGTACATCTTGCCCGAGGTCCCATACACAACCAAGCTCCTTTCTTCCCAGTTACAGCGGAACCGTCAAAGATTTCGAAACTGAAGAGAAGGTCTTGGGTGCAGCTTGTAGGATGGGGCGGAGAGTGGGCTCAGGGCACAACCATACCATATATGGAAAAGGTGCCATTGCTTTCCGGAACTGAAGGGGGCGCTATTTCCTATGTCAACTGCGGTATCTGAGTTTTGTTTTGTTTTTGTTAAAACCAACCATTAACTAGTTACAACTAAATTATTTTTTGTTCATTCAATTTACTTTTATTCCACGTTGTTTTCAACACAATATTTTTCAAATATTGTTACAATTTATTTTTTCAAACATCGTAGTTTTATTTCTAGCTTCCGACTCGAAAAAGGGCTAAAGGGCAATTCCAAATCATTTTTCTAGTTCCTGAGTCTCTTTACTCAGCTCTAATTTTAAAACTACAATACTTAAACGTTTCAAACCAAGACTAGATTATTCTGCATTAACAGCAGTGTCCTAAAACCCCAGTTTGTGATTTATGATCCCTTTACTTAATTTGGAGATTTTATTGGAAAGCATAAGCTGTAGTTTTTTGGAATCTTGATCACATTAGAACTGGTCCAGCTCAAAATCTACAACATTTAAACACTTAAAACGAGACTAGATTATTCTATTAGGGCAAATTAATTTGTGTCAATATTTCTACACTAGATGCAGACATAGGACAGAATTAAAGAAGCCTTAAGCAGGACTAAAGTTTAGACTTGTGTGTTAATGTATGGGTGAGTTAGTGGTTGCTACAATAAAACAGGTTCGTTAAACAAAATAAAAAGTGTAAAACTTCAAACATTTTTATTAATCAGCTTTTGTTGTAGTTCAGAAAAATGCAATTTCTCTATTTCTGCCCTCAGCTGCAAAAGGAGCTCCTCTCACCCTGCAAGAAAAGACATTCAGTTATGAAGGATCAATCTTTTTCTTATTTTTTTACATGAATAATATGTTCATCTTTCCTTAGTCACTTATTCTCTTATCTCTCCTCCACATAGCCACGCTCACTGTGCCTCAGTCATTGGCGTAGGTTTGGCCTTGACATTGGTGGGGACTTATAAATCTACTATATGAAGGTATTTTTTAGAACCATTGTATAATGATGTTTTTTAAAATATATGTGTGGCTGGCATCAACCATCCTGAGGGACTAAAGATGGAAATTAGTCCTGGCTATAATCTTGTGTATTTTCAAATGTGTAAAAAAATATGTACAGTACACATAAACTAGGGCTTCATATGGTTTCTGAGCTGGACCAGTTCTAATGTGATTTAAATGCAAAAAAGGTGCTGAAACTAGCCTTTATTGGGCTTTCACAAATCAAATAAAGGTCTCATGAATCACAAACTGTTTTTTAGGATATTGCTTTCAGTGTAGAATAGTTTAGTTTAAGTTTGATGTGTTTAAGTATTGTAGTTTTCAAATTAGAGCGAATCAAAAGGGGTCAGGGGGTTGAAAAATTAGTTGGAATTACCCTTTATCTGTTTTTCCGAATGCTCGGTAGATAAAAGTTGAACAAAGTCTACGATGGTTGTAAACACACATTTTTTCTTAAATAAGTTTCGTTTAATAATGTTAAGAAAGTCCTGTGTTGAAAAACAACGTGGATAAGAAGTAAAATCCATAAATTACGAAAGATTAGTTGTGTTTCATGGCCGTTATCAATAAAGTTTAAATACAAAACAAAAAAACGGATACCAGAAATAGCGCCCCCTTCCATATATGGTGTGGTCGTGCCCACTCTCCGCCCCGTCCTACAAGCTGCACCCAACTGTACTTGAAACTGAAAACCACTAAAATCAAACACTGTTCAACAGACCAGTAGCAGAACTCTAGCTCATCATTTTCAGGTTCACTGTAATCTACACCTGCTGTCCAACACTCTGGCCCCTGCTTCAACAATAAAGTCCAAAACTACACCAAAGCCTGGTTGTTGGAAGACAAAGGTGGGACCTTTGTATACATGAATTTATGCAACCATCAGACAGCATAAGTCTAGTCATTATTACCTACAAGACAAAAAAATGTTCACATCCAGTCTTCCTGGTCAACGAAGGACCCGATTTCCGGTACCTACACCAGCCAGTGTCAACCAGATTTGGTTAGTCCTTTGAAAGTATGTAGCCCCAGACTTTGGAAAAAAAGAATACATATACGGTTACACCCCTATAGTAACAAAGAGATCAGCTGTCACGCCTCCAAAGATGAATATTGAGTTCACCTTCAACCACTTAACACAAAAGTACAAAAATATTTTCTTCTCTTTTACAATGTTCAAAATCTTGGGCCATTTGGGAGTAGGGCTGAAACGTTTTCGGGGAAAAATTTAATTGTGATTTTTCTGGTAAAAATTGCAATTTAAATTTGATTCAGAAAAAAGAACTTGGAAAAATGACCAAATATACAGATGCCCTGCTCCGTCATTTCAAGCATCAGGCTCCCACAATCCAATGTTGCCCCCACAATCCAACCACCCCACCTCCCACTGCACGAACAAATCAAGTCTTTTGAACGGGTTTTCAAAGTCAACGATGAGAGCCGAGTCCTCGTAGTGAACCGTTCATCTTGTCCGCTCTCATGGACACGGCTCCCTTCAAAGAGCCATAAATCCCATCACTAACTCTGGAGGAGTAACAGATCCTAATTGAGTCAGTATCACTGCATAAAAGCTTTGAAAACTGTAGATCGTTCAGCCTTAATTGGGAGAGAATGGATATAAAGGCTAGTCTGAAAACTTTTGAATGTTCAGTAAGACCTCCCATTTTTACTGACAGGGACTGAGCACACATTCAGTGAAAAAGTCTGTGCCTTCTTAGCTTTTGACCTTCTTTGTTTCAATTTCACAGCCTGTAATCCTAGCTGTCACAAACTGAGGCACCTCCCTCCATTTCTAGCAAATCACCTTGTTATTGTACTCCCCGTTTTTCCTTGGTCCATCTGTAATCATGTCTTACTGTCAAACACTTACTGTAAAAATCTAATTTAAATATTGAATTGTGTGTTTCCACAGCATCTCCTATGTGCTAAGGTTACACAGCTGTGCATTTGCCGGAAGGACATTGCCTACCAAGACAAAGCTGCTCAATCTAAACCAAAAAGGACGTCTAGCTAAAACAAAAGGAATATTTCTCAAAGCTTAGTGAGGTTGTGAACTCACTGGCATCCTTAACAGTCAAAACAGACAAATTATTCCTGTCCTTGTTTACAGTAATATGGGATAGAGATATGTAACTTGAAGGCTTACGTAAAAATGTTGAATGTAACGACAGAATGCATGTGTGAGCCTAATGTTGTTTTGAGAGCCCTAATGATGTGCCAGTGTCAGTATTGAGATATAAGGCTGTATGTTTTGTTTTGTTGGAGTGAGTTTGTATCGTGATGGCTGTAGCAGTCGGGGCTACTACAAAGGTGATTTGACTACTTTGAAAGTTTGCATTATGTTCTATAAAGGCACCACAACCAGGACTAACGAGTGTGAAGTACAGAACAAAGTTAAGATGAGGAAAAGCAAACTCAAAATCATATAGTAACAGTATTTCATATGCATAATGTCACTTTTTCCCAGTGATTCTCCACTTAGCTAGCTAATAATCCAGGTTATCTCAGTAGTGAGCTTTTTTTATACTGACAGACATAATCATAGCTTGATGTAAACGTTAGTCTTAAAAGAAAAGTTTATGTAAATCCCCTACTTCAACCAACAGCTCTAACTAATCAAAATGGGAGAGGAAATAGACCTTTATCAAGAAAATAATAATAATAACTGAACACTGACCCTGTCTTTCCACCGGATGCTTAATCATTGCGTAACATCTGCACAGCGTAATACGCAGCAAATAGCCACCATTAAGCCTAATTTATACCTCTTTGTCAGCTGAGTTGCAGAGTCGTGCACATGCATTGATGGAGACGTTTTCCCTTCGGACTTCTGTGGCGACTGGGGAGCGTTGCGAAGCAATTCCCCGCCAGGACAACAGAGGGCGTAGCGCTTTTCTGGGGGTTCCAATCACCACCATCTTGGCCATGCCAGGACAATATAAAAATGGGCAAAGAGGTGGAGCTTATTTTAGGTCATGCTATTTTTCCTGAGAAGAATTTATATTCTTTTTACACTAAAAATAAGGTAAAATGTCCAAAAAGTAGGCATTTATTTACTTTCTTAGAAATCAAATTTTGCAGCGACATAAAGTACAGAAATATATATATCCAGAGACTGTGCAATCAAAACCACAGCTTTCCCTCTTTGTCCAATAATTCCATGATTAACATCCAAACACGAACACACAGAGGACACAACTAAAGTTCAGAGAGTCGAGATCGCCGAACCTCTATTAACGTGAGGCTGAGGCCTTCCGTGGAGCTAGCCGCTCTAGTGCTCATGCTACCTGTCAATCTAATCTAATTCATAATTTTAAGCATTTAATTACACATAAATGAAAGAGTTACAAAACATTTCACCCCCTCAGAGTTGTCATGCAGTTTTTAACATGGGAGTCAATGAGAATGTGCCGTGTTTTGGAGCCAGCAGCTAGCGGATGAGGGGGGAGCTGCAAAAAATAGCTCATAAAACTCCTGTTTTCAGACTAATAAAGCTTAAAATCAATGTTTTCAGTTTAGTCTGCAGGGACTAACTAGGGCAGGGGTAGACAACTCCCTTCCCCAAGGGCCGGTATCCAGCATATTTGAGTTTTTTCCCTGTTTTTCTCAACACACCTGATTTGAATCAGCAGGTGATTAACAGGCTTCTGCTGAACAGGTGTGTTGGAGCAGGGAAACAACTACAACATGCCTTGGATAAGGGAGTTGCCAACTCCCGTAGGGCTTCTCCTTCTAATTGCTTTCATAGAAATTTATTTTTGTGTTTATTAAGAGCATGAAGGATTGTGTTTATAACATTAACACTGAGATACACACCACTGTCATTTTAGCAACTCTAATATTCCACAACTGCCCCTTCTGGAAGTTTGTTTACTCATCAAATGAGGCAGAATTCTGAAAACAGGGTATGATATTACACAGTACACATATTTTTTTTAAAAAGTTCCAATAAAAACTACATAAAACCCAGAAAATACTTTTTATTTGGAAATTACAGCTGTTATTACTTTAAACCTGCATACACACATAACAACAAAGACTGCTTGTGGGGCGAGACTGTGAGTACTCAGTATCTTCCCACAGCAGACAGAAAAATCCAACAGTTTGTGAATGTTTTTGAATATTTTACACTGTGTCACCTTTGCATTAGATTTTATTTAATATAGTTAGTTGCAGTTTGTTCTGTGTGGAACGTGTTGCAAACAGCTAACTATGCATGCATCTGTCTGATGCATAATTTATTATATGTTTTTCAGGTACTGTCATTTTATTGCCTGCTAATTGAAGTGTGCTGACATGTTTTTGCTGTAATTTATACATGAATAAATGTAAATGAAACATAACCAAAGTTTTGTGTAAATGTCTCTGTCTGCATGGGATTCATTTCCAGTGTTATGACCCCACTCATTGGAAGAAATTGCTCCAAAATGGATGCCTATGAGGATTTGCACACCTGGGAAATATGAAGTACACACCCCTAGCATCTGCTATATTTTTCAGTTTTTTTCTTGCTATCCTATTGTTTAACGGTGTGGAATTAAAGCATGATCTTTTAAAACATGTTTCAACATTAATTAGGGCTAAATTGAAACATAAGCTTCTATTTTGGGTTCATTTATTTGTGCATTCCACTTTAGAGGAGTCACTACCTCCCCAGGAATGAATCTCACCGCACCTCACTGGTGTTTCTAGCTAGAAAACTTTAGCAGGTTAGGGTTGATGGTCAGGTCTGACAAACAGGTCCAGCCAGTCAGCTCTGCAGCAGGCTCTCATTCATGCTTGTGGGATTGAGAAGGAAACAATGGACCAGTCTCCCATGACTTTTAGTTGTAATTATCTCAGAAGAAACGGATTTTCTGATGACAGATTTGTTGCTTCCTCAAAGCCTCCCGCTGTTGTGCAGCTCATTCTGCTTACTGAGAAACTAGACACTGGGTCATCTGCATGATAACAGTGATTGGAGGTTAAGCTCATCTCATCTGTGCCTTTTCCAGTGGATTCTTCATCTATAGTCAGTCTAGTTCATATTGTCTTCAGATAATTTATTGTTTTCTTTCTCTAATTCTAAAAGTTTGATTTGAGGGGAAACTTCCACTCTTCCCCCACTGTAGAGCCGGCCTATAGGTGAGACACACCGGACCTATACAACTCTTTGTGTTTTGGTGGTTCTAAATGGAAAATTGTCTGCATTTATATAGCGCCTTTTTTAGTCTTAGATCCCTTCAAGGCACTTTACATAACAAGTCTTTCACCCACACATGCACACGCTGGCGGTGATGAGCCACAGTGTAGCCCCAGCAGCCCATGGGCGGCTGCCACACACGCAGACCTCCACCAGCAGGTAGGGTAGCTGAAGTGTTTTGCCCAGAGACAAGGGACTAGAGCCCCCTCTCCAGTAGTTTCCTCTGTGCTAATGTACAGCTAGGGAACCACAAACACAGAGGCAGATGCAAAAAATGTTTTCGTTTGTGTAGCGGCAGAAAACTAGGAGCTCCAAGGGAGTCCTGTCTTGTTATTGACTTGACGTATTATTGACGCTTATTAAATGACTTTAAGAGAATTAGGGTTCGAAGGGTTTGAAGAAATAATACTTTAAAAGCAGTAATCCTCTTATGCCCCCCCTCAAGGGTCATTTTGGTAGATAGGGATCACTCTGACCTGGTTTTGTTCTGTGTCATGCTCCTGAGGTGTCTCTACAGATATTGCTCTGATTTGTTCATTCCTGCTTCAACATTTCAGCTCTGCAGCTCTTCTGCCTGCTGTGGTGGTGACTGAAGCTAAATGTGGTCCAGCTTTGTGAGTCACGCAGCAGAAGGAGGCACGGCAGCACAGAGCCTACGGAGCGGGGTTATTCTTGTTCCGTTGTTCCATTTCTGTTCCAAGTTTTGAACCAATCAAATGGCCGTATTTGTTCCAAGTTCAAGAATCAGACTTTTGGGTTCAAATCGTGACCCAATCAAATGACCGCATTTGTTCCAAGTTTTCGGGCTCCAATCAGAGAGCTGGATTTTTCTTCGATCCGCCATTGCGCTGCTCCGCTTCGATACCGTTAGATGTAAGTACCTTTTTATGGAAGCATATGTGTAAAAAAAATAAAATTATTAAGCATTAGCAGAAAGGCATTTTCCATTTCACTATACAACTGCTAAATGTGACTCACAAATAAAATAAATAAGCAATTTTCCAAACAGCTTTTTAATTTTCTTCTTCATCACTGCTCATTCTGTGACTTAATGAAATAGATAAAAAAAATGGAATTTAAGATTTCATTTTCAAATAACACTCCAGCAAAAGTGTCACAAAATTCAATTTGAAATGTCAAATTTGAAAATGAAACAGCATTAGCAGAAATGCATTTTCCATTTCACTATACAACTGCTAAATGTGACTCACAAATAAAATAAATAAGCAATTTTCCAAATGGCTTTTTAATTTTCTTCTTCATCACTGCTCATTCTGTGACTTAATGAAATAGATAAAGAAAATGGAATTTAAGATTTCATTTTCAAATTACACGCCAGCAAAAGTGTGACAAAATTCAATTTGAAATGTCAAATTAGAAGATTAAAATGCATTACCAGAAATGCTTTTTAATTTTCACTACACAACTGCTAAATGTGACTCACAACTAAAATGAATAAGCAATTCTCCAAATGGCTTTTTAATTTTCTTCTTCATCACTGCTCATTCTGTGACTTAATGAAATAGATAAAGAAAATGGAATTTAAGATTTCATTTTCAAATTACACGCCAGCAAAAGTGTGACAAAATTCAATTTGAAATGTCAAATTAGAAGATTAAAATGCATTACCAGAAATGCTTTTTAATTTTCACTACACAACTGCTAAATGTGACTCACAACTAAAATGAATAAGCAATTCTCCAAATGGCTTTTTAATTTTCTTCTTCATCACTGCTCATTCTGTGACTTAATGAAATAGATAAAGAAAATGGAATTTAAGATTTCATTTTCAAATTACACGCCAGCAAAAGTGTGACAAAATTCAATTTNTCCCCGTTTTTCCTTGGTCCATCTGTAATCATGTCTTACTGTCAAACACTTACTGTAAAAGTCAAATTGAAATATTGAATTGTGTGTTTCCACAGCACCTCCTATGTGCTAAGGTTACACAGCTGTGCATTTGCCTGAAGGGCATTGCCTACCAAGACAAAGCTGCTCAATCTAAACCAAAAAGGACGTCTAGCTAAAACAAAAGGAATATTTCTCAAAGCTTAGTGAGGTTGTGAACTCACTGGCATCCTTAACAGTCAAAACAGACAAATTATTCCTGTCCTTGTTTACAGTAATATGGGATAGAGATATGTAACTTGAAGGCTTACGTAAAAATGTTGAATGTAACGACAGAATGCATGTGTGAGCCTAATGTTGTTTTGAGAGCCCTAATGATGTGCCAGTGTCAGTATTGAGATATAAGGCTGTATGTTTTGTTTTGTTGGAGTGAGTTTGTATCGTGATGGCTGTAGCAGTCGGGGCTACTACAAAGGTGATTTGACTACTTTGAAAGTTTGCATTATGTTCTATAAAGGCACCACAACCAGGACTAACGAGTGTGAAGTACAGAACAAAGTTAAGATGAGGAAAAGCAAACTCAAAATCATATAGTAACAGTATTTCATATGCATAATGTCACTTTTTCCCAGTGATTCTCCACTTAGCTAGCTAATAATCCAGGTTATCTCAGTAGTGAGCTTTTTTTATACTGACAGACATAATCATAGCTTGATGTAAACGTTAGTCTTAAAAGAAAAGTTTATGTAAATCCCCTACTTCAACCAACAGCTCTAACTAATCAAAATGGGAGAGGAAATAGACCTTTATCAAGAAAATAATAATAATAACTGAACACTGACCCTGTCTTTCCACCGGATGTTTAATCATTGCGTAACATCTGCACAGCGTAATACGCAGCAAATAGCCACCATTAAGCCTAATTTATACCTCTTTGTCAGCTGAGTTGCAGAGTCGTGCACATGCATTGATGGAGACGTTTTCCCTTCCGACTTCTGTGGCGACTGGGGAGCGTTGCGAAGCAATTCCCCGCCAGGACAACAGAGGGCGTAGCGCTTTTCTGGGGGTTCCAATCACCACCATCTTGGCCATGCCAGGACAATATAAAAATGGGCAAAGAGGTGGAGCTTATTTTAGGTCATGCTATTTTTCCTGAGAAGAATTTATATTCTTTTTACACTAAAAATAAAGTAAAATGTCCAAAAAGTAGGCATTTATTTACTGTCTAAGAAATCAAATTTTGCAGCAAAGTACAGAAATATATATATCCAGAGACTGTGCAATCAAAACCACAGCTTGCCCTCTTTGTCCAATAATTCCATGATTAACATCCAAACACGAACACACAGAGGACACAACTAAAGTTCAGAGAGTCGAGATCGCCGAACCTCTATTAACGTGAGGATGAGGCCTTCCGTGGAGCTAGCCGCTCTAACACTCATGCTACCTGTCAATCTAATCTAATTCATAATTTTAAGCATTTAATTACACATAAATGAAAGAGTTACAAAACATTTCACCCCCTCAGAGTTGTCATGCAGTTTTTAACATGGGAGTCAATGAGAATGTGCCGTGTTTTGGAGCCAGCAGCTAGCGGATGAGGGGGGAGCTGCAAAAAATAGCTCATAAAACTCCTGTTTTCAGACTAATAAAGCTTAAAATCAATGTTTTCAGTTTAGTCTGCAGGGACTAACTAGGGCAGGGGTAGACAACTCCCTTCCCCAAGGGCCGGTATCCAGCATATTTGAGTTTTTTCCCTGTTTTTCTCAACACACCTGATTTGAATCAGCAGGTGATTAACAGGCTTCTGCTGAACAGGTGTGTTGGAGCAGGGAAACAACTACAACATGCCTTGGATAAGGGAGTTGCCAACTCCCGTAGGGCTTCTCCTTCTAATTGCTTTCATAGAAATTTATTTTTGTGTTTATTAAGAGCATGAAGGATTGTGTTTATAACATTAACACTGAGATACACACCACTGTCATTTTAGCAACTCTAATATTCCACAACTGCCCCTTCTGGAAGTTTGTTTACTCATCAAATGAGGCAGAATTCTGAAAACAGGGTATGATATTACACAGTACACATATTTTTTTTAAAAAGTTCCAATAAAAACTACATAAAACCCAGAAAATACTTTTTATTTGGAAATTACAGCTGTTATTACTTTAAACCTGCATACACACATAACAACAAAGACTGCTTGTGGGGCGAGACTGTGAGTACTCAGTATCTTCCCACAGCAGACAGAAAAATCCAACAGTTTGTGAATGTTTTTGAATATTTTACACTGTGTCACCTTTGCATTAGATTTTATTTAATATAGTTAGTTGCAGTTTGTTCTGTGTGGAACGTGTTGCAAACAGCTAACTATGCATGCATCTGTCTGATGCATAATTTATTATATGTTTTTCAGGTACTGTCATTTTATTGCCTGCTAATTGAAGTGTGCTGACATGTTTTTGCTGTAATTTATACATGAATNCATAACTATCCTGAGAGAGCCAGCTTCCACGTTTGAATCTTTGTTCACTTACTACAGTGCCCACGCTGAGGCATTCAGGAGAGTCCCTGGTGGCTCTCTGGAGGCCTTCCTAGCAAATCCCTTACGATACTATCGGCCGGGAGGAGGAAACGACATGTTTGCACATAACACTTTGACCTTTGACCTGGGTGGAGACAAAGATCGGCCAGCAACAGATGTAGCTTATGCACGAGCCTTTGTGGCAGAAGTGGAGAGAGCTTTCTCCTTGGTGATGATTTCTGAATATTTTGATGAATCTCTAGTTCTTCTTCGTCATCTCCTCTCTTGGGATTTGGAGGACATTCTGTATGTGAAACTGAATATGAGAACAGAAAGTTCTAAGAAGAGTCTTTCACCGAGTCTTTCTGAAAAGATTCGTGCCTGGAATTCCATAGATGCACACCTTTATGACTACTTTAATGCCTCATTCTGGGTAAAACTGTCAAAACTGGGTTTAGATTATGTGGCGAAGGAAGTGAGTGTTCTTCAACAGGCCCAGGAAAAGCTATTGAAAAGTTGTTTTAATGGGAAGATGCCTGTTCCCCTTAAAGCTTCTGAGATCAAAAACATAGAACTCCGCCCCTGGCAGCCGAATAAATATGTAGACATACTTGGTTACGACCTCCCATCAAACATCAACCTGGAGACAAAGGAGCGCTGCCTGAGGTACATCTTGCCCGAGGTCCCATACACAACCAAGCTCCTTTCTTCCCAGTTACAGCGGAACCGTCAAAGATTTCGAAACTGAAGAGAAGGTCTTGGGTGCAGCTTGTAGGATGGGGCGGAGAGTGGGCTCAGGGCACAACCATACCATATATGGAAAAGGTGCCATTGCTTTCCGGAACTGAAGGGGGCGCTATTTCCTATGTCAACTGCGGTATCTGAGTTTTGTTTTGTTTTTGTTAAAACCAACCATTAACTAGTTACAACTAAATTATTTTTTGTTCATTCAATTTACTTTTATTCCACGTTGTTTTCAACACAATATTTTTCAAATATTGTTACAATTTATTTTTTCAAACATCGTAGTTTTATTTCTAGCTTCCGACTCGAAAAAGGGCTAAAGGGCAATTCCAAATCATTTTTCTAGTTCCTGAGTCTCTTTACTCAGCTCTAATTTTAAAACTACAATACTTAAACGTTTCAAACCAAGACTAGATTATTCTGCATTAACAGCAGTGTCCTAAAACCCCAGTTTGTGATTTATGATCCCTTTACTTAATTTGGAGATTTTATTGGAAAGCATAAGCTGTAGTTTTTTGGAATCTTGATCACATTAGAACTGGTCCAGCTCAAAATCTACAACATTTAAACACTTAAAACGAGACTAGATTATTCTATTAGGGCAAATTAATTTGTGTCAATATTTCTACACTAGATGCAGACATAGGACAGAATTAAAGAAGCCTTAAGCAGGACTAAAGTTTAGACTTGTGTGTTAATGTATGGGTGAGTTAGTGGTTGCTACAATAAAACAGGTTCGTTAAACAAAATAAAAAGTGTAAAACTTCAAACATTTTTATTAATCAGCTTTTGTTGTAGTTCAGAAAAATGCAATTTCTCTATTTCTGCCCTCAGCTGCAAAAGGAGCTCCTCTCACCCTGCAAGAAAAGACATTCAGTTATGAAGGATCAATCTTTTTCTTATTTTTTTACATGAATAATATGTTCATCTTTCCTTAGTCACTTATTCTCTTATCTCTCCTCCACATAGCCACGCTCACTGTGCCTCAGTCATTGGCGTAGGTTTGGCCTTGACATTGGTGGGGACTTATAAATCTACTATATGAAGGTATTTTTTAGAACCATTGTATAATGATGTTTTTTAAAATATATGTGTGGCTGGCATCAACCATCCTGAGGGACTAAAGATGGAAATTAGTCCTGGCTATAATCTTGTGTATTTTCAAATGTGTAAAAAAATATGTACAGTACACATAAACTAGGGCTTCATATGGTTTCTGAGCTGGACCAGTTCTAATGTGATTTAAATGCAAAAAAGGTGCTGAAACTAGCCTTTATTGGGCTTTCACAAATCAAATAAAGGTCTCATGAATCACAAACTGTTTTTTAGGATATTGCTTTCAGTGTAGAATAGTTTAGTTTAAGTTTGATGTGTTTAAGTATTGTAGTTTTCAAATTAGAGCGAATCAAAAGGGGTCAGGGGGTTGAAAAATTAGTTGGAATTACCCTTTATCTGTTTTTCCGAATGCTCGGTAGATAAAAGTTGAACAAAGTCTACGATGGTTGTAAACACACATTTTTTCTTAAATAAGTTTCGTTTAATAATGTTAAGAAAGTCCTGTGTTGAAAAACAACGTGGATAAGAAGTAAAATCCATAAATTACGAAAGATTAGTTGTGTTTCATGGCCGTTATCAATAAAGTTTAAATACAAAACAAAAAAACGGATACCAGAAATAGCGCCCCCTTCCATATATGGTGTGGTCGTGCCCACTCTCCGCCCCGTCCTACAAGCTGCACCCAACTGTACTTGAAACTGAAAACCACTAAAATCAAACACTGTTCAACAGACCAGTAGCAGAACTCTAGCTCATCATTTTCAGGTTCACTGTAATCTACACCTGCTGTCCAACACTCTGGCCCCTGCTTCAACAATAAAGTCCAAAACTACACCAAAGCCTGGTTGTTGGAAGACAAAGGTGGGACCTTTGTATACATGAATTTATGCAACCATCAGACAGCATAAGTCTAGTCATTATTACCTACAAGACAAAAAAATGTTCACATCCAGTCTTCCTGGTCAACGAAGGACCCGATTTCCGGTACCTACACCAGCCAGTGTCAACCAGATTTGGTTAGTCCTTTGAAAGTATGTAGCCCCAGACTTTGGAAAAAAAGAATACATATACGGTTACACCCCTATAGTAACAAAGAGATCAGCTGTCACGCCTCCAAAGATGAATATTGAGTTCACCTTCAACCACTTAACACAAAAGTACAAAAATATTTTCTTCTCTTTTACAATGTTCAAAATCTTGGGCCATTTGGGAGTAGGGCTGAAACGTTTTCGGGGAAAAATTTAATTGTGATTTTTCTGGTAAAAATTGCAATTTAAATT
Source organism: Aphyosemion australe (assembly GCA_006937985.1). Taxonomy (NCBI): domain Eukaryota; kingdom Metazoa; phylum Chordata; class Actinopteri; order Cyprinodontiformes; family Nothobranchiidae; genus Aphyosemion; species Aphyosemion australe. The sequence continues at coordinate 154,337 of SSNS01000377.1, forward strand.
TGATTCAGAAAAAAGAACTTGGAAAAATGACCAAATATACAGATGCCCTGCTCCGTCATTTCAAGCATCAGGCTCCCACAATCCAATGTTGCCCCCACAATCCAACCACCCCACCTCCCACTGCACGAACAAATCAAGTCTTTTGAACGGGTTTTCAAAGTCAACGATGAGAGCCGAGTCCTCGTAGTGAACCGTTCATCTTGTCCGCTCTCATGGACACGGCTCCCTTCAAAGAGCCATAAATCCCATCACTAACTCTGGAGGAGTAACAGATCCTAATTGAGTCAGTATCACTGCATAAAAGCTTTGAAAACTGTAGATCGTTCAGCCTTAATTGGGAGAGAATGGATATAAAGGCCAGTCTGAAAACCTTTGAATGTTCAGTAAGACCTCCCATTTTTACTGACAGGGACTGAGCACACATTCAGTGAAAAAGTCTGTGCCTTCTTAGCTTTTGACCTTCTTTGTTTCAATTTCATAGCCTGTAATCCTAGCTGTCACAAACTAGAGAGGCACCTCCCTCCATTTCTAGCAAATCACCTTGTTATTGTAC
>SSNS01000377.1:166193-185350 GCA_006937985.1 Aphyosemion australe
GCCCCCCCCCCCTTCACTTCAGATTTATGTTTCCATTTAATCTTTTCTGTCCCTCAACATCACTCTTGTGTTCTTTTGAATAGGGTCAAGTTTCAGTATGTCATTAACACCTGTACTTATCTACACTTTACCTTTATTACTCTCCTGCTCTTTTCTTAGATTTGTTTCTTCACCGGTCTGATTGTTTCCTCTCTGTCTTCCACAGCCCAGATACAAACATCATAAAATGTCACAAAAGAAGATATTTTTGGTTGTCCTACTCGTTTGTGCTTCCAGTATTGTGGTTCACAACAGGATCTACTTCAACTGGTGAGTGACTGGAAAGCAAACACAGCATACATCTGGTATCTTTCTGAAAGCCCGTATTCTGTTAAACACTCATTTTCATGCGCATCGAAGTCGATCTATGGCAATAAACTGGGAGCCTTTATTCTATTTTTTTAAACAAAGTCTTTTTATTAATTTTTACATTTTTAATTGAACAAATAACACAGAATAAAAAAAAAAAAACACCCCCGCCCTCCCCGCTATGCTGGATCCAACTCACAAAACACAAAACAGGGATGCACTGATTGATCGGTCACTGATCGTAATCGGCCGATATTCGTGAAAGAACACGTGATTGGCAACTCCTTTCAGAGCCGATCATACCAGCCGATCACCTGTCACTGATATTTTGCGGCTGACAGAGAACCTGTGTGTAGCTGCAGCTTCACGCCTCCCTCGCCCGCATGCGCACAGCGGCAAATATGTAAAACTAACTTTTACTCCATCTGTGAGCGTGATGTAAACGAGCGGGGGAAGCTCTTTAAAATGCGCCAACACAGCAAATTTAATAAGACTTTGAAAAATCAAACTCTGGGGGAGTGAGGTGAGATTTCATGTCTCCCTGTAGAAATGAAAAGACACTCGGAGTCGGAGCGGCAGCAGTCAGACACAGCTGCACTAACCACCACTTGTCTGTATGAGCGTGACGTCCGAAAAATGGGCAACTAACCTGAAAAGTCATTTAAGTATCTTAGCATAACATAACAGCCGCTGACCTGGAACCGGAAACAGCAACCTTATCTAGCTGCTGAACTGCCCTTCAAAATAAAACTAACACATAACATTACTCTTGTATCATTACAGCAACTGTTACAATAATGATGATGTTGGTGATGATGATGATAATAATAATAATAATAATAAGTCTCACAACACACAAATTTGAGTTTGTTTTTTTTTGTTTGCTTTCTTGCACTATTTAAGCTACACTTAAGCTGAGTCCAAGTTGTCTCTAAGAGTCTGTAATATACTAATAATACAACGGCAATGTTGCGTACATGAGAACACAATATTGAAGAATTTCTAGATTTGATGCTGTGATTGGTAATATCGGGATCGGCAGATACTGCTTTTGGTGATTGGCCCTCAAAATCCTGATTGGTGCATCTCTACACAAATCAGACTTCGAAACACAGAGATTAATCCATAAAAGAACTAAAGGAAACAATCACAAAAAATTATCAACAGATAAACTATTAAAATAATAAATGGCATCCACGCAACATTAAACTGCTCAACCAAGCCTCTGAGACTGGGTCTAATCCTTTCCAGGTGGACATGACTCATTGTCTCCTTAACCCAATGTCCAAAAGCTGGCGGATGGGACTCTTTCTATTTGGACAAAATGAGCCTTTTGGCCAACAGAGAGTAAAAAGCAATAATGCTCAACTGGCAGTCATCCAAAGAGGCATCGGCAATGATCACTCCAAACAAAGCAGTCAAAGGGCATGGACGCACAGCTGTCCCACATATTTTAGAAAATGCATCAAAAATAGAGCTCCAATTTCCATGAAGTTTCTAGCAAGTTCAGAACATGTGGAGAGGTGTGGCAGGAGACTTGTCTGCATTATTTGCATGTCGGGTCCAAATCTGGTTTAATCCTAGATTGTCTATCTTTGGACCAATGCAAACGGTGCACCACTTTGAACTGAACAACACTGTGTCTCACACAGATCGAGGATTTATGAGTTTTAGACTCAACACCCAGGTCCAGCTCCAATTTCTGTTTTAAAAGATCCACATTGGTTTGATGATGTGAGTTGAGCAGGGTATAAAGTCGGCTCAGAACTTTCTTAGAAGTTTTTTGACAGTCCAAGATCTCATCGAGAAGAATTCGAGATGGGCACAGGGGAGAACATTCAGAGTTCGACTTACAAAATGTCTCAGTTGGAAATACCTTGAAATACAAACAATTGTGAGTTATAGATTGAAATTTGAACACTGGTTTCTCAAACGAGGCAAATGTACCATCACCATATAGGTCATAGAAAGAATTTATGCCTCTAGTAGCCCACCCATTAAAGGAGTCATCACCTATACCACTGGGGATATCTACGTCCTATTATAGTCTTTTAGGCCATTAAAATAAATTGTATTGGGAAAAATAAATTAAAAAGGTATTTTCTAGCGAGATCACACGTGATATTTCGGCTGTCATTATAATATGGAGCCCAACGTCCCTAGCCTGGCAAGCCATCCTATATATGTGAATATATAGTCTGGCCATGATCCCTTGACAGCTCTCAGTCGTGAGGCGGGATCTACGGTTGTCTTTCAAATTGTCTGCACGCAATTGGATAGCGCTAGGACCAATCAGAGTAGGGCAGTGCGGCCTGTAGCAGCGTTGCTCTGTGCTGTTCATATATGGTTATATCCTGTCTTTGTGACGACATGTAGGCGAGAACTCAAGTTCTCGTTTTGGAGTGCGCGTGCTCGTGGGGTGCACGGGGGCTGGTTGAAGAAGGCAAGATTAAACAAACGCTCCAATGTTAAATATCGGCTTCCCAGCCAGTGAAAAATCATCAGGAAGTCATTATATAAACCCTAACCCTAAAGGCCTCATTGGATACAGAAGGGATAAACGTGGTTCCTCACCATGGGGGCAGCAAACGATAATCCAGTTAAACCACCTTTATTCTGGTTTACATGTAACAAATAGTAAACAAACATTGGCGGGAGTACAGTAGACGGAGTAAAAGCAGAATATGCAAAGTGGCCGAACAACAGTCTTCCTCTGGACCCTCCAAACATCCAGCACCACCGTGTAGAACATGCAGTTTCATTTTGCTGAGCAACACCACGTGACAATGACATTGCCTGGTCACCAGTTTTGTTACTCCCAATTCTACTCCACTTGATTTGTAAATTCAAAAATGCAACCACAAAATTCAATCACCAGTCTCATGAGTTTCAATAGATATGCACTACAAAACATTATGCCAACAAGTACGATATATCCTGAGAGAGCCAGCTTTCATGTTTAATTCTTTATTCGCTTACTAGTAATGTGTCTGAGCTCTTTGGGGAGCCTCCTTAATTGCTCCCTAGAGACCTTCTCACGGTACTATCGTCCAGAAGGCGGTAACTCCATGTAGGCAGGGAACACTTTTTGACTTGGGTGGAGACAAAGATCGACCAGCAACAGATGTGGCTTATACACGAGCCTTTGAGACTGAGAGTGTTTTGATGAATCTCTAGTTCTTCGTCATCTCCTCTCTTGGGATTTAGTGGACATTCTGTAGGTGAAACTTAATATGTGAACAGAAAGTTCTAAAAAGAAAATTTTACCAGGCCTTTCAGAAAACACTTGTGCCTGGAATTCCATGGATGCACACCCTCATTCTTACTTTATCGCGTCATCGTAGGGAAAACTTTCAAAACTGGGTTTAGACGTTTTGAAGACAGACATGGCTCTTCCTAAACAGGCTTAAGAAATGTCAATGAAAAGTTCATTTTCTTGGTCCATTGTGCCTCAGTTACATCATACAAGAAATATACACAACCAAGCTTCTTTGTTCCAGGTTACTGCATTGTCATTAAAACTTGATCTTTAAACACTCCACAACTCTTCTGTAGGTTTGAGCAAGTACCCTTCACACCTTCTGAACTGTTTAATCCAGATTCACTAGACGATATTCATGAAATAACATATTACATATTTTTTAAGGTTGTAGAAACTTTCAAACACCTGTTTAACAGTCGAGGATAGCCTAGCTGTTGCATGTAGAACAGTTAGACTTAAAAGGCTGGAATTTCTTTCTTAACAATTCATCATGTTCTTTATTTTGTACATTTTTGTCATTCTTCTTATCTCTGTACCAGTTGGTTCCAGTTGCTCTCCAGATGTGTCTCTTGCATATAATATGTTCTAAATTGCCTTTATAATAGTTTTTATAACTGAAATCTTTTTTTATCTCTACCCTAAGGAACATGGATGCTTTTCATCTTGGTTCTCCAATCCTTCCCCACAACCTCACCCAGTATCTGAAGTCCAAGCAAACCAACATAGTCTTCCTCAAGACCCACAAAACGGCCAGCACCACCGTTCAGAACATGCTGTTTCGTTATGCTGAGCGCAACGGTCTGACAATGGCACTGCCAAGCTGGAGGTGTGGTCACCAGTTTTGCTACCCACACTTCTTCTTCTCTCTATTTGTCCATCCGAATACGTTACCAGCAAATATGATTTCAAACCACATGCGATTCAATGGGAACACACTGAAACGCTTGATGCCATACGGTACAACATACATAACTATCCTGAGAGAGCCAGCGTCCATGTTTGAATCTTTGTTCACTTACTACAGTGCCCACGCTGAGGCATTCAGGAGAGTCCCTGGTGGCTCTCTGGAGGCCTTCCTAGCAGATCCCTTACGGTACTATCGACCAGGAGGAGGTAACGCCATGTTCGCACGCAACACTTTGACCTTTGACTTAGGTGGAGACAAAGATCGGCCAGCAACAGATGTGGCTTATGCACGAGCCTTTGTGGCAGAAGTGGAGAGAGCTTTCTCCTTGGTGATGATTTCAGAGTATTTTGATGAATCTCTAGTTCTTCTTCGTCATCTCCTCTCTTGGGATTTGGAGGACATTCTGTATGTGAAACTGAATATGCGAGCAGAAAGCTCTAAGAAAAGTCTTTCACCTGGACTTTCTGAAAAGATTCGTGCCTGGAATTCCATAGATGCACACCTTTATGACTACTTTAATGCCTCATTGTGGGAAAAACTGTCAAAACTGGGTTTAGATTATGTGGCGAAGGAAGTGAGTGTTCTTCAACAGGCCCAGGAGAAGCTAATGAAAAGTTGTTTTAATGGGAAGATGCCTGTTCCCATTAAAGCTTCCGAGATCAAAAACATAGAACTCCGCCCCTGGCAGCCGAATAAAAATGTTGACATACTTGGTTACGACCTCCCATCAAACATCAGCTTGGAGGCAAAGGAGCTCTGCCTGAGGTACATCATGCCTGAGATCTCATACACAACCAAGCTCCTTAAGTCCCAGTTACAGCGGCGCCGATACAGCTTCCTAGGTTGAACACCACAAAAGTCAAACATTGTTCAGATCAGACCATCATTTTCAGCGTCACTGCAATCTATGTCTGCTGTCCAACACTCTGGCCCCTGCTTCAACAATAAAGTTCAATTATACTCCAACGCCTGTTGTTGGATGAGTCAGGACCTTTGTAGACATGCTTCTATGCACCCCTCAGACTGCATACGCCTTGTCATGACCTACAAGACAAAAGTGGTTATTTGCTAAAGAACTATAAAAACTCAAACCTTGATCCATCTAGATGTCCTTGAATACAAAAGGGTCACCGTCTGCTCTTGAGCTATGTTGATTTTCTGGCCTTTGAGACAGTATCAATAATGGAGCTTCCCTAGAAATAAATCAAAACAACGAATAAACTTGAAAAAGTTCCTCATTCAAGGCATCAGAGTGGGTTTTACAGGTGGTTCTACTGAAGGAAAAATGTTTTGTACGTCTTGTAAGCACTTAAATATTGGTTGAGTGAAATAAACTGTGTGCTTTGTGTATATCAGAGGAGTTTTGTATTATATATGTTGAAAATGTAAAGCCAAAGAGAAATTGGATAAAAAGGCTATTCTGAAAACTGTTGGACGTTTAGTAAGACCTCCCATTGTTGCTATGACTCAGAAAAGGACTGTGCCTCCTTTGCTTCTGACCTCCATTGTTCACCCAGCATCATTTCCTCCATTTTGCAGCCTGTGATCCTAATTATTACGAGCTAGCGAGGCAGCTGCGCCTGCTGTATTGCATTGGTCCATTCGCTGTGATCATGTCTTGTACTGTCAAAACAAGCAACTCATTGGACCCCGTTCAACAGAACAAAAACGTTAAGCTTGTGGGTCACAGTGTTTGAATATTTATGATTGTCTATTGCCACAACAATTTCTATGGTCCATGTTCTAAGGTTAAACAGGTGTACCTCTGAATTGTCAATCAAGTTAAAGCTAGAATAGAATTGAATGAACTTTATTGCAATTGCTCAAAGAGCAACTAATTTGCAGGTGATCAGCCAGCAACATTGCACAAGACATAAGATAAAAAGGATATACAAACAATAACAATATACATAGGGTAAAAAGTTTCCAATTTAAAATGATAATTAAAGGCACATTGTGCAGTGATAGTTCAGGCGGTGGTGGTTGGGGGTGTTTATGGGTTTGTGGTATTGGCATTTCGTATTGCTCAGGGGAAAAGCTGTTGGTGAGCCTGGCGGTGTGTGATCTGATTGACCTGTAGCGCTGTCCTGAAAGCAACAGGTGAAACAGGCAGTGGGTGGGTGAGGTCTCCACGTGTCACCTTCATTTCAATTAGGTAGCGAGATCTGGAGATGACCTTCAGGGAGGTCTGGGGGCAGTCAGTGATTCTAAAGGTAAAGTACCACAACACTTTTGTAACCTTTTCACAAAAACGAGAGAACACCATCTAAAATTAAATTTGACTAAGTCGTATGCTGTAGAAGCTATTAAATTCCACAAATTTTCCATGAGAATACTATTAAAGGTGGAATATGGAACACGAACACCAAAGCGACATCTAGTGTGTTGAGGTTGTAGCTGCAACAATAGAACATTGTTTCCAGCCGCCTGGATGCCAGGTTTGCTGCCGATACATGAAGTGACCATCCAGCACCATGTCCAGTGACGACCTAAACTCACTCTGGTTTTAAATCTTTTATTGTCGTTCCTCTTCTGAGAAGGATAACGACATCTTCTGGGCTCAGAAGCAGCTGCTTGACTTGATGAGTCCACCATTTTCACAGTGCCAGCCTCACTGTGCCGAGCGAACTGTTTACCGTATTTGGAAACCTGGTGCCAAATGGCTGTATTGGCTGGTAGATGTAAACAAACCCAGTGTCGTGCCCGTCAAAAATAAATATTTGATTAGTTTTTAATTCAAATATAGTTTTTAAAGGAAATACTGTACCTTCATTCTGCACACCTCTAAACGCCCCATGGAGATATTATTATTATTTAAATATATCTTTTTATTAAATTGTTCCGTATTCAACCTTTAAATATGAAAACTATCTGTTTATTCTAAGAGAACAATCCTGGGGTGACCGTGTAACATGAAGTGAAATTTGTTGATTTATTTCCTAAGTGAGCAGCTGTGATCAGCAGCAACATAATCAGATGATCAGACCTGCTGCATCAGTGTCACAACTTGGTGAAACATTAAAAACTTTCAGCTGAACCAGGATGAATATCTGTCAAATTTACAACCTAAAACTAACTTCAGTGTGGTTTTACTTTGCTTTTCATGGCACTGATGAGGAGGTTTAAAAAAAGAAAGAAATTGGGACGCCTTTCTTTTAAATCATTCTAAGAAGCTAACTTTAATCTGCTGCTCATCTGAGATGCTAAATAGATTAATATAGTTGATATCTGGAGAAAATATCCAGTCTGCCTAATAAATGGCATAATGGCCACCTATTGGGTTTTTAAGGGTTTGAGATCTCAGACTTAACTCCTACTAATGCAGTTGTTAATAAAGCCTAATATAATTTATATTGGTAACAAAATAGCATGTAAACAGTAACTACATCCCTCTTTTATTTTAAAGGAGTGAAACTGACAATGCAATGCTGACTGAGAATGAAATCTGTTTCAATATAACCTTCCTGTTTTGTGATTACAAATTGTTCCTTTACGTTTCAAATTGCTTTTTTGTTAAAATCTGATTTTTTTGGCTTGTTTTTCACCTTATAAATAAAAAGGGACGCACCGTGCAAACCTCCCCTTTTCCATCCTTTTGTGTTTATGCATCTCTACCGCCTCTATAATCACACCAAATGCAAATAAAAACCACCCATCCATTATCTGTCAGTGTTTGGTTTCAGGAGTCACATGCTTCACTGGATAAATGTTTGGTGAGACAAGTGATTGTGCAGGTGAGACCAACAGGCTCTATGAAACTCTGTGTTCTGGTGGTTAATGGTAAATGAACTGTATTTGCATAGTGTATTCTTTAGTCATCCAGCAGGCACCGCTGGTTCCCTCCAACCACCACCAGCAGGCAAAGTGTCTTGCCCAAGGACACAATGACTGTGACTGACTGAGTGGGGCGCTCACCTGCAACCCTGCGGTTATGAGACAGGCACTTAACTCTTCTGCAGCTGTCACCTGATGATTTAATACCTGATTCATTGACTTTAACAGAATTATAGAAAAAATGTCTCATATTGCCTCCTTCCTCTGTCTGAGGGTCATTTCGGTAGATATTGACCTGGTTTTGTTCTGTGTCATGCTCCTGAGGTGTCTCTACAGTTATTGCTCTGATTTGTTCTTTCCTGCTTCAACATCTCAGCTCTGCAGCTCTTCTGCCTGCTGTGGTGGTGACTGAAGCTAAATGTGGTCCAGCTTTGTGAGTCACACAGCAGAAGGAGGCACGGCAGCACAGAGGTTTCAGCGTGTTCCTGCGTTCTGTGAGTCAGAGTGTGTTGGAACAAAAGCAGGATCACAGGAAGCTGGCAGGGTGGGTTAGAGCAGCTGATCTTCAGGAATACGAGGTCTTCCTCTGAAGGACAAGAAGAATGTCCTGAAATCAACCCAGCATTTGCTCTCGTCTTCTCCTTTACAGGAAGTTCTCTCAGACAGAGACTGAGTCAGCGTTGACTTTCTGACAGAGCTGCAGGTTTTATCAGTTTAAACGAGTTTTAGACGTAAAAAACAGTCAGAGGAACAGCTGAACTTTTTCATTAACCCAAAAGATCTGCATTTTCTGCTGTGAACTCTGCAGTTAAAGCTGGTTTTATAGAGTCCAGGAAGTCACATGTTTCTGTTATAAAGCCCTAAAGCTAGAACCAATCAGATTCATTTAATCAAATAAACCAAATTAATAGCTATCTTCTTTGAAGCTAAACCAGAGCTAAAAGCTTTTTTCATTTTCCTTACTTGTTTCCATGGTGCTGACTCCTGTGACACCAGCAGGATTCAGATCAGTTGTTAATGCCTAACAAGACCTTTGATATAAATCCACGTTGAAAATTTGACAATTACTCTTTTTCTTGGATGTGATATGATTTTTCAATGTGGTAAATTTCAGATTCATGTTAGCAGAGGAAGTGATGGGAGGATCCAGGATGAGGGGAAACTCTGATCACCAACGCCAGATGGTCGAGACCGTGATCAAGATTTGTTTTTGCTGGAGGGACAGACAGATGAGCAACCAGATGATGTTGTTTTGTTGTTGTTTACTTGAGGAAATGAAGGAGGGCCGAGATCAGCTGTAATTTTTGTGACCTACTTGATCATGAGCTTTCTGTGTGGCTTCATGTCACATTTAGAGTTAGGGTTCAGTTGTTACTGGGAAATCAGAGCTTCCAATTTTCTCCTGATTAAAATCGTAGTGAAAGGAAATCAAGTAATATTTCTCTCCGAGATATAATATTTCTCATTACTGATTTTTGTTTTTGCCATTTTTAGTAGTAACTTACCAGCCATGGCTGTGCAAATCAGCTGATTATAACAGGGAAAAGAACATCAGAAAGCCAATTAGTTCAACGCAAGGGTTCCATTAACACAGAGCAGTTTCCTGCTCCTCCGCCCTACTGGTTGAAAGTGGAATTACAACTGTCGTAAACAACCCTGCTGTAACTAGCGCTAACAACGCGCTAACGCTAACATGAGCCAACTAATACTAAAATAAACCACGAAGTAAAACGATCCACACTGTTGGACAAAAAATATTATTACTTACAAGTCCAGTAGCAACAAAGCCAGGTCACCATCAGTCCGTCATTTTGTAGCCTCCTTTAGCTCCTTCAAACTAGTGTAGGCCACAGCGATGTTCACACTGGTTTTAGCTCTTTGCTTCACCCCCAAAGACATTACTCTCTTACTTTTACTTCCAGGCTCCACCATGATGCCAACAGAAAAAGCAAACTTCTTTTTCTTCTTCTTGTGCTTTTTATTGATGATCAGCAAACTGAAAAAGCTAACTGCACAGAAAATAGCTAACAGCCATAATGCAGGTATAAGAGCACCCCCTATAGGGCACCTACCCGCTCCACAAAACTGTGCCGTTTTTGGTCAGCAGAGGGCTGCAGGATGGTGTCAAATATGAAACTGGTCAAGTTTCTAACCCAACAATCACTGAGATCAATGTTAAAGCTCTAGCTTAAAGTTTAAAAGACTATTTACTGTTACTTTAATCCAGTCCACTTTCTTTTTTAAATTATTCTGTTGAACCACAAATCAAAAACAACAATTCATTTTCATTAGAGGACTTTCATGTTTTTAAAGTTATGTTATGAAATAAATGATGACTTCAAGAAATATACTTATTTACCAAAGCATATGTTAGGTGTCAAATACTTATGAAAATGAAAAGTATGTGTAAAACATTAACGACCTTGTTTGTTTGCTGGAAAAAAAGTGAGATATTAAAATTGTATATAGCAAATTAAAATAATAGCATATAAGTTACCTATAATAGGTGGAGAATAATCTGTTAATGTAACGACCAAAATAAAGAGAGAAGAATAGGAAGATAAATGTTTAATTTAAGTTTGCTCAATTCTTTAAAAATTCATTTATAATCCCAAAATCTTTATGGACTCTGTTCTGAGTCCTAACATTTACCCAAAACCTTTCATCCAAATCACCATAATGAATTAAATAAATAAAATACTGTTTATGTTTTACAACCTGACCAAATAAACAGGAAATGGGAAAATAATCAATACTCGTTGGAAACCATGACATTGGGTTTGCATTACACTTGAAACACAAAAATGTTCTGCTGTAAAAACAAACTTTAACAGGATTAATGGATCATCACAAGAGACAGCATCCAGTTTAGAGATCACATCATGAGTCATCAACAAACATTTTTTACAATCAAGGGCATCTCGCCAAATCCTTTGTGTATAAATTAAAATACAAAGTTGTGGGAAAAATTTTATATGATTAAAGCATTATTTTCAGAAGATAAACCCTTCTGTACACACTGGTAGTGTAGCGCTCAATGACTCTTAATCACGTGAAAGTTTAGCTTAATAATGGCCATCTTGAAATAGATTTCCTAAAGTTAACCACTTGTCGACGTGCAGCCAGTGAATAGTTTCTGTGAGTTTTATTGAGATGATGCTTCACTATTCATCAATCAGCATCAGAATACTTTATTAATCCCAAAGGACATTTGTTTAATCAACATCAAATTTGTAGCCTGGCAAACCATCCTATATATGTGAATATATAGTCTGGCCACGAACCATTGACGGCCCTCAGTCATGAGGCGGGATCTACGGTTGTCTTTCAAAATGTCAGCACGCAATTGGATAGCGCTAGGACCAATCAGAGTAACGAACAACATGACGTAATCACAGCAACGGAAAAGCGGGAGGCATCAATGGCGTCTAACATCAATGATTTCTGTCGTTTTTGTATAAAAACATGAGAATATCAGGTGTACTGGGACATTGCACTACTTAGTTTGATAAAAATAAGAAGCCGCTAAGTATATCCGACAGACTTACGCACGTTGGAGTCTAAATAATCCAATGTTGATGACAAAGCCGTTTCAAACGAACGTGGTTCCTGCGCTGCCGCCATGTTGTTTGTGTTCGCGGCCGCAGCGCTGACGTCATCGGCTACTCCCGCTCTGTGATTGGCCCACAATATAGAGCGCTGTGATTGGCCCAACCAAACTATAGTGAGCTGTGATTGGACAGCCACAGCAGTGGATCGGGCTGCAAGGGTTCCAATGAAGCGTGCCTAGACCAAACTCTGCAAGGCAAGAATTTGGTTTAGTTCACTAGGCTATCAAATTTGAGCTCAATGTGTATAAAATTGATTGGGTTATAACATGTTTTGTAGTTTAAAAAGTCAGTCGGCTGTGGTGGCCATCTTGAAAGATGTTCTAACGGTAAATACTGTTGTAAAATAAACTTATTAGTAGAAAAGAGTCCTTACCCTGTACGATTTATCATAGACATGGTGCTGGCTGGTCACTTCACGTATCAGCAGTGAACCAAAACCCCGATGGCTGGAAAATTTTGTTCTGTTGTTGCAATACCACCTCTAAACACTAGATGTTGCTACAGTGTCCGTGTTCCATATTCAACCTTTAATTATTTAATTAATAGGATTTTTTGCCAACAGACAACAAATGATCGTCTGTGTGTATTTCTTACAATGGCTTCTTCCCACTGTCCAAAAAACTGTTTCCGTTTGTTGACCTCACTTTGTGCCTGGGTGTGAGAGTGAACATGTATGGTTGTCTGTCTCAATGTGGCCCAGGGATGGACTAGCAGCTGATCTAGGGTGTCCAATAACAACTGGAGATGGACACCAGCTCTCCTTGGCCCTGAACATATCAAGTACTTTGGGTGATGTACATTACCAGGTCTTCAGGTATCATCTGATACAAACAATACACACTGGCATCAACCCACATTCAAAAAATTCAATACATTCAACCAACTCTGAAGAATCCAAGACTTACATAGCAGATTTCCTTCAGGTGACCACTTTTGCATAAAACCCAGTCTGGTAGCAGAAAGTAGCCATTGAACCAACCTTCAGCTTAGACCCAGTCTTTGTTTGGGTCTTCCATCCTTGAGAAATTAGGAAGGGCTTCTGTAGAGGTAAAGTTTTGATGGTGCTGCAGTAACTGGGAATGAAGAAACATAGGTGTGTAAGACACCTCTGGCATGACGTACTTGAGGCAGAGCGCCTTTGTTTCAAGGCTGATATTTGATGGGAGGTCGTAACCAACTATTCCAACTTTTTCACTGGGCTGCCAGGGGCGAAGTTTCTTGTTTTTGATCTCAGAAGCTGACCGCAGAAGTGGCATCTGCCCACCAAAACAGCTCTTCATTAGCTTCTCCTGGGCCTGTCGAAGGAGACTCACTTCCTTCGCCACATAATCTAGACCCAGCTCTGACAGTTTTACCCACAAGGAGGCATTAAAATAGTCATAAAGGTGTGCATCTACATTATTCCAGGCATAGATCTCTTTAGAAAGATCAGTTGAAAGGCTCTTCTTAGAACTTTGTTTTCGCATATTAAGTTTAACATACAGAATGTCCTCCAAATCCCAAGAGAGGAGATGACGAAGAAGAACTAGAGATTCATCAAAATATTCTGAAATCATCACCAAGGAGAAAACTTCCTCTATTTCTGCCACAAAGGCTTTTGCATAAGCCACATCTGTTGCTGGCCGATCCTTGTCTCCACCCAAGTCAAAGGTCAAAGTGTTGTGTACGTACATGGCGTTGTCCTCTAGTGGCCAGTAGTACCGTAAGGGGTCTGCTAAGAAGGTCTCCATGGAGCCATCAGGGACTCGACTAAATGCCTCGGCGTGGTTAATGTAGTAAGCGAACAAAGATTCAAACATGGAAGCCGGCTCTCTCAGGATAGTGATGTATATCGTATCGTTTGGCATCAGGTTTTGCAGTGCAAACCTATTGAAGCGCATGTGATTGGCGATTATATTAGGTGGTTGTGTTTTAGGATGAACAAACTCAGTGGAGAAGGAACTTGGGTAGCAAAACTGGTGACCACATGCTGGTTTGGGAAATGCCACAGTCAGGTTGTTGCGCTCAGCAAAACGAAACAGCATGCTCTGCACGGTGGTGCTGGCTGTTTTGTGGGTCTTCAGGAAGACTATGTTGGTGTGCTTAGGCTTCAGATCGGAGACTGATTGAGTGTAAAAGGCAGGGTACACAAGATGGAAGGCCTCCAGATTCCTTAAATTAGAGACAAAGTAATTAGTTTCAGGTTAAGTAAGCTGTGGAAAAAAGAAATCCAGAAACAAAACAAGAAAAAGATTTCAAATAACAGAATACAAGGCCGACAAAAACCTAATAAAATCTTTCTTTTAGTTTTTGGTTTCTGCGCAGCACATGCCAACTAGAAGTATTCATTTACTTTAAAGTAGCTCTCCGGAGTATTTCTTTTATCTGATGGCACCATCTAGTGGCTGACAAGTGTATCGCACCAATAGTCGGTGGACTGTAATTTAAGATGGCGACTGCTTGTTTCTTGTTTATAAATGTGCTTCTGTAGCCGACAAACAGAGCTAAAACACGTTGTTTTACAAGTATTGATCTCATGTCATGTTTTCATATATTTATATTTTAAAGACTTACTTGACCGTGAAAAGTTCACCAACGCTGCATCAGCCAAGGTACTTCCTTAAATTTGAAGCGCGTAAGCGGTAGTCTAACGCTATTGGTTAGTTCTGACCGGTGCTCAGTTTCCTATTGCACGGATTTTACGGGGCAGGGGGCGGGCTTAGCAAAAAAAAAAAGACGTATTGCTTACATTATATCACACTACATGATAAGACAATCATTTTTAAGGATTTCTGAAAAATCATACATAATTCCTGAAAGGGGAAAACTCCAGATTGCTGCTTTACTTGTTTTAGGTGGAAAGTGAACAAAAACTTCCATCATCAGCGTGTTCACTGTGTTTATCAGAAATATGGGATTTCAGAAAGATACCAAATGTACGATGTGGTCGTATTCCAGTCACTCACCAGCTGAAGTAGATGCTGTTGAAGACCACAAGACTGAGAGCACAAATGAGAAGGGGGACCACACATTTCTTCTTTGACATTTTTTGATGCTTGTATTTGGGCTGTGGAAGACAAAGAAGAAACAGTCAAATAATTAAGGAAATTAAATCTAATACAACAAATCAGGAGAGCAGCAAAGATAAAGAGTGACTATAGAGACATACTGAAAACTGACCAGGAAATGATAATACAAGAGTGATGAAAAGAGACAAAAAAGAAGAAAAGGACACAGAAATCAAGAAATCAGGAGTGAAAATATAGGGGTTAAAGAAAAGTGAGGCATTTGAACAGTGGAATGAGCATTTATTCAGAGTTAAACATTGGGATAGGTTAGCAGGAAAGTAACGTGATTTGGCTGTTATCACTCATTAACAGTAAGGTGAAGCATACATTCATAGTCCTCTATGTTGTAATGTTCATATATACTGCCACACCCTTTGACCTCACCTTGTTCAAAGCCTACAAAGTCCTGTATAAAAAAGAGTAAGTGAACAAACACTTCACAATGAGATCTGGATTAAATGGCATAATTTGATTGATCCAGGAAAAATATTTTGACAGCAATTGAACATGGAATCTGCTCAGGTGACAGCAAAGTCATGCAAGGAGAGTTTTTAAAGCAGCAATCCGGAGTTCTCCCCTTTCAGGAATTATGTATGATTTTTCAGAAATCCGTAAAAGTGATTGTCTTGTCATGTAGTGTGATATAATGTAAGCAGTACGTCTTTTTTTTTGCTAAGCCCGCCCCCTGCCCCTTAAATTCCGTGCAAAAGGAAACTGAGCAGCGACCAGAGCTAACCAATAGCGTTAGACTACCGCATACGTCATTCAAATTTAAGGACGTACCTCGGTTGATGCAGCGTTGATGAACATTTCACGGACAAGTAAGTCTTTAAAATATAAATATATGAAAACACAACATGACATGAGAATAATAATTGTAAAACGTGTTTTAGCTCTGTTTGTCAGCTACAGAAGCACATTCATAAACAAGAAACGTGCAGTCGCCACCTTAAATTACAGAGTCGACACAACTATTTGTGTGCTACGCTTGTCAGCCACTAGATGGTGCCATCAAATAAAAGAAATACTCCGGAGAGCTACTTTAACATGTCCCAGGGGAGGTTTCATGATGTTAAAGTAACATTAAACAGTTTCCTGCTTCTCCCTCCTACTGGTTGAAAGTGGAATTACAACTGTCGTAAACAGCCTTGCTGCAGCCTGCGGTGGCTAGCGCTAACAACGAGCTAACACTAATGTGAGCCAACTAAATTAAATCACAAAATAAAAAGATCCACACTGCTGGACAAAACATTATTATTTAGTCCAGTTGCAAAAAAGCCAGGTCACCATCAGTCTGTGGGTTCATAGCCTCATTTTCACTCTGGTTTAAGCTCTTTGCTTCGCGTCCAAAGACCTTAGTAGGCTTCACCATGATGTCAACAAAAAAAGCAAACTTATTTTTCTTTATCTTGTGCTTTTTACTGATGACCAGCAAACTGAAAAAGCTTACTGCTAACATAACATTTAACAGCCGTGAAGAAGGTAAAGCGCTCCCCTTATAGGGCACCTACCCGCTCCACTATAACTATTAAGTGCTGTTTCTGGTCAGCAAAGGGCTGTAGAGTGGTGCTCAAGGTGAAGTTATTTCTTGTAATGTTTCTACTTACACAGTCACTTCAAACCACTTTTAAAGGAATAGCTTAAAGCAACATTCCGCAACTTTTACACCTTAAAATTATGCTTTTTTGTAAAGTTTTTGCGTCATACTATTATCTATTATGTTCATTATCGTACCTGTGATAGTGTTGGGGGGTCCCACGTCTGTTTACTGCGCTATACAGTTTTTGTGCATCGGGTAGCGACGGAAGTACTGACTGGGTGTCGTTTTACGGCAGTATATGGCAAGCCAAAGGGATAAAAAAGCGCGCGTTCTAAACACGCGTTATGTCCGCCAAAATGCGCGTCTTGAACGCGCGTTTTGACGCCAAAGGGGGCAAAAACCCGCGTGTTCTAAAAGTGAGCATTATGTCCACCAAAACACGCGTCTTGAACGAGCGTTTTGGCGGACATAATGCGAGTTTAGAACGCGCATTTTTTAAATCTCTTTGGCTTGCCATAATTGTATAACGTAGACCCGCGGTTTAGCAATGGCAGATTCACCAAAGAAAGCTAGAAATCCCTTATCAGAGGAATATAGGAAAAGAAAAAGAGAACGTCATAGAGTGAGAGCAAAGACCAGAGTTATTATTGGGCCGTCTTTTCCTCGCTGGAGAGCTCTTTTAGAAAGAACAGCATGAACTACGGACTCTAACCTAGCCGTGCTGCTAATGGCTAGGTAAGTAATAAATTATTTCACCAGGGTTATTGTGTTTGGTCGGGCATAAGGTTGTTATACAGTCCTGATAAAACTATTTATTCAATGTGTGGAGGTGGAAAATTTATTTTCGTTGTTTTACCTGATATTAGGAATGTAAACATGCCACTTTTGCTCGAGAGAGAGATTTAATGTTACGACAGTGACGTTACGCAGCAAGCCTCTAGAGGGCGACAGAGACCATATAACTGCAATGTTGCGGAATGCTGCTTTAAAGTGTTAAAAACTGTTTAGTGTTGCTTTAAAGGGGATCTGTTATGCAAATCTGATTTTTTACATCTTCTTTTTGCATCTTCTAACCTGTCACATTCCCACTGGGCAGGGAAAACCAACTACTTTGAGGTGAGCTGAGTTAACCCACGCTATACTGAGCTGTTTTAGGCTGAGTAGTGCTGTTGGAAAAACGGCTTATGTTTCTGAACTGGCCCGGGAATGTCTTAGAATTCCCCCAGAGGAGCTGGCTGGCTGTTTGAATAGTTTGCTTCTGTTATTCTTTGTTTAAGCTGCTACCCCCACGACCCGAATTCACTCACTAGAAAAAGAATGAACAAATGAAGATGAATGAAAATGCAACGGTACGCGGAGAGGTGCAACTGGACCCAGTTCAGCATGAAGCAGACCACCTTGTGAAGAGGACTGATAAAACGACCGGTTGCACACGGAAAAAATCCAGGCTATGCGGATGTGGACCATCGCTATCCTATCTAGGCGGGGTAGAGCCGATGCTAGTGTGGAAGGCCTGTTAGTTAAATCCAGGTGGTGACTTTTTTTTGGCTGCAGTGTACATTCCAGGGGTCAGAGCAGCTAACACAGAATCCTTAGTTTAAGCCAGAAATCCTCATTTTAATACAGACTTCAGGAAAGTTAGAAAGAAAATGACAAGAAGATTGTTTACCAACAGCTGGTCTCATTTTTAGATGATTTTAACATGTTTGAGACATTTCAGTCTGGATTTAGGGTCGTACATAGCACTGAGTCTGCACTATTGATGGTGATGAATGACATCTATATGTCTTTGGATCGGGGTACTGCTGTGGTGCTGCTGTTACTTTTGACACAGTCGACCATAACATTCTACTGGATCGACTGGAACGTTGGGTAGGGATTACGGGGTCAGCTCTTGAATGGCTAAAGTCATACCTCCAGGGAAGGAGGTTTTGTGTGATGGTGGCCGATTCTGTGTCCCCCTGGGAGGACCTGCGCTGGGGTGTACCTCAGGGTTCAGTCCTGGGGCCACTCCTCTTCGCCCTTTACTTGCTACCACTGGGCGTAATCCTACGCAATCATGGCATTAAATTTCATTTATATGCAGATGACTGCCAGATTTATTTTCCCCTGACTCCTGAGATGGGTGGTTCTATTAAGAAACTCCAGGTTTGTCTGGATGAGGTGAAGTTGTGGCTAGCAGCAAACTTTCTCCATGTTAATGAGAGCAAGACCGAGCTTCTTACATTTCTCCCTTCTAGCAAGGGCTGTGTAAGCTCTGCCCCCGATTTGGATGCATTGACACCCTACTTGAAATCTTCTGTCAGAAGTCTCGGAGTTGTAATTGACTGCAATCTTAAATTTGAAACCCATATAAACCAGGAAGTAAGAACCTGCTTTTTTCATTTGCGCCGTCTGGCAAAAATCAAGCCTATGTGGTCTAGGGCGCATCTCGAGTCTGTCCTGCATGCATTTGTCTTATCACGGCTTGATTACTGCAATTCACTGTATGTCGGGCTGAGTCAGGCAGCACTGAAGCGGTTGCAGTTGGTTCAGAACTCGGCAGCTAGATTTCTGACTGGCTCGAAAGAAAACACACACATTACTCTTGTCCTGGCTTCCCTACACTGGCTCCCTGTGGATTGCCGGACTAAGTTTAAGGTCTTGTTGTTTGTACACAACATAATAA
>SSNS01000377.1:185370-227926 GCA_006937985.1 Aphyosemion australe
CTTCCGGTCCCTTCATGGTGGTGCCCCACCATATCTGGCTGAGAACAAGAGGTGATGGGGCCTTTTCTGTCCTGGCTCCTACACTGTGGAATGAGCTCCCACTTGTTGTCAAACAGTCCCCATCACTGCAGGTCTTTTGAAGACTTACTTTTATCGTTTGGCTTTTATGTAATATGGATTTTTAGAATTTTATTGTTTTATTTTTTGTATTTTATCATATCTGTTTTGTTATTTTAGTCACGTTTTATGCAGTTTTAATCTGTCCTACTCTCTTTTTGCTCTTTTGTTGTTTTTTATGTTTTGTTCAGCGCCTTGGGCTTCTGTAAAGGCAGTGGAAGGCGCTATACAAATAAAATTTGATTGATTGATTGATTGACATTCCACAAAAGTGGAAAAATTCTATTCAACCTCCAGAGATACCCTCTTAACATAATGGAAATCCTTTTGCAAACCTAAAACTGATTATTATTCATCGTTAATAAAGAACAACACTGGGTTTATTTTCAGTTAAAGAAGTATCTTTTATTTTATTTTGTTTTTTCTGTAAAATGGTATATTAGCGTACTATTGACCGAATAAACTTATCTGAATCTGAATCTGGAGTATGAGAAAGTTATTACTGATATTCTCGTTGTATCCTTGGGTGAGACACTTTACCCGCCTTGCCCACTGGTGGTTGGAAGGAACCGGTGGCGCCTAGTGTGTATGGCAGCCCCACCTATGTTAGTTAGCTCCAGGACTGCTGTGGTGACAGCGTGGCTCATCATGTGAATGTGTGCATGCATGGGTGAATGATTTTGGTATTGAGGGAACAGCACTAAGCTGGTTGAAGTGTTATTAATCTGATAGATTCCAGATTGATCACAGTAATTATGAATCTTTCATTTGTAGCACAGTTAGTTGTAAAGTGTCTCAGGGTATGCTGCTCGTTCCAGTTCTCTTTACTCTTTATTAGTTTCCATTGGGTCAAAATATTACAGGATTTCCATTACTATGCTCATGATACTCAGCATCTGGGTAATATTGCTAAAATTAGGAACCTCCTGACCCAACAAACTAGTCCACACATTTATTAATTTCAGACTAGATTATTGACTCCTCCACCTCATCCAGAACGCTGCTGACAGAGTTCTGATAAGAGGAGAGATCATATGTCTCTGCTTTTAGATCATTCGGAGCTTGGTTTTGTTGGAGGCTTACTCATAATAGAAGACGATCAACAATAATGGTGAATAAAGCAGAGTTTTCCATTCCACTGTCACTCGTGTGCTCTGCTTGCTCGGAACAGAGATTTTACATTGACACGATGATTCAATCTAATCTGGTTGTGTTAAAATCCTGTATTATAAATCTGATGGTTCCTTTAAATAGATCCAAATTGACTAAATTGCATTTCACAATTAATCTAATTTGAATGAAAATTAACTTTACTTACGGTAATTAATGAGCCTGAATCTGGATCTGATATGATTCAGATTAGTTACTTTATAAAGAGCTTTGAGGTGGTTTGTGTCGTGACTTTATAGAATAACTGAACTAAAGAAAGATTTTTCTTTAGGAAAATATCGATTTGAGGTGCCTGTTTTTATTCTTGGACATTAAGAGAAAAAAACTGTGGTTCACAATGTTGTAAAAGTTAAATTTTCTGCTTTTCCAGCTGTAAGCTCCAACAGCCTTGCATGAATCTCCTCAGAGCGACACATACATGTAAATAATACATTTCTACAGCTATGAAGAACTAAGGTTTAAAGCCTGTATTTACAATATTTTCAATATTCTTCACATGATTAAATGTTTGATAAGAATTTACAGTTCATGACAGATAAACACGGTGAAGGAACATCCAGAGGAAAATTACAAATGATCCCAACATCTCCTTGAAATTACTGTAATATTAAAGTTGACATGCTATGAATTTACAAATGTACCATCAGCGGGAATGTTCTATAGAAAGAAAAAGAAATAAACTTACATTCCAGCGCAGAGCCACTTCTCATAACCACCCGTTATGACTGAATCTAGGAAAGCTGTGCTCTCTTCTGCTATATCCTATGTTAAACTCTTCAACTGGGTGAACCTGTTCCAGAGTTTTAGTGTGGAAAAGGTATCTATTACAAAACGCTGCAGGACNCTGAAGAATCCAAGACTTACATAGCAGATTTCCTTCAGGTGACCACTTTTGCATAAAACCCAGTCTGGTAGCAGAAAGTAGCCATTGAACCAACCTTCAGCTTAGACCCAGTCTTTGTTTGGGTCTTCCATCGCTGAGAAATTAGGAAGGGCTTCTGTAGAGGTAAAGTTTTGATGGTGCTGCAGTAACTGGGAATGAAGAAACATAGGTGTGTAAGACACCTCTGGCATGACGTACTTGAGGCAGAGCGCCTTTGTTTCAAGGCTGATATTTGATGGGAGGTCGTAACCAACTATTCCAACTTTTTCACTGGGCTGCCAGGGGCGAAGTTTCTTGTTTTTGATCTCAGAAGCTGACCGCAGAAGTGGCATCTGCCCACCAAAACAGCTCTTCATTAGCTTCTCCTGGGCCTGTCGAAGGAGACTCACTTCCTTCGCCACATAATCTAGACCCAGCTCTGACAGTTTTACCCACAAGGAGGCATTAAAATAGTCATAAAGGTGTGCATCTACATTATTCCAGGCATAGATCTCTTTAGAAAGATCAGTTGAAAGGCTCTTCTTAGAACTTTGTTTTCGCATATTAAGTTTAACATACAGAATGTCCTCCAAATCCCAAGAGAGGAGATGACGAAGAAGAACTAGAGATTCATCAAAATATTCTGAAATCATCACCAAGGAGAAAACTTCCTCTATTTCTGCCACAAAGGCTTTTGCATAAGCCACATCTGTTGCTGGCCGATCCTTGTCTCCACCCAAGTCAAAGGTCAAAGTGTTGTGTACGTACATGGCGTTGTCCTCTAGTGGCCAGTAGTACCGTAAGGGGTCTGCTAAGAAGGTCTCCATGGAGCCATCAGGGACTCGACTAAATGCCTCGGCGTGGTTAATGTAGTAAGCGAACAAAGATTCAAACATGGAAGCCGGCTCTCTCAGGATAGTGATGTATATCGTATCGTTTGGCATCAGGTTTTGCAGTGCAAACCTATTGAAGCGCATGTGATTGGCGATTATATTAGGTGGTTGTGTTTTAGGATGAACAAACTCAGTGGAGAAGGAACTTGGGTAGCAAAACTGGTGACCACATGCTGGTTTGGGAAATGCCACAGTCAGGTTGTTGCGCTCAGCAAAACGAAACAGCATGCTCTGCACGGTGGTGCTGGCTGTTTTGTGGGTCTTCAGGAAGACTATGTTGGTGTGCTTAGGCTTCAGATCGGAGACTGATTGAGTGTAAAAGGCAGGGTACACAAGATGGAAGGCCTCCAGATTCCTTAAATTAGAGACAAAGTAATTAGTTTCAGGTTAAGTAAGCTGTGGAACAAAGAAATCCAGAAACATAAAAGTGGATAGTATAGAACTTTGCAGATTTCAAATAACAGAATACAAGGCCGACAAAAACCTAATAAAATCTTTCTTTTAGTTTTTGGTTTCTGCGCAGCACATGCCAACTAGAAGTATTCATTTACTTTAAAGTAGCTCTCCGGAGTATTTCTTTTATCTGATGGCACCATCTAGTGGCTGACAAGCGTATCGCACCAATAGTCGGTGGACTGTAATTTAAGATGGCGACTGCACGTTTCTTGTTTATCAATGTGCTTCTGTAGCCAACAAACAGAGCTAAAACATGTTGTTTTAAAAGTATTGATCTCATGTCATGTTGTGTTTTCATATATTTATATTTTAAAGACTTACTTGACTGTGAAAAGTTCACCAACGCTGCATCAGCTGAGGTACTTCCTTAAATTTGAAGCGTGTAAGCGGTAGTCTAACGCTATTGGTTAGTTCTGACCGGTGCTCAGTTTTCTATTGCACCTGATTTTACGGGGCAGGGGGCGGGCTTAGCAAAAAAAAAAAGACGTATTGCTTACATTATATCACACTACATGATAAGACAATCATTTTTAAGGATTTCTGAAAAATCATACATAATTCCTGAAAGGGGAAAACTCCAGATTGCTGCTTTACTTGTTTTAGGTGGAAAGTGAACAAAAACTTCCATCATCAGAGTGTTCACTGTGTTTATCAGAAATATGGGATTTCAGACAGATACCAAATGTATGATGTGATCGTATTCCAGTCACTCACCAGCTGAAGTAGATGCTGTTGAAGACCACAAGACTGAGAGCACAAATGAGAAGGGGGACCACACATTTCTTCTTTGACATTTTTTGATGCTTGTATTTGGGCTGTGGAAGACAGAGAAGAAACAGTCAAATAATTGAGGAAATTTAATCTAATACAACAAATCAGGAGAGCAGTAAAGATAAAGAGTGACTATAGAGACATACTGAAACCCGACCAGAATGGAAATGATAATACAAGAGTGATGAAAAGAGACAAAAAAGAAGAAAAGGACACAGAAATCAAGAAATCAGGAGTGAAAATATAGGGGTTAAAGAAAAGTGAGGCATTTGAACAGTGGGATGAGCATTTATTCAGAGTTAAACATTGGGATAGGTTAGCAGGAAAGTAACGTGATTTGGCTGTTATCACTCATTAACAGTAAGGTGAAGCATACATTCATAGTCCTCCATGTTGTAATGTTCATATATACTGCCACACCCTTTGACCTCACCTTGTTCAAAGCCTACAAAGTCCTGTATAAAAAAGAGTAAGCGAACAAAGACACAATGAGATCTGGATTAAATGGCATAATTTGATTGATCCAGGAAAAATATTTTGACAGCAATTGAACATGGAATCTGCTCAGGTGACAGCAAAGTCATGCAAGGAGAGTTTTTAAAGCAGCAATCCGGAGTTCTCCCCTTTCAGGAATTATGTATGATTTTTCAGAAATCCGTAAAAGTGATTGTCTTATCATGTAGTGTGATATAATGTAAGCAGTACGTCTTTTTTTTTGCTAAGCCCGCCCCCTGCCCCGTAAATTCCGTGCAAAAGGAAACTGAGCAGCGACCAGAGCTAACCAATAGTGTTAGATTGCCGCATACGTGATTCAAATTTAAGGAAGCACCTCGGCTGATGCAGCGTTGGTGAACTTTTCACGAACAAGTAAGTCTTTAAAATATAAATATATGAAAACACAACATGACATGAGAATAATAATTGTAAAACAACGTGTTTTAGCTCTGTTTGTCGGCTACAGAAGCACATTCATAAACAAGAAACATGCAGTCGCCACCTTAAATTACCAAGTCGACCCAACTATTTGTGTGCTACGCTTGTCAGCCACTAGATGGTGCCATCAAATAAAAGAAATACTCCGGAGAGCTACTTTAACATGTCCCAGGGAAGGTTTCATGATGTTAAAGTAACATTAAACAGTTTCCTGCTTCTCCCTCCTACTGGTTGAAAGTGGAATTACAACTGTCGTAAACAGCCTTGCTGCAGCCTGCGGTGGCTAGCACTAACAACGAGCTAACACTAATGTGAGCCAACTAAATTAAATCACAAAATAAAAAGATCCACACTGCTGGACAAAACATTATTATTTAGTCCAGTTGCAAAAAAGCCAGGTCACCATCAGTCTGTGGGTTCATAGCCTCCTTTTCACTTTGGTTTAAGCTCTTTGCTTCGCCTCCAAAGACTTTAGTAGGCTTCACCATGATGTCAACAAAAAAAGCAAACTTATTTTTCTTTATCTTGTGCTTTTTACTGATGACCAGCAAACTGAAAAAGCTTACTGCTAACATAACAGTTAACAGCCGTGAAGAAGGTAAAGCGCTCCCCTTATAGGGCACCTACCCGCTCCAGTATAACTATTAAGTGCTGTTTCTGGTCAGCAGAGGGCTGCAGAGTGGTGTTCAAGGTGAAGTTGTTTCTTGTAATGTTTCTACTTACACAGTCACTTCAAACCACTTTTAAAGAAATAGCTTAAAGCAACATTCCACAACTTTTACACCTTAAAATTATGCTTTTTTGTAAAGTTTTTGCGTCATAGTATTATCTATTATGTTCATTTTCATACCTGTGATAGTGTTGGGGGGTCCCACGTCTGTTTACTGCGCTACACAGTTTTTGTGCATCGGGTAGCAATGGAAGTACTGACTGGGTGTCGTTTTACGGCAGAATATGGCAAGCCAAAGGGATAAAAAAGCGCACGTTCTAAACGCGCATTATGTCCACCAAAATGCCCGTCTTGAACGCGCGTTTTGACGCCAAAGGGGGCAAAAACTTGCGTGTTCTAAAAGCACGCATTATGTCCACCAAAACGCGAGTCTTGAACGAGCGTTTTGGCGGACATAATGCGAGTTTAGAACGCGCATTTTTTTTATCCCTTTGGCTTGCCATAATTGTATAACATAGACTCGCTGTAGCAGTGGCAGATTCACCAAAGAAAGCTAGAAATCCCTTATCAGAGGAATATAGGAAAAGAAAAGAACGTGATAAAGCAAGAGCAAAGACCAGAGTTATTGTTGGGCCATCTTTTCGCTGGAGAGCTCTTTTAGAAAGAAAGGCATGAACTACGGACTCTAACCTAGCCGTGCTGCTAAAGGCTAGGTAAGTAATAAATGATTTCACCAGGGTTTTTGTGTTTGGTCAGGCATAAAGTTGTTATACAGTCCTGATAAAACTATTTATTCAATGTGTGGAGGTGGAAAAGTTTGTTTTCGTTGTTTTACCTGATATTAGGAATGTAAACATGCCACTTTTGCCCGAGAGAGAGATTTAATGTTACGACAGTGACGTTACGCAGCAAGCCTCTAGAGGGCGACAGAGACCATATAACTGCAATGTTGCGGAATGCTGCTTTAAAGTGTTAAAAACTGTTTAGTGTTGCTTTAAAGGGGATCTGTTACGCAAATCTGATTTTTTACATCTTCTTTTTGCATCTTCTAACCTGTTGCATTCCCACTGGGCAGGGAAAACCAACTACTTTGAGGTGAGCTGAGTTAACCCACGCTATACTGATCTGTTTTAGGCTGAGTAGTGCTGTTGGAAAAACGGCTTATGTTTCTGAATTGGCCCGGGAATGTCTTAGAATTCCCCCAGAGGAGCTGGCTGGCTGTTTGAATAGTTTGCTTCTGTTATTCTTTGTTTAAGCTGCTACCCCCACGACCCGAATTCACTCACTAGAAAAAGAATGAACAAATGAAGATGCAAAATGAAATGAAGCAACTGGACCCAGTTCAGCCTGAAGCAGACCACTTTGTGAAGAGGGCTGATAAAACGACCGGTTGCACACGGAAAAAATCCAGGCTATGCGGATGTGGACCATCGCTATCCTATCTAGGCGGGGTAGAGCCGATGCTAGTGTGGAAGGCCTGTTAGTTAAATCCAGGTGGCGACTTTTTTTTGGCTGCAGTGTACATTCCGGGGCCAGAGCAGCTAACACAGAATCCTTAGTTTAAGCCAGAAATCCTCATTTTAAAACAGACTTCAGGAAAGTTAGAAAGAAAATGACAAGAAGATTGTTTACCAACAGCTGGTCTCATTTTTAGATGATTTTAACATGTTTGAGACATTTCAGTCTGGATTTAGGGTCGTACATAGCACTGAGTCTGCACTATTGATGGTGATGAATGACATCTATATGTCTTTGGATCGGGGTACTGCTGTGGTGCTGCTGTTACTGGACTTGACAGCAGCTTTTGACACAGTCGACCATAACATTCTACTGGATCGACTGGAACGTTGGGTAGGAATTACGGGGTCAGCTCTTGAATGGCTAAAGTCATACCTCCAGGGAAGGAGGTTTTGTGTGATGGTGGCCGATTCTGTGTCCCCCTGGGAGGACCTGCGCTGGGGGGTACCTCAGGGTTCAGTCCTGGGGCCACTCCTCTTCGCCCTTTACTTGCTGCCACTGGGCAATCATGGCATTAAATTTCATTTATATGCAGATGACTGCCAGATTTATTTTCCCCTGACTCCTGAGATGGGTGGTTCTATTAAGAAACTCCAGGTTTGTCTGGATGAGGTGAAGTTGTGGCTAGCAGCAAACTTTCTCCATGTTAATGAGAGCAAGACCGAGCTTCTTACATTTCTCCCTTCTAGCAAGGGCTGTGTAAGCTCTGCCCCCGATTTGGATGCATTGACACCCTACTTGAAATCTTCTGTCAGAAGTCTCGGAGTTGTAATTGACTGCAATCTTAAATTTGAAACCCATATAAACCAGGTAGTAAGAACCTGTTTTTTTCATTTGCGCCGTCTGGCAAAAATCAAGCCTATGTTGTCTAGGGCGCATCTCGAGTCTGTCCTGCATGCATTTGTCTTATCACGGCTTGATTACTGCAATTCACTGTATGTCGGGCTGAGTCAGGCAGCACTGAAGCGGTTGCAGTTGGTTCAGAACTCGGCAGCTAGATTTCTGACTGGCTCGAAAGAAAACACACACATTACTTTTGTCCTGGCTTCCCTACACTGGCTCCCTGTGGATTGCCGGGCTAAGTTTAAGGTCTTGTTGTTTGTCTTCCGGTCCCTTCATGGTGGTGCCCCACCATATCTGGCTGAGAACAAGAGGTGATGGGGCCTTTTCTGTCCTGGCTCCTACACTGTGGAATGAGCTCCCACTTGTTGTCAAACAGTCCCCATCACTGCAGGTCTTTTGAAGACTTACTTTTATCGTTTGGCTTTTATGTAATATGGATTTTTAGAATTTTATTGTTTTATTTTTTGTATTTTATCATATTTGTTTTGTTATTTTAGTCACTTTTTATGCAGTTTTAATCTGTCCTACTGTCTTTTTGCTCTTTTGTTGTTTTTTATGTTTTGTTCAGCGCCTTGGGCTTCTGTAAAGGCAGTGGAAGGCGCTATACAAATAAAATTTGATTGATTGATTGATTGACATTCCACAAAAGTGGAAAAATTCTATTCAACCTCCAGAGATACCCTCTTAACATAATGGAAATCCTTTTGCAAACCTAAAACTGATTATTATTCATCGTTAATAAAGAACAACACTGGGTTTATTTTCAGTTAAAGAAGTATCTTTTATTTTATTTTGTTTTTTCTGTAAAATGGTATATTAGCGTACTATTGACCGAATAAACTTATCTGAATCTGAATCTGGAGTATGAGAAAGTTATTACTGATATTCTCGTTGTATCCTTGGGTGAGACACTTTACCCGCCTTGCCCACTGGTGGTTGGAAGGAACCGGTGGCGCCTAGTGTGTATGGCAGCCCCACCTATGTTAGTTAGCTCCAGGACTGCTGTGGTGACAGCGTGGCTCATCATGTGAATGTGTGCATGCATGGGTGAATGATTTTGGTATTGAGGGAACAGCACTAAGCTGGTTGAAGTGTTATTAATCTGATAGATTCCAGATTGATCACAGTAATTATGAATCTTTCATTTGTAGCACAGTTAGTTGTAAAGTGTCTCAGGGTATGCTGCTCGTTCCAGTTCTCTTTACTCTTTATTAGTTTCCATTGGGTCAAAATATTACAGGATTTCCATTACTATGCTCATGATACTCAGCATCTGGGTAATATTGCTAAAATTAGGAACCTCCTGACCCAACAAACTAGTCCACACATTTATTAATTTCAGACTAGATTATTGACTCCTCCACCTCATCCAGAACGCTGCTGACAGAGTTCTGATAAGAGGAGAGATCATATGTCTCTGCTTTTAGATCATTCGGAGCTTGGTTTTGTTGGAGGCTTACTCATAATAGAAGACGATCAACAATAATGGTGAATAAAGCAGAGTTTTCCATTCCACTGTCACTCGTGTGCTCTGCTTGCTCAGAACAGAGATTTTACATTGACACGATGATTTAATCTAATCTGGTTGTGTTAAAATCCTGTATTATAAATCTGATGGTTCCTTTAAATAGGTCCAATTTGACTAAATTGCATTTCACAATTAATCTAATTTGAATGAAAATTAACTTTACTTACGGTAATTAATGAGCCTGAATCTGGATCTGATATGATTCAGATTAGTTACTTTATAAAGAGCTTTGAGGTGGTTTGTGTCGTGACTTTATAGAATAACTGAACTAAAGAAAGATTTTTCTTTAGGAAAATATCGATTTGAGGTGCCTGTTTTTATTCTTGGACATTAAGAGAAAAAATACTGTGGTTCACAATGTTGTAAAAGTTAAATTTTCTGCTTTTCCAGCTGTAAGCTCCAACAGCCTTGCATGAATCTCCTCAGAGCGACACATACATGTAAATAATACATTTCTACAGCTATGAAGAACTAGGGTTTAAAGCCTGTATTTACAATATTTTCAATATTCTTCACATGATTAAATGTTTGATAAGAGTTTACAGTTCATGACAGATAAACACGGTGAAGGAACATCCAGAGGAAAATTACAAATGATCCCAACATCTCCTTGAAATTACTGTAATATTAAAGTTGACATGCTATGAATTTACAAATGTACCATCAGCGGGAATGTTCTATAGAAAGAAAAAGAAATAAACTTACATTCCAGCGCAGAGCCACTTCTCATAACCACCCGTTATGACTGAATCTAGGAAAGCTGTGCTCTCTTCTGCTATATCCTATGTTAAACTCTTCAACTGGGTGAACCTGTTCCAGAGTTTTAGTGTGGAAAAGGTATCTATTACAAAACGCTGCAGGACACACAACATAATAAGGTATTATTGTCATGATTCGTGTTTCCATATTTTAGTTCTGTTATGCCTTGACTGTTTCCATGACTCTCTGTCAGTGGTGTATCGTCCATAGGGGGCGCTAGAGCGCCATTCTCCCTGACTTGAAGGGAGAAAAAAATCTAAAAACTAAATAAAACTACAAGATACACTGCTGGTCCAAAAAAAAAGTCGCCACCTGGATTTAACTAAGCAAACAGGTACGAGCCTCCTAATGGATAATTACTGCATGGGTGATTATCTTTCAGCTGCAACAAGTTATTTAACCCCAACTGGTGCAATGAGTTGCTTCTCATTTCTTAAACATGTGGAAAGACACATCTGGTGGTCGTGGAGAAGATGTTAGTCTGTTTGAGAAGGGTCACATCATTGGCATGCATCAAGCAGAGAAAACATCTAAGGAGGTAGCAGAAACGACTAAAACTGGGTTCAGATCTGTCCAACGCATTATTAAAACTGGTGTGATGAGTCCAGATGGACCCTGTTCCAGAGTGATGGGTGCATCAGGGTAAGAAGAGAGGCAGATGAAGTGATGCACCCATCATGCCTAGTGCCTACTGTACAAGCCTGTGGGGGCGGGGCTATGATCTGGGGTTGCTGCAGTTGGTCAGGTCTAGGTTCAGCAACAGGATGTGCTCCAAGAATGAGGTCAGCTGACTACCTGAATCTACTGAATGACCAGGTTATTCCATCAATGGATGTGTTCTTCCCTGATGGCACGGCCATATTCCAAGATGACAATGCCAGTATTCATCGGGCTCAAATAGTGAAAGAGTGGTTCAGGGAGCAAGAGACATCACTCTGAGCTCTGGAAACACTAGTACTGCTGTTTTCTAACACATTTGTACAGAACATCAGCGGAATTGCTTCAAATAGAATCCAGCATGAGTTGATCCAAACCAGCTGTGGCGTGGAACATTTCAGGTACGTTCCAAAATCGGCTCACCTTGCCTGGCTGTGCTGCTAAAGATAGGATTGGGTTTTATTTTTGCCATGAGCCACTTTTGAGATGCATCAATTTCCACAGTTAACATAGTGCTAGACAGGAAACCACACACAGTTTCAGTGTAAAATGTCAGGTAATTTTCAAAATAAAAGGTATTTTAGAGATGCAATTTCTTATCTATGTTGATTATGTCGATACATGTGACCTAATGGCTTATTTACTCCCAGCATCTTTTGCGAAGTACAACGGTGTGTTTTTCATTACTTTAATCCTTGCAGTGGAGAGGAACAGCATTATAGATGACATCAACCATGATATCCTTCTTTTTGCTTTAATGGCTGATGGGATAAAAAGACTGTGACCTCTGAAGTCTCAAGGGATTTTGTGACGGCGGAGAAGCCGCTTTGTGTCTAAGACACTCCCCCGATGTGGATTGACGCGCCGCAAAGCACACGAGTAAACCGGTCCGCTGCCATTCCACGCCGCTGGTGCCTCCAGTGTGGATTGGGGGTGAGAGGCCATTATTTCTTGACATGATAGTTTGTCTGATTTTCATTGGTGAATTGTCAATAGATTTTCTCTTCTTTTAAGTTATTTCAGAGACCTTTGTAGTTTTTTTTTAATGAGTACCATTATATCCACAGCTGTGTCCCATTTCTCCTTAGCTTTTAAAAATACATGTTTAATTTTACTTGGTGCATTTCTGAAAACATCTGTTTGAAAAACATTTGCCACTCAAAAATTTTTTCAAGGCAATTAACTTTATTTATTACATTTGTAATCACAAAGGTTTATGGGCTCTGTTCTGAGTCCCAGCATTCACCCAAAACCTTTCAGGTTGATCACCATATTGAAATAAATTAATTAAATTAACAAATAAATAAATAAAACATATTTTTTTTTTACAAACGGACCCATTAAACAGGAAATGGAATCAGAATGAATACAGATTAGAAACCATGACATTGGTTTTGCAGTGCACTGAAAACACAAAAGTGTTCTGACATAAAGCAAAATTTAACAGCAGTAGAGGTTGTCAGATAAATAGCGTCTATGTAGATTTCAGAGTACAAAGATGTAAGAAAAACATGTTTGATAGCACAGCATTAGTTTAAGACCCACACTGGTGATAGCTGAGCGGCTCATTTTCACCTTGAGAAAGAACATTTTAGCCGTTTTGATCACATCTGCAATTCTGCAACATCTTCCACTTTTTGTTAGTGCTCAATTACTCTCAAAAACTTGAAAGTTTAGCTTAGTACCTGCAAAACTGATAGTAATGCCAATTAGTTAGTTAGAGTAATCACTAACCCTAACCCAATAGCCAATTTTGTTTTGGTTAAGTTTGATTAGTTATGGTAGCGGCCAGCTTGATATAGACTGTTTCCTAAAGTTAGTCAGTTGTAGACGTCCCGCCAACAAATTCCTGTGAGTTTTATTGAAACTCCTCCAGTGGTTCATTTGTACCTATTTTCTCAACAGAAAGGGTTTGAGAGCTCATGTGTGCTCAGAGTATACGGTAAATGGTAAATGGCTTGTAATTTATATAGTGCCTTTTAGGATCCTACAACCCCCCAAGGCACTTTACAACACAACCATTCATTCATACAGTCACATGCTGGTCAGCTACATTGTCGCTAGAGCTGCCCTGGGGCGCAATGAAAGAGGTGAGGCTGCTGACCGCTGGCGCCACCGATCCCTCCGACCACCACCAGGTGAAGGCGGGTTAAGTGTCTTGCCCAAGGACACAACAACTGCAACAGACAGGGCTCGAACCTGCAACCCTCCTGTTACGAGGTGGACATTTAACTCATCTGCCACCATTGCCCGTTGCATTTGAGATGATGCTTTATTATTACTGTAACGTCAACAGATTTAGTTATGTTTAAGTGAGAGGTGAGAGTTCTGTGACCGTGTTTGTGTTTAAAAGCTAGCTTTAAAGACAGAAAATAAAATCACCTGACACACTAAATACACACTCTGAGCAGATTTCCTTCAGGTGACAGCTTTTGCATGGAAACCCACTTAGGTCTACTCTAGTGAGTAATCGCACCTTAGGCCCATCTCTTTTATTATCCCACAGACCAGTGTGGGATCAAATTTTATCCCAAATCCAGTCCATAATTCATTTTTATAACAAAATGTATCTAGATGAAACAAGCAGGGAAATCTGATGGGTCTTTATCATCAAACCTACAAGGCAGTGATATCTGACGATGCAGGAAGTGCTGTTGTAGAGTGTTTATTCATTTAGGTGATGTTCGTATTCAAAGCAACTTAGATGTTATCCAACATGCATGCTTTTGGTCTGGTCTTGTTTGGTTTGTGGAACTTCTATAGAGCTCAAGTTTTTAATGTATCGCAGTACCTGGGAACGAAGAAGCTTGGTTGTGTACGGGACCTCTGGCATGATGTACTTGAGGCAGAACTCCTTTGCCTCCTGGCTGATATTTGATGGGAGGTCGTAGCCAACTATGCCAACTTTTTCACTGGGCTGCCAGGGGCGCAGTTCTTTGTTTTTGATCTCAGAAGCTGAACGCTGCAGTGGCATCTCCCCACCAAAACAGCCTTTCGTTAGCCTCTCTTGGGCCTGTCGAAGAAGGTGCACCTCATTCGCTACAAAATCTAGACCCAGCTCTGACAGTTTGACCCACAATGAGGCATTAAAGTAGTCATAAAGGTGTGCATCTATGGAATTCCAGGCACGGATCTTTTCAGAAAGACCCGGTGAAAGACTCTTCTTGGAACTTTCTGTTCTCATATTCAGTTTCAAATACAGAATGTCCTCCAAATCCCAAGAGAGGAGATGACGAAGAAGAACTAGAGATTCATCAAAGTACTCAGAAATCATCACCAAGGAGAAAACCCTCTCCACTTCTGCCACAAAATCTTGTGCATAAGCTACATCTTTTCTTGGCCGATCTTTGTCTCCACCCAAGTCAAAGGTCAAAGTGTTATGTGCGTACATGGCGTTGTCCTCTTCTGGCCGATAGTACCGTAAGGGGTCTGCTAGGAATGCCTCTAGAGAGCCATTAGGGACCCTCCTGAAGGCCTCAGACTCATTACTGTAGTAAGTGAACAAAGATTCAAACATGGAAGCCGGCTCTCTCAGGATAGTGATGTATATCGTATTGTTTGGCATCAGGTTTTGCAGTGTAGTCTCATTGAAGCGCATGTGATTGCCGATGATATTTGGTGGTTGCGTCTGTGGATGAACAAACTCAGTGGAGAAGAACTGTGGGTAACAAAACTGGTGACCACAGATTGGTTTAGGCAACGCCATTGTCAGGTTGTTGTGCTCAGCAAAACGAAACAGTATGTTCTGCATGGTGGTGCTGGCTGTTTTGTGGGTCTTGAGGAAGACTATGTTGTTGTGCTTAGGCTTCAGACCTGGAGTGAGGCGAGAGCAAAGGATTGGGCCACCGAGCTGGAGAGCCTCCATGGTCCTTAGGGCAGAGATAAAGGTAATTAATATCAATTTAGTTGTAAGAAAGGCAAACAGCAACAATGCACAATACCGTTATTAGAAGAAGTTGGTAAAGAAACGGTATGTGAAGGTAAAACGATAGAATATTGAGTGCCATAATGGCAGCGCACTGCCACTACAAGCATTCATTTACATTATGAGGCTGGCCTCGTTATTCGTTTCAGAAGGAAAGAAAACACTTAGTCACTCACCAGTTGAAGAAGAAGCTGTTGAAGACCACCAGACTGGCAGCACAAGTTAGGAGGACCACAAACTTCTTCTTCTGTGACATTTTTGGTGTTTTTTAGACTGTGGAAGACAGAGAGGAGAATAAACAGTAAGAATAAACCTTCATACCCCTCTAGTTTTCAATATTCACAATTACTGCCTTGACTTTTGACTTCCAATCATTCAAACCCTACAAAAATGCTCCATCATGTCTGTACAAGGATAAAAAAAAGATCTGGTTAAAATCTCTGTAGTTGATTCCTGCAGATAAAACCCTTTCACAGCATTTCAACATGTTATCTGTTTGATGTCATGTTATCTGCCTCAGTGTCATTCTAGACAATACTTTTTCCTATTTGCATATCAGTGCAGTTACCCGTTCAGCCTACTATGACCTTTGAAATATTAATCACCTGTGTTTGTCCCTTTCTAGTCATGCCACCGCCATCTTAGTAAACAGTCTTGTCACTTCTTGCTTGGACTGCTGTAATTCCCTCCTTGTTGGTTTGCCACATAAGTCCTTGCACAAACTTCAACTGGTTCAAAACTCTGCAGCTCCTATCATTACTAGAACACCCATCTCTAATCACATCACCCCTGTTATCCAGCAGCTTCACTGGCGGCCGATAAAGTTCAGGATCATTTACAAATACTTTTCATATTTAAAGCCATTCACTACCTTGCCACTACTTATCTTTCTCAGCTCCTGCAAATATCTACACCCTCCTGTATGCTCATATCCTCGGGCTCTATCAACTTTTACAACCCTCCTGCTCGACTTGTCACCATGGGAAGTTGAGCATTCCGTAGATCTGCATCGTACCTGTGGAATTTTTTACCAGTGGAACTCAAGAACACCACATCTCTCCACCACTTTTAAACCAAACTTAAAGCCACCTTTTAAAAACTGCCTATGTTATGCCTGGAGAGTTTTTCTCATGTCCCAGGGGAGGCTGGTGACGTGAAGTCCAAATAGGCCAAATGCAGGGCCTCCATTGCGAATGTGTCTTTCAAGAGTTGTGGCCAGAAGTTTTTGAGTACCGTACCCCATGAACACCAGATACCCTGTTGATGGACACCAATGGTAACGAAGTTCTATCAGGCTGAAGAAGGAGGTCTGTAGGGCTTGACTGTCTCAGAGAACCGATGGATGGATGGATGGATGGATGGATGGATGGATGGATGGATGGATGGATGGATGGATGGATGGATGGATGGATGGATGGACGGACGGATGGATCAGGGACATTTTCCATAAAACTACAGAAACCAGTACAGTGGCCCAGTGGTATGAGTGTTTTCCCTGGGACTGGGAGGTTGGGGATCAAATCCCGGTCGGGTCATACCAAAGACCTTGAAAAAATGGGACCAATGCCTCCTCGCTTGACACTCAGCACTAAGGGGTTGGATTGGGGGATTAAACCACCAAATAGCTCCCGAGCGCGGCCACAGCTGCAGCTCACTGCTCCCCACCATGGGGATGGGTCAAATGGGGAGATGTAATTTCACCAGTGTGTGATGAATACTTGGGACTTTAACTTCGACAGATGGATGGATGGACGGATGGATGGATGGATGGATGGATGGATGGATGTGGATGGATGGATGGGAAAGTCTCAGAAGAGTGACTGACTCTTTGACTACACTGTTCTGTTACCTTCACATTGTCTATTAATGAGACGAGTAGCTCGTTTTACCCGCTGCTGCTGTATTTGCCACACGGTGGAGAAGCAGGCTGCATAAATTTGACTCTTCATTGAGCCCAGCTGGAAAACTACTGACATTCAACTTTAATTATTTACCCAGATCAAACATTTAGATCAAAATCTCTTTTACAAGAACGACCTGGACAGGGGTCAAAAGCATACTTCAAATATAATTTAGACAACTTAAAAACTGTATTAAGGAATTCAAGATTAAAATATGTAGATCAATGTATAAATAATTTAAGATCAAATAACAAAACTGGTACTCCCTCTCTATCCACTGGGATAGACTGGACGGACAGTTTCACTTTCATCTGTGACTTGTTCCATGCTGACATTTGTAAGCCAAGCTAAGCCAACTTTATTTATAAAGGACTTTAAAAACAGCCAACGCTGTGTTTAACACAAGCAACTGCCTGCCAGCATCCGGCACATCTGAATAGCTCAGAGAGGTGGGGTGGGGCAAGACTGTTTAACGATGTAAAGTCATACAAAAGAAGTTTCAGATTAACTCTGGATTAAATATAAATCTAGTAAAACCATGTCCAAAGACTGATTGTTACATTTAAACAGTTATTTGTTTAAATTGCTTTGGTGAATTCTTCACTTGTATGTGAATGAGTGAGCCCCTTTTTTCAAAAATCAACAAATTCATCAACAGACAGATGCAGAATTAGGAACCCTTTATGCAGAATATAAAGTTTATAACAGACAACAGAAAGCACACACCCAGAGAAAAATCATTCAAATCCTTTCACGTTGACCTGCTCTGTATTTACTGACGTTTAATAAAAAGTAACAATATAAAGAGCCGAGCCGCTGATTGTAACCTGCTCCTGTTACTGTTACTCCTGCCACTCTGGCCGATGTGGGAGTGTCTCAGGAGGAGCATGTTTGAGACACGTAGGACAATGTCCTCATGAGCAGCACAAAGTGGGTATTGTGGCGAGCTCTGACAGTTAAATATTTACTCTGTATTTTGAATATGATTGATAGGATGTTAGATAGAATAAAGTAATAAAGATACAAGTTTTATTACCAACTGTAATCAGATTACAGATGAAACAATGGGTAGCTTTATTCGAAAGAGACTTCGTTATCAGGATAGTAGCTCCCCAGTTTCCTGGTCTCAAAGTCCTCTTCATCAAGCATCATCATCATCATCATCATTACCGTAACCATGACAGCAGCAGCTGTAATGGCTCCAGGCTCCACATCTTCCACAAATTCTCCTGTACTCACTTTATTGTTAATATTTCTCTTAAAGTGTTGCTAAAATGATCTGTTGAAATATTATCTCTTCATATCAAATAGATTTTTATTTTATTATTATTATTATTATTTATTAGGGGTGGGAATTTATCGAGTTAATTATGATTAATTAATTAGACAAAACACGTTAAAAAAAATTAATGCATTTAACCCTTTAAGCCCGAGGGTCCCCCAATTGGGGGATGTTGAAGTTTAGCAGCAAAATCCATGCCCTAAATATCAATCTAGTCAAGCTGCACCTCTACAGAAAGCTCAGAACCTTGGCTACAAGACCATGTAAACCTTTGTTATGTGCTCCAAACACAACTAACACTACAATCAAATGAGTGATCAGAAATCTCTCTTCATGTGTTTTTGCCTTCATTTCTGTCTCTAATTATGCTAAATCAAATGAAATTACACACACATTCTATCAACCCATTATTATTATTATTATTATTATTATTATTATTATTATTATTATTATTATTATTATTATTATTATTATTATTAATAATAATAACCTTAGTATTATTAGTATTATTAATAATAATAATATTATTATTATTATTATTATTATTATTATTATTATTATTTTAAAGACAATACCATTTTTAAAATGTACTTAAATAGTATTGTACTTTTAGGTCTGGCCTACTTTTGCACAGTGATATACATATATGTTTTTTTTCTCCTGTTTTGAATTGAAATACAATTTAAAAGCATTTTTTTAGAAATGAAAAGAGCTTGTGTTTACAATAATAATGTCAATGACTATTGTTTGATTCTCTGTCTCATTATTTTTCATTTTTAAAAAATTGCTTTTCGGGGAAAGTTTTCTTGAACCATTAAAATGCGATAAATCAAGATTAATTAATCACAAAGCCTCTAATTAATTAGATTATGTTTTTAAATCGAGTCCCACCCCTATTATTAATTTATTTATTTTTGTTGCAAAAATGCAAAACATTTCACACCGTGGACATTAACTCCACTCAGAAAAATATAATAAACCCACAGAATTGACCAACAAACTTTTAGGGATCATCATGAAACACCAGAAAACATCTGAAAACATTCCATAATGTTAAGAAATGAGCTTACCGCACATTTGAAGCTTCTTTAATCAAAACAGTCCTGATGATACGCTGCTGCAGGAGGTGACGATCTCTTATGAACTCAAAATTTGTGTTCTTCAGTAATTATTTTAATGGTCATATTTTTGCAAAGTTAGAGTCCAACTATTATAAGTTTCCTTCTTCAGACGATATGAAAGAAAGCTCAGGAATGACAACCACCTGCTTTTACCGACTGAAGGGAAGCTGTGTTCGCTTCTGCTTTATATACACTCTCTTTGAAAAGGATTAACTGGATGAACTAGTTCCAAGTTTTTATTGTGACGTATGAATCCATTAGTCATCACCACAAGGCTCACTGAGGAATGAACATTGCGTTTTTGGAGTTATTGTTAGACCGT
Source organism: Aphyosemion australe (assembly GCA_006937985.1). Classification (NCBI taxonomy): domain Eukaryota; kingdom Metazoa; phylum Chordata; class Actinopteri; order Cyprinodontiformes; family Nothobranchiidae; genus Aphyosemion; species Aphyosemion australe. Next base: position 205,099 of record SSNS01000377.1, read on the forward strand.
AAACCACTGAGAGAGTCACAGATGTTGGCTAGATGCTGATAAAGGTTGATTTTCTTTTTTAAAATGAAGTTAAAATATCTTGTTTTATACTTTTGTGTTTTTATAAGTGCAGATTTAATTAGTGCATTGTGGGCTTTATTAATAATAATAATAATACATTTTATTTAAAAGTGCCTTTCAAGTCACCCAAGGACACTGTACAAGATAAAAATAGAGCAAGATAAAAACGTTAAAAAATATATAAAAACACTAAGACATAATAATTAAAACTTTTTTATTGTTATGATTATACCTGTATGTGGTTTTGTTTTTCTAGATATTTGACTTTTTCTATATTTGTTGTGAAGCTCTTTGTTGTCAGGCTTATCTCTTGTGCAACCAGCTTCCAGTTATCTCTGATGATGCAGAAACCTTGGTCTATATTTAAACTTCAGACTATTGACAAATCTTGGGCTGTCCTGGCTCAGAGGTGGACCTACAGGTGGAAAAATGAAGGAGAGGAAGTGCCCATGACACAATACATACAGTTTCTAAGTGTTTTTGGAGATATTTTGTTTATTCCACTTCCATAAAAATAAATGTTCACTATTTCAGTGGGAAGGTCAAGCATTGCCACCCTATCTAGACCCTTTGCCCCTCAGGTAAAAAGGTCTAGATCAGTGGTTATCAATCCTGGTCCTGGAGGGCCGGTATCCAGCATGGTTTAGTTTTAACCCTGTTTTAACACACCTGATTTCAATCAGCAGGTAATTAACAGGCTTCTGCAGAGCCTGATGAGCTGCTGCACAGGTGATTCAACCACTGAATCAAGTGTGTTGGAGCAGAGAAACCACTAAAACATGCTGGATACCAGACCTCCAGGACCAGGAGTGAGAACCACTGATCTAGATCCACCAATGTCCTGGCTCATCCCTTTTGTTATGCTGCCATAGGTCTCACTCACTCACTCACTCACTCACTCACTCACTCACTCACTCACTCACTCACTCACTCACTCACTCACTCACTCACTCACTCACTCACTCACTCACTCACTCACACACTCACTCACTCACTCATGTGGATTCTCACTCACTCACTCATGTGGATTCTCACTCACTCACTCATGTGGATTCTCACTCACTCACTCACTCACTCACTCACTCACACACTCACTCACTCACTCATGTGGATTCTCACTCACTCACTTACTCATGTGGATTCTCACTCACTCACTCACTCATGTGGATTCTCACTCACTCACTCACTCACTCACTCACTCACTCACTCACTCACTCACTCATGTGGATTCTCACTCACTCACTCACTCACTCACTCACTCACTCACTCACTCATCATAGTTAATCTTATTCTTCAGTAGGATTTCAGTGATCTGGTGTTTATCTCCAGCAGACAACCACCATGCAGTCATGCCTTTTCTCTCACTACTTAAATTGATTACAGTTTTTCTCGATTGCTAAGACACATTTGTTGAAAGCTGCTCTCTCTTTCTCCAACTTGTGAACACAAAACCCAAATGTCAAGCTAAATCCCCAAAACCTCAGACTCTTCTTGCAAAACCAAACTTTCACCTCAAAACAGTTCAATCTGTGCTCAAAACTGAACTATGTTGTCAAATCGTGCCCCGAGTCAATCAACATGACAGTCACTACTGAACAGTCGCTAAACACTACGTAGAAAAATAGAAAACACAATGCTCAGGACATGAAGCTGGAGAAATAAATGTTTATTGTTCACTGTAGGTGAAATGCATGTTGCAAAACAAAAATAACTGCATTTAGCACTTGTACAAAAAGACAAAACAGAAATCTTGTGCATTTGACACTTGTGTACAGTAAGCCCATTTACTAAAAATAAAGTACAGAAATATACAAATACTACTGTAAGTGCAAAGAGCAAAGATTCCAGTACGTACAGGTTGGCATATTATCCAGACACATTCAGTGTTGATTACATAGTGATATACTGTAGTGGCCTAAATCACTTTTTCTGTATCACTTACAAAACTAGATCTATTTCTACAGAGGGGTTTTCTACTGGATGCAATGGAAAGACCCCATGAATACATCTATAAGGATGAAGCACTATGTATGTTCCCTCACATCATTAGCCACAAGTGTGATCAGTTTTTAGTTGTTGTGTTCAAGTGGTGACACCTGTGCTTTAATTGTGATTGACGTTTGTCACCTTTGCTCACCATTATGCAGCACAGGTGCATCACAATGAAAATGTGTGGACAAGTGGTGTCTAAACAGGTGAAACGTGCTGATGGTTTTGCCAAAAGAGTGATTGATTCAATCAGTGGGTTCAAGCAACTGAGCATTTGGTTCAGACAACAGGGTTTAGTGTTTTAGCAACTGAGAAAAACTGTAACAAAGTATTCAGAAAAAATGGTAACAGCCTTTAAAGTTTCATTAAGATCGTCTATTTAAAAGATTTATGTCTTTAAAATTAGCAACATGCTGGTGAAGGTTCAGTCATCCAGGTCATGGTAATCCAAAGGGGTTCAAATGAAGGCAACTGGACCTCTTTGGTTTCTTGAAGACGTTTCGCTTCTCATCCGAGGAGCTTTGTCAGTTCTGACTGGAATAAGGGAGGGTCAAGCTTATAAACTCTAGCTGTCTTTTGTTGCTTAAAATTAGCAACAAACCTGCTTCTTGTGTGACCTGTGCTAATGAAAAGGTAGCACTACTGCACACACACACACAGACACACACACACACGCACACACACACACACACACACACAGTTCTGTGGAACTTCTGTTCCATAACTCAACAATCAGGTTGTTTATTCAAATGATCAAGTTTCCCTCTGAACACAACAGATAACCACCATGAGTGGATCGGCCATTACAAAGTACACACTGACTAAACACACACGGCTAGTACTGATTATACTAGAGAACATGATGTATAACCTTCCTTTTCTCCTTTTTTCTATAGACTCACTTTATATTAACATTATTAACTCCGTTCATAATGCTGGTTGTGATTAAAAGGTGAGTTTTCAAAAGGATCGCTCTGATCTCTAGGAGTGGGGTTCTGTGGAAGGGTTATGATTTGGTCTTGAACAAGCTCAGCTTGGGGAAACACAGACTAGCTCTAACCAAACAGATGAGCTAATTATCTCAAACTGTCTTAAAACAACTTTAACCCTCCCCACTTTATGCAATTACTGTTTAATAACCTTTCCATTGACAGGAATGTTATGTTTTATTATAGTAAAATATTTTCCCCTTTTTGTATATTTCATATTTTTTTCCTGATATTGTTTTGTTATATTATTGTTATTCATTTTATTACCATTATTTTCTAGATTATTTTTCTTGTCGAAACTGTTGCTGTCTGAAAATATATAAACATGAAATTTGATATTTATGCACAGCAAATTTAAAAGTGTTAATTTTTGGGTGTTGGTCCAATTTAACACTAATAATAGTTAATTTAACACTAAAAATGGTTCATTTAACACTAAAAGAGTTACATAGTTGATATGTAGCACTGACATGAGAGTTAAACCCAAGTGTTAAAAAGGAATGTTTCCTAATCAACTCTGTAGGAGTAATTTTGGACAAAATAACTCCTGAAAAGCTAACTCTGACCTCCCACCGTGGCTATAACACCTGCAGAGTTAATTCGCAGACTCCACCCCTTTATTCAAAAGTTGGACTGGTAGTGACTGATTGGCTGCAGGAGCTGCAGTGGGCAAGGTGCATTGTGGGAGTCATGTTTTTAGGTAATTTGTTCTATTTTGGGGTGTTTATGCATGTTTTTTGGGGGGGAGTTGTGTTGTTCTTAGTTACTACTTTGTTCACTGTTGCAAATGTGGTGTTACTTGTTGTGTCATGTTGGCACCATAAGTGAGGAGGCTGGTCACAGGAATGGCACTGCTGTGCCGTTCCACTGTCACAATAAAGAAGTGGAGCATGGTTCACACTAAATGCTCAGGACTCTGCTCCTTGTGTTCCTCTCTCACTGGCTGTCCACAGTCATGAGGTGTACAGAGCATGAGTTAGCTGGTGTTTTTCAGTGTGGCTGTTACACAACAACATGCTCAAATTAACACTGTCAGAGTTGATTTCAACACTTTTAAAGTGTCTATATGGGTCCACACCAGTAGGAGTTAATTTAACTCTTTTTGGAGAGTTGGTACTTTAACTCTGATTTGGTGTCAAAAATTAACTCTTCTGGAGTTAAAAATGTAACTCCAGTGTTAAGAGTTACTATATTAACTCCAACACCGGTGTTAAATTGTCAACTCCAGTGTTAAGAGTTACTATATTAACTCCAACACCGGTGTTAAATTGTCAACTCCACAAGAGTTGGTTTTTGACACCAAATCAGAGTTAAAGTACCAACTCTCCAAAAAGAGTTAAATTAACTCTTTCTGGTGTGGACCCATATAGACACTTTAAAAGTGTTGAAATCAACTCTGACGGTGTTAATTTGAGCATGCTGAATTTGCTGTGTGGGGTGTCAAAGGTCAAAAGAAGCCATTAGCTCATCTGACTGGTCAAAACTAATCTTTGTTTCTTCAAACTGAGGTTGTTCAAAAATCTATCTGCAACAGGTAAGATATTTATTAATGTTAGCCACATATTTGCAATGAGACTAAAGCATAGTTCTAAATGTACTGTCCTTTTATGTTATCGTTTATTTGTTTCATCATAATTTAAGTGTTTTTGGTTAATTATTGAGGTATTTTTGAGCAAATAAATATAGTTATATACAAACAGAGTCAGTAAAAGAACATTTCCAGTCAGCAAAACAGAAAACTTAAAAAAAAAACTTTTAAACTTTAAAAACAAACTTTCACAAACTAATAAGTACTGAGCGCCAGAACCATATGTCCTCCTGGAAGCTGCAGAGGAGACAGAATATAAATATAAAATTGCATTATATAAATAAAAAAACAAATAAACATCATTTTAATCCATCAGTCACTCAAGCATCAGTGTGTTTGTTTAACTGTAGAAAGCCTGCATAAACCAGGAGGAGGTGTGTGTGCAGAGTTAGTCGTGGTGAGTTCAGGAAGCTGCAGAGCAGAAAGTGAAGTTGAGTCTTTTGAATGATGCAGGAAGGAAACTTAAGGCTGCTGCATTATTGAAACAAGGCAGCACACAAGTCTGCCCTCTCCCCTCCTGGTGGATGGAGGCTTTCACATTCACTCCCTCTGTCAGACTGAGATGTACCAAACAAAACATGACACGTTTACACATGGATCCTTTAGGATTACCTCCAACATGGTTATTTAAAAGGATCTGAGGATTGTAGTGAAGTGCGAGAAAACTGGGATGGATGATGAATGAGACAAGCGCATGAGAGAAGAAGAAGAAGAGGAGGAGTTAATGAGGGGGTCACAGAGCCCCGTAAAGCCCACCAGGTCTCTGTGGACCTGTTGTCCATCCAGGAAACCGGAGATGCTTCAGCGCCAGGCCACTGAGAGACTGAGTGACATCATCTGCTTTGGGAGAAGAACCAGGAAAACTCATTATTTAACAAAAACCCGACCAAGTCTCTTCTTCATCATGTAAAACAAAATCAATTCCAAGTTTTCCTGTGTTTTAGTCTCAGTGCATTGAATCTTTTGAGGTATACGCTACATTAAAAGAGCACAAACAGGTGCTGATGTAAATACGCGTGGAGACATTTGATTACAGGACTATGAAACTGATCCAGCTGCTCTCCAAACTTCCTCCATTGGTCACAAGATTTGAATTGTGACCAAAACCACAAGTTTCAGGATACAAAAGACTGAAATGATCTTCCCCTGCAGGGTGTATTCTGCTTTAGAGACGAGGTGTGGATGGATGGATGACTAAGCACACAACAATTAGCACAGGTACGAGTTTAGACAGAGCAAAACCCATGGAGGCAGTGAACTGAGTTAAACGAGCATTTTTAAAACAAATGTTTGACTACACTAACAACAACAAGAAAGGTGGAGAGGTAGATCACTGAGCGGCTCAGCTGGCCCAGATGAATTTCAGGTGTGTCCGGCTGAGTAAACAGGAGATGAGGAAAACAATGAAGTGTGACACGTGCACACACTTTGAGGACTCCAGCCTCTACATGAAATAAACTAACACAATACGTGTTTATCAGACACCGTGTGTCACGCAGCACAAGCGAAGCAGCTCCTGCACATGTTCTGGGATTAGATTTGTAAAACTGAACAATTCTACTCCTTCTCAACTTAATTCGACGTAAGCTCTCAGAGTCCGCTGGTTGTGTGATTTTGGCCACATTGAGCGGTGTGAAATGAGCCTCATGTGGAAACAAAATGACCAACCAGTGGTTACAGGATGAGTTGTTGGCTGCCAGAAGACACACCCCTGCTGAAAAAAACAGTGTATGTTGTGTTTTGGTGCTGGTTTGCTGGTCCACCAGTTAAACCTGCACCAAAACACAACATAACGCTGGTCTATGCTGGTTTTTATTAGCGGGGAAGGACAGTGGGATGGTAAATTTCATTTCCAAGAGGGACTCCTATTTTCCACCAGACACGAAAAACGTCGTGAAACGGCCACAAAACGTACTTAGATGCAATTAGCCACTGTTATAGTGGACAGGTTCCTTTCCACCGCCTACAAAGTGTCATGTTATAGACACGCCCCAGAAGCATAAGGACGTGTTTCTTACATTTTGAGTCTATTTTTTACACGCTACACTTCCAAAACACGTCAAATTCCATGCATATTTCCAGTTGCTTCACAGTACATCATTTCCTGTGAAAACTCCGTAGCCAAGGTAAACAGATCAGAAAATAATTCACAAATCGTTTTGGATACATGCAGCTGTCTTTCTCCTTGCTTGTTATCATGTGAACTTCTGAAATCATGTGTGGAGTGGCAATTCTCCCATGATTTTGTGACCTATAGCAGGAACAGCTGTGTGAAATGCTTTTGCTTCCATTTTGTGTCTAAAACACTAAAGCACTTTGGAGACCTCTGACTCTGAAAGGCGCTATACAAGTGTGGGTCATTTATCATTGGTTGGTTGGTTGGTTGGTGGATCGGTTGGTTGGTCGGTCAGTGGGTCGGTTGGTTGGTCGGTGGGTTGGTTGGTGGGTCGGTGTGTTGATTGGTTGGTTGGTTGGTGGATCAGTTGGTTGGTTGGTTGGTTGGTGGGTTGGTTGGTTGGTTGATCGTGGGTTGGTCGGTGGGTCAGTTGGTTGGTGGGTCGGTTGGTCAGTTGGTTGCTTGGTAGGTCGGTTGGTTGGTGGGTTGGTTGGTTGGTCAGTTGGTTGCTTAGTGGGTTGGTGGGTTGGGGGCAGCACTAGAACAATACCATGATGGTTTTAACTATTAATACACACAGATAAGAAGGAGTCTTGTTTTGACCTCTTGGCCCCTGAGCTCTCTTATGACCTGCTTTCTTCTGCAGATTCACCATGACAGAGCTGTTGTTTGTTAGGTTTCCTATGTGTTTAAGGACCTCTTGTAGCAAAAACAAAGCCTGAACAATCTTGAGTTTAAATATTCAGTCAGAGGTATGAAATTCCTCATGGACCTTTTCTGGTATGAGCCAGAGAGGGACAAGAAGAACTAGATTCTCTAACTATAGCCAGGTTGCTGTTACAGATTGCAACATCAACCAAAAAAACATGTCCGCATAACATAAAAGAACTCAAGTGACCTAAGTGAACACAGACTAAAAATATCCAAACTAGGAAACAAACAGCCCCAAAAAAACCCACAACTGTGACAAATACCTCTCTGTCATCACTTTGTCATCGTTATCTGAAAAGAGCTTTGCGTAACAAATTTACAATGAGAACAAAAATGACGTCTGTATTTAGTCTGCTCACACCCACAGGTTGGTAAAAGATAAGCAAAGGACTAACGTTAAAGGTTTCTGACAGAATCAGTGTTTTTGACATTTAATTATTGTTTAAATTAGGTTTAACTCCCAGATATGTGTCCATGAATGAATGAATGAATTATGATATTTCATGTTTGTTAATCATAATAAAACTGTTATTTTATTAAGCCAGGGGGCCTCCATGTGGAGTCCAGCCCCCCATGGTCTTACCTGGGGTGAAGGGCGTGTCCTCAGACGTTCTGAATGTTATCATCACAAGTCCCTGATATATGCTTACGTGTCTGGCTACAGAATAGTGCTGATTACTGATAATAAATACACTCATGTCCAGATACTCATGTTTTATTGCAGTTTTTGACTTTTTTTATTCACAAACACGACAAATATACAAGATAAAGTAAATCGATTGTCCCTTTGGGTGTCCTGATTTAAACCCTAAAATCACGGAGTGGTTTTAATGTAGCTATTAAATATTACCACATTTTCAATAAAATATAAAAACATTCATAAATGAGTGCCAATCACACCTTTTTATTAAATCTGGTTATTGCAAAAGATCTTCAAATGAAGTTCCCTATTTAGACAGTAAACAAAATATTTCTCTGACCTCACTGCATTCCAGCCAATGCTCAGCTCTCATGCAAGTTTCACAGCTAAGCTCGCCTAAAACCAATCTCCACTATTCCTCTTGTCTTGGAGACGGAACAGGTTTTATGTGCAGATAATAAAGCATTATTATTTTTTATTGGGGTGAGAGTCTGGTGCACAGAAGCAGGATGTATAAACTCATCATCTAAGCAAACAAAAGGACTGTAGGTGGAGGCTGCAGTCCATTCAGCAGCTGCAGGCCTTTGTATTGTATTTTCTGCCTGAGTGTGAACATCCATCCATCCATCCATTCTCTTCCGCTTATCGTGGAGGTCCAGACTCCCCTCTCCCCAGCCACTGTGGCCAGCTCCTCCAGGGGAACCCCAAGGCGTTCCCTGGCCAGCTGAGAAACATAGTCCCTTCAGCGTGTCCTGGGTCTTCCTTTAGGTCTCCTCCCGGTTGGATGTGCCCAGAAAACCTCACCAGGGAGGCATCCTGACCAGATTCAACTGGCTCCTCTTGATGTGGAGGAGCAGCAGATCTACTCTGAGCCTCTCCCGGATTACCAAGCTTTTCACCCTATCTCTAAGGGAGAGCCCAGACACCCTGTGGAGAAAACTCATTTTGGCCGCTTGTATCCGTGATCTCATTCTTTCGGTCACTACCCAAAGCTCGTGACCATAGATGAGGGTTGGAACGAAGATTGACCGGTAAATCAAGAGCTTTGTCCTGAGAAGGACAAAGGAGCGACACATCGATGACTGTTGGTCCCCAGCTGATGGGGTGGTTAGAGGAGTACACCTGTGAAAAGGCACCTGCAGAGGTGAGACAAGCAGCAAAGCTTTGCAGCCTGTATCTGCATTATTGAATAAATGAATCTGATTGGTCTTAGCTCTGGGCCTTCATAACAGAATCATGTGGCTTCCTGGACTCCTAAATGCTGCTTTTTCTGCAGAGTTCAAAGAAGAAAATGCTCAGATTTTTTAAAGTAGCAAATGAAAATGTTTAGCTGTATTTTACTTCTAAAACTTGTTTGGCGTTGATTTCAGGACCTCCTTCTACTTCTTCTTCTTGTCCTTCAGAGGAAGACCTCGTATTCCAGAAGATCAGCTGCTCTAACCCACCCTGCCAGCTTCCTGTGATCCTGCTTTTGTTCCAACACACTCTGACTCACAGAACACAGGAACACGCTGAAACCTCTGTGCTGCCATGCCTCATTCTGCTGTGTGACTCACAAAGCTGGACCACATTTAGCTTCAGTCACCACCACAGCAGGCAGAAGAGCTGCAGAGCTGAGATGTTGAAGCAGGAATGAACAAATCAGACCAATAACTGTCATTATGTAGAGACACCTCAGGAGTACAAAACCAGGTCAGAGTGATCACTATCTACTAACCTGACCCTAGGGGGTTATAAGAGGAATGCAGCTTCATTCCCTCTAATCCTGCTAAAGTCAAGAAAGCAGGTATTAAATACTTTTGTCATTTTAATTTGTTTTTAGAGTAACTCTGCAGGTAAAAACCACCAGAACACATCCTGATTTAACATTCATCCTGTTTTTATGCGACCTCATGTCGACGTTTACACAACTTTCAGCTCTAGCCCTGCGTCATTAGAGGTTATTGTTGGTATGAATGTTCCAGTTAATTGCAGCTCCTCCTCGGAACAATAATAAATAACACATAACATAACTAAAGCACTTGAACTCAGCTGTGACCAGTTTAAACCTGTAATTTACCCAGAGTTCCACTTTCTCCTTTTAATCAACAATAAAACAAACGGCAGCTAAAACAAGATTCTATCAGCATCGTTATGTGGTGATGGATCAAAAACACAAATAATAAATTCTTTATAAAACTAACTTTATTCAAAATAAAAAAATCTGTTTGTGTGTAACGGCGTCTACCTATACGAGGGTCAGATTCTCAGAGGAGGTCAAATTCTCAACACAATAGTATCTTTGTGAGGCGACTCAGCAGCTTTAGGTGAGCTGTAATGTCATGGGAACTGGCTCCTGTAACCTCAGATTTTAGCACTTTGAACAACCTCAGTTTGGAGAAATAGATTTTTTCTGACGGGATTGATGACCTAACGGCTAGTCGCAGCAGGGCCCAGATTATATTACTGTTACCTTAAAACAATACTAATTTCAGAGTTTTTACCTCAAGCAAACTCGCTTTTACAAACAGTTGCCAATTTTTATTTAAATTTCAGTAGATATGAAATATTAGCAGCTAGCTGTGGAATACCAACAGCAACAAAAGATGAAGGATTATTTTTTTTTTTAAAAAAAAGCATTTGCATGAACATCTATTAAATATTTTAGAGTTTATTTTTGGGGGGCAGTAATCCATTTTTGGTTTTTGACCTGATGTAGCTAGCTGTTAGCTCGTCATTCTGATCAAAACCAATCTCAGTTTCTCTAATCTGAGGTTGTTGAAAGAACTATTTACAACCTTAACATGAATTTCTATATAAAAACACTCAAAATTGTGTAGTGATTTAATTATGAAGAAAAAATATGACCTCTTATTGGTCATGCATCATAATACTTGAGCTTTGACCAATGTTCTGAAAATTTGGTTTAATAGTTTACCTACTACTGGGGCGACGGTGGCATAGGAGTTAAGTGGACGCCCCGCAATCGGAAGGTCGCGGGTTCGCGTCCCACTCGGTCTGTCGCCGTCGTTGTGTCCTTGGGCAAGACACTTAACCCGAATTGCCTCTGTTGGTGGTGGTCAGAGGGGCCGATGGCGCAACAATGCAGCCTCGCTTCTGTCAGACCGCCCCAGGGCGGCTGTGGCTACTCAGTAGCTTACCATCATCAGCAGTGTGTGAATGTGTGAGTGCATGCAGCGTCTTTGAGTGTCCTAACAAAGCGCTATATAAGTTCAATGAATTATTATTATTATTATTACTTCATTTATCCTCTGTAAATAAATTTGCAGCGAAAAAAATGTATTCTTTAATGATTTAGGTTCAGATACGAGATGATTCCTCATTTTAGAGGACACTTGGCATCCCTAGTAGCGAGCTAAATTTAGCTAATTGGAATAAACAAAGCTTAATTATAATGGACAACGTAATGTCTAGGAATTAATTTGCTAGTTTGTGGCTGTAATTTAAACTAAAATGCAACTGTGAAAAGCAGCAGAGATGTGAGAAGAGGAAAGATGACTACCTCACAATTGGCATCATCATGGCAACAGCAAGCCATAGCAACGCGGTGGTGGACGATTGTTTCAGTTTCAGCGATATCAAACAGACTGCTTAGCATTTTGTTTTTGAGAGAAAAAGAGGGATTAAAGTCTCCTTTGGTTCCTTTAAACATGAATAAATCTGCATTAAAACAGGACATTTGCATCGTCAATAAATGCTCATCACCAATGAATTGAAATGAATCAAACTTTATTCATCACATCCATAATTACAAAGTTTTGCGACCCTCGTTCTGATTGTCTCCAGCCGTTTGTTCTCGTCCATCAAAAACATTCAAATTCTAATATATTAGTAATTAAGTTTTCAATTCACAGAAACTTAAAAAGGGATGATCAGAGATAAAAATAAACGGAAGACAAAATGTAACCCTTTTTAAAAAACATTTTTAATTTATTGTCCACTTTCAGATCTATTTTTCGTTTTCACATGAAAATGTTTTGATATAAATAGAAATAAAAATAATTTAACAAAAGAATAAAAACGAATTTCACTGGAGTAGAGATCTAATCTGAATGTAGCTTTTTAAAAATCCCTTCAAGCATTTTCTTAAAACCATTGTCCATTTATTAGAGATTACATCAGAATGATCTCACCGTTCAGAGAAATGGATTAAAAACAAAAAGAGAAAACACACATTCTTCATTATGAGTCCCAGTCAGACAGACGTTTTCCTGCTTTGAACAGGTTTTATGTATTTACCTTCATTTGTGTATAAATTACAATAAAAAGATGTCCAAAGATTTAATTTAACAGGCATTAAAAAGCATTTGTATCCCCTACGCACACAATGGCAGTACCTGAACGTCACTTTTTTGTATAAATGAAAACCCCAAAATGTTCAAATTACTTTTTACGACACATAATCAACTGGTTTGGCTATCATGTTGTTTGCTTACGACAAAATTATTGCAGAATCTCTGTTTCACAAACTTTTAATATATTAAGCAGATTAATTTTAAAGATGTGCAGTAATGTGTTGTGGAATAAAACAGTTACAGACATAATGTAAACAATAAGTTAGCATCAAACATTGAAAGTCCTGTCATTTTGAAATCTTTGGATTTTTATTTATTTTTATTTATACACACCAAAAAAATTACCAGTGTTGCAGTTTTACAGCATTTTCATTTAATGTCATTTTACAACAGATTCACATCAGAATGAATAAATTCAGTTTCACTAGAATACAAAACAGGTTTGAGCTCACGGTAGCTGCGCTTACAGATCAGGATGAGGACAGTAATACGTGTCCCTTTCTTTCCGTTAATAAATCTCACAAAAAGAACTGCAAAGATGTCCTGCCGTGAATCATCTGATTTTCCTCCAACAATGAAATGTGTCATGGTCATATATGTAGTCACCCACAGCTACAAATGGTCCCTCGTGTAAATTTGCACTTCAACCGAGTTGAAAACTGGTAAATTTCTCCTTTAAATGAGATTTATTAAGTGTAAGAAAAACAAACCTAGCCCCATCCCTGCTAATACAGTGTTGCGTACCTTAAAGAAAGAAAATTCAAACATCTAAAACCATTTAAAGTGTTTTTTAAATAAATAAAATACATTTCTGTGCATCTTCTGCTTTCAAAGCTGAGGTTTCCCAGTTCATCACTTATGTGTCCTTCATTTAGTGTCTTCATCCCAATCACTGACAGCAGTGGTTCTTGTGGTTTTCTATTCTGGTCTTCTGCTGAATGATAGACGCCAACCACAATATTATTATGTGGTCCAGCTATTAAGAGCTGCTGCTTTCAGAGGAGGTCTTTGTAGCTGTACATTATGTAAAACATGTACAAAATGAATATTTGATACTGCTGCCATATGCCTCCTATTCAATCTGCGCTGCCTGAAGTGGTTTATATTATTGATAATAAACAGCACAGTGTGGTTTTAATAAATCTCACATTTATTTTGGTACCATGCTAACATGGAAATGGACCTAGGCCTGTGCTGGTTTTAAGGTGTACCACACTTTTAATAACAAATTACATTACTCATGTGGTTACGGCTTTGTTAAAGAGACCGTGCAGGGAATTCATCTATTCACACCTGCTTTATTTTTATGAGCTGTCAGCCCTCTATGGATGATGGCTCCATGAGAGAAACCCTTTGGATATTTCTCGTTATATAAAAAAACAGAAAGGTGTTATTTCCTGTTGTCTTCTCAACCAGAGATGTCAGCTAGCTAAACAGGCAGCTTCCTGAACTTAATTCCCACAGAACAAAACTTTGAAACATTCTATATTTTTAAAAATAGCAAGTTTTCATAAGGTTTATACCAACACGTGGCCGATTAAGACCATTCTAATGAAATATATGACTCTAGACAAGGCACCTCCGCCACCTTCAGTTGTTCAAAAGTGATGCCGCCATGTTGAGTTTATGGAACCGGAGTCCATACACTAGAGCTGTATGGCTAAACGTTCCATCTACTCACCACCAGCACACACCAATGTATAGATATATATATATAAATATGTAAAAAACAAGATGAAGGATGGGGTACTCCCTTCATAGCACCTTAATATCAGAGTTTACCTCCCTTCCCTTTCATTTTCTTCTATACTTTTAGGCTTGGTAGGTCTTGTGTTTGATAAACATAAAGTACTTCCAAAGTAGTCAAACAGAGTTGTTCACAATCAGGTATACCATTATGACATGAACAAACGGACACACACAAACAATCAAAGAGCCAAAAATACCAACTGTGGTTATGGCTGAAAATACTAGAACATGTAGATCACAAATGCACTCTCTCCACCTCTAAAACTATCTCAGACCTAGTTACATGTTTGTAGGAGCAGAAAACATGGAGTATGTAAATGCCAAGATAGGTCAACATGTCTTCTAGCCTCACCAGGCTTTGAGCTAACTACCAATTTTCTGAAAGTGCTTCATAGCTTAGATTGAGCAGCTTCTACTTGGTTAAACACGTCCTTAATGCCATTTGCCCTTAGAGTATGGGCCATAGGAGTTGCTGTGAGAAGACTGTGGCCCACATGCTTCAAGTCTTTGTTCTGTTGAGTTCTTGTTTCATGTGAATGTGCTAGGGGTTTCTAAGGAGTTGCTGGTTCTGTGATAACATTTAAATTTTATTGCAGTAACACCCATTTAAAAAATAAACCCCAAATAGAGAAACCATGTTTTTTTTTGTATATAAAGTCTTGACAGCGAAAGACGTAATCACAGCTGATGGGCCGAAGCAAAGCAAGGAGCACTAAGGTTTTACGCTTTGGAAAAGAAGAAAAGTTGTTTTGTGCTGTTGGGTTTAATGGTTGGAGGTGAACTCAATATCTGGTCTTTGGAGGCCTGACAGCTGATCTCTTTGTGTTGCCATGTCTATCAAGGACTTTAGGTGGCATACATTACCAAGCAATAGAATGAAACTGCGGTCAAGAAACAGAAAATAAAAAGAAAGTAATATGACACCATACCTATCTACTCTGTGCATTACAAAAGAACCAATGTCGCCATCTGGTCATTGATTCCAAGATGCACAGAACTGATTTCCTTCAGGGAACCTCTTTTACACAAAACCCACATTAGTCCACTCTAATCGGCATGCAGAAATAAGCAATAGTCCCAGTTGTGGTTTCTTCTCGTCTTCCATCGCTAATACTGTCTCACAGACCAGACAAGGAACAGGTTATGGCTCAAGTCCAGAAATGATGAACCCTTTGTCTTCATTTAATTGTATGACAAAAGGTTTCTGGAGGGAACAAGAAAGACACCACACATTTGCTTCATTCTCCCAAAAGAACATTTGGTTTCCAAAGTTCTCTAAAAAAAAAAACAAGCATCATTGTCTTGTGAGTCAGGATGAGTAAAAGTACGTAGTCTGATGGGCACTTTCATTCAGATCTACAAGGCATTGGTGTTTGAGGATTGGTGCCCTGACTTTGTGATCCCAACACCTGGTTTTGGAGTAGATTTGGACTTGCTTGTTGAGGCAGGGCCTTGAGCGTAGGAGGGCAGCGGCAGGTTGCGTAGAACCTGAGAGTGACGAGGCAGGGTTGTGTGTATGGTCTGTTGAGCAGTGTTTAATTTATGTGGAGTCCGATTTTGAAAGCTTAGTCGATGCCGGAGTAACTGGGAATGAAGAAGCTTAGGTGTGTAGGAGATCTCTGGCATGATGTACTTGAGGCAGAGCTCCTTGGCCTCCTGGCTGATATTTGATGGGAGGTCGTAGCCAACTATGCCAACTTTTTCACTGGGCTGCCAGGGGCGCAGTTCTTTGTTTTTGATCTCAGAAGCTGACCGCTGCAGTGGCATCTGCCCACCAAAACAGCTCTTCATTAGCCTCTCTTGGGCCTGTCGAAGAAGGTGCACCTCCTTCGCCACACAGTCTAGTCCCAGCTCTGACAGTTTGACCCACAATGAGGCATTAAAGTAGTCATAAAGGTGTGCATCTATGGAATTCCAGGCACGGATCTTTTCAGGAAGATCCGGTGAAAGACTCTTCTTGGAACTTTCTGTTCTCATATTAAGCTTAACATACAGAATGTCCTCCAAATCCCAAGAGAGGAGATGACGAAGAAGAACTAGAGATTCATCAAAGTACTCAGAAATCATCACCAAGGAGAAAACCCTCTCCACCTCTGCCACAAAGGCTTTTGCATAAGCCACATCTCTTTTTGGCCAATCTTTGTTACCGCCCAGGTCAAAGGTCAAAGTGTTATGTGCGTACATGGAATATATCTCTTCTGGCCGGTAGTACCGTAAGGGCTCTGCTAAGAAGGCCTCCAGCGAGCCATTGGGGACCCTCCTGAAGCTCTCACAGTGGCGGCTGTAGTAAGTGAACAAAGATTCAAACATAGAAGCTGGCTCCCTTAGGATAGTGATGTATATTGTATTGTTTGGCATCAGGCGTTGAAGTGCAGTCTTATTGAAGCGCATGTGGCTGGTGATCATGTTTGGTGGCAGCGTATGCGGATGTACAAAGTGAGATGAGAAGAATTGTGGGTAGCAAAACTGGTGACCACAGTTTGGTTTAGGCAATGCCATTGTCAGGTTGTTGCGCTCAGCAAAACGAAACAGCATGTTCTGCATGGTGGTGCTGGCCGTCTTGTGGGTCTTTAGGAAGACTATGTTGGTGTGCTTAGGCTTCAGGCCTGGGGCAAGGCGAACACGAAGTGATGGGCAACCAAGATGCAGAGCCTCAATGGTCCTTAGGGCAGAGAAAAAAAAAAAAGAATATGAAGTCATTGTAGCAGAACAAGGGAAATCCAAACACTGGAAAACAATGGCAGGTTGAACAAGGTAAGAGTTAGAACACACAACAGGTATGACTAGAACGTAAATAACATAAGGTATGGGGAATTATGAAGGCAGAATCTACTTGAACATTTACAAACCCTTAAGCAATGTTTATTTTTCTGCATTTAAAGTAACCCAATGAATGGATTACATAAAATAAAATGTGAATTACAAATTTTGAAAAGTACAATGTAGTCTATTCCATATTGTTAATCTCCTGTTGTCTGGTAAAGCAATAAAGATTACTCCTAGATCAATGGAAAAGGTGTTTCGGCACAAGAATCTTCTCACAGGTATGAAGTGAGGAGGTGGCTATGCCTTTGCGAGGACGACATTTGGAACAGAACTGCACTCCGTTGCATCATGGCATCAAGTGCTGCTTTTCGCTACAGTTAAAAAAAAAAGACCTGACATAAAAATTAAAGTTTGTCCCTTAAATAACAAAATAACAATGAATATGTATTATTTGTATAATATTTATTCCACTTTTAATCAAAATTGATAAAATACCAGCATTTCCTAGCCTGGCAAGCCATCCTATATATGTGAATATATAGTCTGGCCACGAACCATTGACGGCTCTCAGTCGTGAGGCAGGATCTACGGTTGTCTTTCAAAATGTTAGCATGCAACTGGATAGCGCTAGGACCAATCAGAGTAACGAACAACGTGACGTAATCACAGCGACGGAAAAGCGGGAGGCAGCAATGGCGTCTAACATCAATGATTTCTGTCGTTTTTGTATGAAAAACGTGAATATCAGGTGTACTGGGACATTGCACTACTTTGTTTGATAAAAATAAGAAGCCGCTAAGTACATCCGACAGACTTACGCATGTTGGAGTCTAAATAATGCAATGTTGATGACAAAGCCGTTTCAAACTAATGTGGTTCCTGCGCTGCTGCCATGTTGCTTGGGTTCGCGGCCGCAGCTCTGACGTCATAGGCTACTCCCGCTCTGTGATTGGCCCAAAATATAGAGCGCTGTGATTGGCCCAACCAAAACTATAGCGAGCTGTGATTGGACAGCCACAGGCTGTGAGGGTTCCAATGAAGCGTGCCTAGACCAAACTCTGCAAAGCAAGAATTTGGTCTAGAAAAAAGGTTGTTTTTTTTTCATCAAAACAGAGCTATTTAAGGCAACGCTGCTTTTATTTTGATAGTGGGTTAGCCAATTAGCATTTTGAGGGATCCTGAAGAGTCTAAAAACAAAAACACACACAGCAAATTTAACAGGTAACAATAACAGACAACTTTAGATTTCTTTACTTGTATTTCTGATATAAAACACTACAGTTATGAGCTTTCTCCTCTGACGTTTGGAGTACAACGGTTTGAGACACAATGCAGTATGGGATACTTTGCTGTGCCAAGACTGCAGAAGGATGCATTGATGCATCTTCGATACAATGGGCAGAGCAAGAACACATCTGGGAACTTGGAGTGAGTTTGCCATGATACGTACTTAGGATCAGAACAGTACTTGGGCCATCGTTGATGACGTTTCACAAGGTTGTGAGAACACAAGTTCAGACGCATATTAAGAAACGGCCTATGATTATTACATAATTAACTCAGTCTTAAAATTAACATGGTAATATATAATATTACCAAATTACTACCAGCACAATGGTGCACTGATGGTAATGTTGCTATAAGATGGTCCCTTGTCCATTATCACCATGAAAGAAAAATACACAAGCTCCCACTGTCTGTGTGTTCAGCTATTTGTTTAAATGTTTGGGTGTATTTCAGTCACTCACCAGCTGAAGTGACCCCCATTGTGCAGCAGAAGACTGACAGTGCAGATGAACAGCAGGACCAGAAATATCTTCTTCTGTGACATCTTTAGCCACCTCATTTCATCTGGACTGTGGATGACAGAGAAAAAAACTGGTCAGATGAGGGAGGAAACAAAGACTTTATAAAAGCTTGAGAGTAGTAAAGATACGAGTGAGCAGAGGTGTTGATGTTTACTAAAAATGGACCAGATTAGAAACGAAAATACAAGAGTGATGGTGACAGAAAAGATGAAAAAGACAGAAATCAGGAGGGCGAAGATGGGAGGTGAAGTGAAAATGGAAAGAGCAAACAGGGCAGATATTTAAACAGTGTGATGAGAATTTTTTCAAGGGTGAATGTTGGGTTCCATTAGCAGCAATGTAATAATTGGTTTTATTACTCAGTAACAATATGGTAAATTATACCTTCATAACCCCTCAGTGTTATTAGTTTGTAAAGCGCTTTGAGTTGCCTTCAGGTAGGAAATGCACTATATATAAAACTGCCTTGCCTTTTGTAATTAACTTTAATTGTTCAATCAACACAAAGGTGTGTCTGTACATGAGGTCTAAACAAGAATAAGAAAATAAAGACTTCACTGCTGGAGAAACTGCATTATTTGAATCTGGGAAAGGTTCCAAATCATTCCCGACAGCATGTTGCTTGCATAGCAATGACGGTCATCTCTCTCTCTCTTGATTGACCTGTTCTGTTACCATCATTGTCTATTGATGAGAACAGAAGCTCTCCTTACTCCTTGTTCCTTGATATGCAACTAAGTGGAGAGGCACGGTGCATAAATTTTACTCATCGCTGCACTCAGGTAGAAATTACAGACCATACAGTATTCTGGTTTACTGACTTAAAAACTGTTGAAAAAACTGGTGATAAATTGACCAAACATAACCGATCTTCATTAAAAATGTTGGTATGTCAGTTAAGGAATCAGAAATTTGTTTTTCATTGTTAAACTGTCAAAGGCCCCCAAAGAAAGAAAAGAAATGTTGTGACTGATGTAACATACTGAACCTAAAACAAGCACCCTCTAGTGGCCGGTTGCAGTATAAGAATAAAGCCCAGACTCCTTCATGCAACAAAATTAGAACATTTTCCTGACTAAAAGATAAAAAAACATTGCAGATTACTTTTCTAGGTCAGGGGTAGGGAACCCTGGTCCTGGAGATCCGCTATCCAGCACGTTTTAGAGGTTTCCCTGCTTCAACACTTGACTTCTAGTCAACGTCCTGACCAGTAAGTCATTTCCTTGTGTTCTCTGTAGCACCCTTGTGTCCTTGTGTTCTCTGTAGCACCCTTGTGTCCTTGTGTTCTCTGTAGCACCCTTGTGTTCTCACTGCTAATCAAGAAACATCTGTGTGCTCCTATATTAACATGTCTGTCTCTCCCAAGGCTCGAACTCCCGCCTTTGGGTCTATCCGACATGCTACAGCCAAACCCACTAACCAACCCCAGTGCTCAATGATCATTCCTGCCACCTTTGCTGTCTTGTTCCTTTCCGTCACATCATCCCGCCCACCAAACCGTCAGAGCACTGTGATTGGCATAACACAATACTGCTCAGACCAATGGGAGGCCTGCTGAGGCTCCTATGGTGCATGGCTAGATTGACATGCTGAACAAAATCCTTTTGCTTTGACAACTGACGGTCCAGATTTCTAGGCTAGGAAAGCTCTGTTTTTAAATAAAATCTGACATATTTTTATCATGAGTACAATACATTTTTACTTTAGCCAGAAATTATAAAGTAAATATACTTTTTGTACTTTAAGTTACTCCAAAAAAAAAGCAACAATTAGCTGGTTGGAGCTTTGCAAAAATCAAATGTTGAAACTGGTCAAGAAATGTGTTGTTGGTGCATTCCTTCAAAAACCTCCTATTTTTAATGATCAACCTTTATTTTGTTCCACAAGACAAATTAAGACCAAGGGGAATTTCCTCATTCGAAACCATGAGTAGCATCTCTTACTGTAAAACTGCATGCTGAATAATGACTCGGAATTTTTTTATGTCACTAGTGAATGACACACTCTTGCATAACATCAACCGTTCCCTCTAGAACCGCAGACACACGAGAAGGAACACGCTGAGAAAATGTTTGTCACCTGAGTACTTTTACCATCACAACTATTGTCCTTTCTGACTGTTTGTGCAATAAAATATAATCAGCTAGAGCCACTCTTATTGTGTTACTGAAATAGTAAACACACCGGCACAATTCACCAACTGTTCAAACAGACCGGGTTGAAAAGCCGAGGGTGTTA
Organism: Aphyosemion australe; assembly: GCA_006937985.1. Classification (NCBI taxonomy): domain Eukaryota; kingdom Metazoa; phylum Chordata; class Actinopteri; order Cyprinodontiformes; family Nothobranchiidae; genus Aphyosemion; species Aphyosemion australe. The sequence continues at coordinate 226,048 of SSNS01000377.1, forward strand.
ATGCAAGTGGGACAAAGTTAAACTGATCTGTCTAGAATGGCACGTCCTGACCTGTTGTCTTATTGCTGCATGTAATTAAAGAGTGTTTAGCTCGTTCTGCTTCCTTCTCTTTACTTACCATGAAGGATTAGAACGGTAAAAGATTATTAGTGGCATCGTAATAAAGTTAGAGTTAGTATATTGAGAATGTTAAAATGTGCCATCTAAAGAAACAAGATTTTAGGAATAAAATTAGAAATTGATAACTTTTTATTTTGTCCCTGATACCAATCTGAGTCATTTAACCCTTTTTTGTTATTAACTTTTTAATTAAAAAATATTTGTTGTGTCTATCGCTTCGTGTCAGGTGCAAAGGGGATTCTCATCCCATTCGATCCAGCAGAGCATACGTGCCATGCTAAACTCTCTCTGCTGCAGCACTCCAAAAGTGAAACCTAAGGACAGCAGCTCAGGCTGCAGCTCATCATTGTGTAATGATGAGTGTTGCGCCACCTCTCATTGGAAATGGGGATTTAATCTCTAAAACGAGTAAAAGGCAATACGATTTTTTTCTTTTTAGTATAATACAAGAAAATGTTACTGTAAAAATGATCATTTTTTTATAATGACGTAATGATAATGTAAAATAGTAATGTTTAAATAAAATTTGGTGCATGTTTCAGTATCAAAGGGACTAAAATGTTCTCTATTAAGCATTTGACCTGCTTACATTTCTGATAATGTTAATTCTTAACACCACACCTGGATTATTTCACCTATATTTACAGAATAGACTTGCAGATTACACACTATTAGATATAATAAAATATTTTTAATGCATGTGTTTCATTCTACAGAAGTTTTAGACTGCAGTAAAGAAACCCCATGATCAGGTTATTTATTTACTATTGACTATGAAAAAAACTATTTTTTTTAACTTCCACAAAACATCATTAAATGTTTAATTAAACGGATGGTAATTAACTAAGGTCATGAGGAATATCCAAGTTGTAAACCTTGTAAAATAGCAACTGAAATGTTTATAATGTGCATTTATACGGTCTGTCACAGGTTTTAGGATGTTAAATCACCTTTTACAGCCGCAGTGTTATGACACTGCTGAGCAGAGTGTTCCCTAGAAATAAACTTAGATTGCAGGCCTATGATTAGTGTTAATAAACTGCAAACAGGTGTGATCACAGATTCAAGACAGCTGTTTTATAAAACTGATTTGTGATTTCTAGGTAACTTGCTTGAAAATCTTAAACAGCCACAGGAATGGATCATAGAATGTTGAGATGCTCCAATTCTGGTTTTTAGGATCGATACACATAAATGTCCCAAAGGATGATATATAATAACTAATATGTGCTTAGAGGGATGCTTAATTCAAATACTTTTTATTGCTGATTGGCTTCTTAACTAAACAAACAAAAAAGATTTCCAAATATGGAGTTTATTTTTGGCCGATCCCTGGTTAAGCCAATCATGCTAAATATTGCTTTATGGTCGTTCATTGATCAAAATCTAACGTTTCTATGTTCTAGGTACTTTGAGTCACAGAGCATCTCTGCCTTTGTTTTCTGTAAAGTGAATTCTTCTCTTGTGGTCGTGCCCTGCAGCTTCCCTGCTATCCTCATTGTTTTATCTGAAATGCATCTCATTTTGTGTGTGTGTGTGTGTGTGTGTGTGTGTGTGTGTGTGTGTGTGTGTGTGTGTGCGCGCGCGCGCGCGCCTGGTAGCACGTCTGGATCATTATTTGTCTGCAGTGTAGACTCCCCCTGGACCCTCAGATGCAGGCTTTATCTCACCCTAAATGACCCACCAGAGATTGTAATGAGAGAGCAGCATCAGAGGAGCGACAGGGATGTGTGTGTGTGTGTGGGGGGGGGGGGGGGGG
>SSNS01000377.1:227989-256486 GCA_006937985.1 Aphyosemion australe
AAAATGATAAAGTGGCCTGACATGAGGAACAGAGAGATAAATATTAATGTGTCCTGAGACTAAATGGGAATGCAGGATCGGCATCAGCCACTTTATGGATGAGTTTATTGATGAAAGGCTTTTTGGATCATTTCTCACCAGGAAGCATCTTCTAAACAAATCCAGGGACAGAAACATCATCAATGCAATGTCAAAATCAAGCAGTAGTTTTCCTTTTTGCATTTTCTTTTCTCTCTTTTTGTACCTTTTAGGTCCATTTCCACTATGGGAACTTTGGGATCATTTAAACTTTGCAGCATGCGCGTGTCTCCACTTCACCGGCCCGGCTCGAAAGAACAATTTCAGGAACCAACTGAGTAACTGAATTGGGTTATGTACTCGGAAATGGCCAGGTAGAGTTGCTGGGCAAGAATTGTGGTTAACTCGTGTCAATTAGGAAATGACTAGTGAAGGTTCTCAGTGATCCAGGTCATGGTAATACAAATTGGGTTCGAATGAAGGCAACTGGACGTCTTTGGTTTCTTGAAGACGTTTCACTTCTCATCCGAGGAGCTTTGTTAATTCTGACTGGAATATGGGAGGGTCGATCTTATAAACTGTAGCTGTCTGTTGCTTAACGAGCCGAAACTGCCTGTGAATACCCCTCCTCCCTACCCCCTGATGAGTCGTTAGCATCATTAGTCTCTATTGTGTGGGGTCATTAGGAAATGACCGGAGATGTTGCCAAACAACCAGCACTTGTAAAGCTGGAAGAGTTGCTGATGAAGCAGAGTGAAAGGAAAAGAAAACAAGAAGTGTTGAGACTTTAAAATCACCACATTCTAGTTTATGGTTATTGTCCCTACCCAGCAATATTAAAAACAGACACTCCTTAAATTTCAGTTAGGTTGTTTTAACTGTAAGATAAACTCTGTGGACTGTGTTTGGTGACTCAGAGGTTCTACTGGCTTTTCTTGAATAAAGAAACATAAAGTTGTAGACACCTGTAAGGTAAACTGAGACACTGAACCATGACCACCACACCATACCGCTGTTTTTACAGAGAAAAATATGCAGAGAGTGTATAGAAAATTAATTATATGTGTTAATCCGGGGTGGACTGACCATCTGGCATACTACGCATGTCCCGGTGGGCCGTTTGCGAGACGGAGAAGTTTCTGCGAGAACCACCCCCAACAGCCAGCGGGACTGAGAAATTCCAAGGCTGAATTTTTGTCCCAGTCCAGGCCTGGTATCGATCATAAAACATGAGTATCTAAATTTAATCATATCAAGCATAAAAACTGGTGATGATACAAATGTGAAATAAAAAATGTTTGTTTGTCTATGTGATACATTTCCTCATCGAAGCAATGGGTGGCTGGTACTACGACTAGTTTTGTTCAGATGCCAAATAAAACACCTTAGCATGTTTGCCACAGTGGTTTGATACACGCTATCATTAGAAAAAGGTTCTATGTTGCTTTAATAATGTTTCCTTGTTCTAAAAATGTGCTTCCTGCAGAAGAACTAGCTTCTAAACCGAATGAGGAAAAAAGTATCAGGTGTTCCAGAAGTCACTTATTCATGCGTAACTAAAGGAAAAGGTATGATTTTTAATATTCAGTGAATTTACAAACAGAAGTGAAACGCAAAGTCAGATAGTTCATGTGACTGCTGAGATCAAACACAGCGATAGTGATTACAGCGAAGGAAACAGAAGTACTCTAACCCCTCCTTTCTACCAGATGCGAAAGCGTTGTGAAACGGCAATTAGCTGCTAATATGGATGGGTCCACCAGTAGCAAAGTGTCATGTCTTGGACGCGTCCCAGAAGCATCAGGACACGTTGCGTATGTTTTGAGTCTATTTTTTACGCGCTACGCTTCCAGAACACGTCAAACTCTGCAGTTCAGATCAAGCCAGACAGGAAGTCAAACACAAAAGCAATGTATAACATCTGGAAACTTTCAAAATAAAAGTCACATGCAGAATTCCAGTTGCTTAATTAGTAAAAATCATGCATCATCTCCTGTGAAACCTTCAGAGCCGAGATAAACAGAACAGAAAATAAACCACAGACTTTTTTGGATACATGTATTCGTCTTTTTCCTTGCTTGTTATTGTGTGAACTTTCGAAATCATGCTTGGTGTTGCAATTCAGACCAGCTGTGTGGAACAGGTTCGCTCCCATTTTGCATATGAAACGGTCCCGGTTGGAGGGGAAATCGCGGGGAAATCGCTTCTATTAAGTTACACACCGCTCACGTGTCTGGTGGAAAGGAGGGGTAAAGGTCACTATTTAATATTTTAATCAATCACAGACTTTTAAACAAAGTAGAGCTTCTGTGAAAAAGTTACAAACAAATAATATCTGTTACAAATAGCTATTTAATCAACATCAGTTTAGAGAATGAGACTATCATGTTCTGAAGTGAGTGGCCTCCTAACTCTGTGTGTGAGTGCAAAACTGCAGGTGGGTGGTGCCGAGGAGCGTGCAAATGCAGCTGATTTCCCATCAACCAGCCTACCATACCATTTTATTTCTATAGCACATTTCAAACACAGCATGAGAGCTGACCAAAGTGCTGCACAGGTCATAAAGAATGCAATCCAATTAAAAACCATCAGTACAACGAAATAAAAATAGAGTAAAATAGTCACTGTCTGAAAGCCAAGCCATGAAAGTAGGTCTTAAAACGAGATTTAAAAACAGTGAGAGAGAATACCTGTCTGACTGTATAGGCAGTGAGTTCCAGAGTCTGGGAGCAGCTCACCTGAGCATAAAAGGAGCAGGGAGACGACATCACCTCGCCGGATCATTACTCACTTTGGGTATTGCTCAAACCTGAGATCTCTCGTCAACCTCTCGAGCCTTTGAATCTCCTGTGCTTATTAAAGTTTTCAAGTCCCTAACCCTCTTCCTGTCTCCAGGTACTCTCGCCATGATTCACCTCTTCAACCATAAACCTACAGATCTCATCTCTGGACCACGCCTCACCCTGCTCCACCAGACCGACCCGCTCTCCACCGCTTAACTCGCATGGTCGCTCCTCCTGGGAAAACTCCCCAGCCTGGCCACCACTTTGGATCTGACCACTCCCCTCTTGAGCCTCAACCCCCTTCCAAACTGTAAGCTCAGCTCCAATCCACCTTTTCCCCAGTATCTAAAGACATGCTAATTGTCCTGTTTTCAGACCACCTCGTCACATGCCTGAACCAATCCTCGCCTCACATAGACAGCGTTCCTTTAGTTCTCCTTATACATTTCTAACATTTCTCAGTGAGAATTTAAGAATTTAAAATAAATCATCATTTTGTTTTTTATAGTTTTATCTTTCATTTAAGGAACACTTGGCAGTTTTGGCTTGTTTTTAGCACCCCCTAGTGTTTGTTAGCAAAAGCAAAAGTGAAACTTATCTTCTTGCTGTGCGTTCGTCTTTTTAACGCATTAATCTAACTGCTGAAATGTCTCCTCAGCCTTCATTAGTGTCTACAGGAGTGGTTCATCACTAAATCAAACAAATCAGCTGTGTTCATGATCTAAAACTTGCAGGAAACATGCTGGAAGCAGACTGCAGCACCAGGCATGTCAGCTCCATTTTCTAAGTCTATGTTATTTACGTATCAGTTTATACAAATGTATTTGTACAGGAATCAAAGCATTTTATATTACAGATCAATCAATAATTCATCATTTTGGCAGAACTATTGTTATAATCCTGCAAGTGACCCAACAGCTAGCTGCTGCTTCCATTTACCGATAATTAGCTAATACCCAAGTAAAATAAAAATACCATGGTTGTCAAAGTACATAAACTAGACTGCATAACCAATTAGGGATGTAAGAAAATATTGATATGGCAATATATCGTAATACCTTTTCCTGCGATATTATATCGATATTCAAAAGCCATGTATCAAATTTTTGGAAGAATTTACCATGCAAACATTTGTGTATTTTCTTTTCTTTTGATGCAATTCAAACGCCGACCGCTAGTTGGCAGCAGTGTTGCCGCCTTCACTCTGAAGCAAAGCGCTGTGTGGTGCAGAGAGCACTTTTTTGATTTGTATTTAGAATCAGAAACTACTGAAAGTGATATTCTTTACATATTTTTTCATGTTAAATTGATATATTTTTGTGTTTGATTCTACAGAGACTGCCTTTTTTGTTTATTTTGAAATGACTTCTGATAATGCAGGCGTTAATTACTCCATTTGTTTTTTACTTAAAGAGCAATGAGTTCCATTATGGTTCAGATACCACATGTTATGTATCAGTTTGGACTGTTTATTGAATTTTCCTACAATAAATTAAGTCTAAAAAAATTGCTAATTTCGTCTAGCTGAATTATCGCAATATATCGTGATATATCGTATCGTCTCCCTTGTATCGTGATACGTATCGTATCGCCAGAATTTTACCAATAGACATGAGAAGCCAATGGAAAATATATAAAACTGATTTCTCTTCATTGGCCATTTGATTTTTTCACCTAACAAATGCTTATGTATTAGAAACAATTTATACCTCTTAACAAATTGCTAATCAGCTAAACATGCACAGTCATAGCTGAGAGCTGATTATTTAAAAAGTGATAAAAACCAGACCGATTAGTCAGTTGTTAGAAGTCAAGTTTAGCAAGAAAAGACCAAATAAGCATGCCTGAGGTTGGATTTGAACCCTACATAGTCTTTGTAATATTTACAGAGCCAAAGAGCCACAGCCAGAGTCTGAACCAGGTCTGATCTCATCTTATTAACAGGCCAACTGATTTATTCATGATTTTTATAACTGCAGGTCAAATGGAATGAGATTATGAGGCGCCAGCTGATGAGCACTACTGTGTGGTATTCATGCTTTATCAATGTTGCCCCTCCTCCTCTTCCTGCTCCTGACATTGCTTCTTCATCATTTTGAATCCATGAATCACAAATTTCAGATTTGGTTTTATTTCCTGAACAAACACAACTTCCATTTATTTATGGAAAGCTCAAATTCCTGACCAGTACACTACTCACATTCCCCTGTAACTGAATTATGATGATAAGAAGCACCCAGCCCTTGAGGATTCCAGGCTCCACAAAACTGGTCCCACTAATTCAGTATAATTTGACACTTTAACATTTTTAAAATGTCTCCTCTGTGCTCACTTCTTCTGTATATAAGACATTAATTCTGTATTATTAACACTTATCAATCCTTTGCATATTTTAGCTTTCTTTCTGCATCGTTATGTTACTCATAACCACAAAAATATGCAGGAAGGACATTCTCCAGGGCGATTAAACACTAGCATTCAATAATTCTAACAATAGCAAAAACTCTTGACTTTTAGACGTTTACAGAATATAACTCTCAGCTGGAATACCTTTTATCTTCAAGTTTAATATTTGTCATCAGTTCTTAGAACACACACATCTAATTTTATCTGTATATATAGATACCAGAAAATTTAAGTTAAAGTTGTAAACAATCCTACGAAATTATTACTGCCCTCCTTTACAACTGTTAATAATACATTTGTTAGCATTTCCACTAGTGAAAAATACAATGTTCTTTTAAAGCTGCAATGGCAAATTTGGAAAACAAATCAGCTAAAAACATTTTTTTCATGCCTCTTAACAGCATTCTAACATGGTATAGCTATACATCTGTTGTGAAGATAAAAAAAAGAAAATAAATAAATAATAAAGTAGTTCTCTCACATTTGTCTAAAAACCTCCACCAATAACACGTGGGACCGAAAGCAACCATTGGACCATCCGGTTGTTGGTCTCGCCAAACCGCCGGCTGCTACCACTTCAACTTTAGGACAAACTACCAGAGTCCCAAAAAGAAAAACACCATTTGAAGTCACAGACAAGATGTATGGACCTAGAAAATGGCGACCGGTGTTTAGCGCTATCTCGTTTCTTCTTGAAATGCGAGTGTCCGGTTCCGTCATGGAACATGGCAAAGGGGAGGGGCAAGTGTTCCGTGACCGTGTTTGCGTTCAAAACCTAGCTTGTTCTGTAGATTCGCTGAAGCAGCTCTAAGCTGCTTATATAGTTACTGTTGAGTTAAGTTGCTGTGTCTCTTAGCCACCACAAGAGGGAGCTGCAGCCTCCACTTTAAAAACTAATGAAACTTGTGGCTGTACTTTGAAATCCTGCATTGTAACAACATTTTGGTTTTACTCATGTTCCAGACTTTTATGCTGTCCTCCAAATCTTGTTTATCGGTCCAAAACTTGCTGCATGAATAACGTCTGCAGCAGCTCTTCTCTGCTCTTATAGCAGCACTGACTTCCCTGTGCTCACTTGCATGTTTAGTTGGTGTTTTAATCAAATGTCTGCATGTTAAAGAAAGATTCATATTTTTTTACTGCATAAGGGATAATAATAATAATAATAATAATAATAATAATAATAATAATAATAATAATAATAATAATAATAATAAATTAACTTTTGTTTGATAGTAATGTATTTGATGCATTTTAATAATAGTCTACTGTGATTCTAGTGTGATAATAGAACCACTAAATGACACAACTCTGCCACCTGCTGAACTAATTCTGCAACTACATCATTATTCAACTATAAACACTGGACACTTGTGTTTTCTAACTCAATGAGTAATCTTGTTTTTTTAGTAGGGATTTCAGTATTGATGGAAATAATTTTGATTAGGATTCTTTTAAATAATCGAGGACAGGCATAATCTTTTGTTCATTCCAGTCTTTGTGGTTTCTTTTGTTCCTTGATATTTAATTATTCATTCGTAATAACCCATGCACTTCAATAATCCTTGCCAAACACCCACCACTGTGTCCTCCCACCTTCTTTTGTACTTTCTACCTTCATTTTCTCCAACTCCTTCTGTTTGAGAGCCTTCTCAAGTTCTTATTAGCTTGCAACAGCAAGCTGCTGTCATTAGCATAGCTCGTGTCCCCTATCTAATTTGCCAGACTTGTTATCTCAAATGGACAATGGTTTTTCATGTTTTCTTCGGCCCTTTCATTAAATTCCAACACAATTCATTTCCCAATTCTTTGATCTTCTCCCCTCACTGCTTGATCCCTCAACACTGCAGTTTCTTACTCTTGTCCTTCCTTTGCATCAATTTGCATTCACATTTAATCTCATCCCTCATCTTTTCTTTTAAACAACACATTTCCTCCCCACCCTCATTGAGCGGTACTCAACTGCCATCAAAAAGCCTTCTCCCAATTCACTTGGAATTCCAACACTCCAACTTTTGATTTCCTTGATTATGTCCACTTGAAGTTAACGTCACCACTCAAACCCAACACACATGGTCAACATTTCATATTCCAAAGTCAAGTGCTCATATATGTCCATAAAATAAACGTTCAACCTTGTTCCAGGTAGAGAATTTAGGTCATCTGGTAAACAATGTCCCCAGAATAGTTTATCTGTTGGGTTTGAAGGAAGTTCTGTTAAAAAACCAAAAACGAAGCTGTCAGGTTGCCAGCAGGCTGATGTTATTTTGAGGCGTTATATAAGGGCGCTCACCTAGTCTGAACCTAAGAATTCCTTCAGGGACAAAAACTTGCCACTAGGCTCTAAAGTCAGAAACATGTGTGTTTCTGTGTCTCTACTTGCACTCTGCCCTCTGGCATCGAGCTGACTGGGCACACACAGTCTCTCTTTAATGACCACAGACCCTACATACAGAAAGAGGATTAATTAAAAGACCAGACAAGAAATCCCTTTGGGGTGAAGGCTGCCCGGCCCACACCACCCCTCCACCCAGTAAGCACATCTATAAATGCAGAAACTAAGGTCCGATATTTAAAGATGTTTAGCTTATCATCCAAGAAGCGTGTTTACGTTATTAACCTCTAAATTGTCAACACTCAAAATCCTGTGTTATTTTTGGCACATGAACGCACCATGGCTAGCTGCTGACTTTTACTTAAAAAAAATAAAAATAAAATGAACATCTATTCATATTGAAGCTGGGAAAATAGTTTCAAATTTTAAAAATAACTTAAAAATGCTTAAATTTGACTATCTAAGGTCATCCTCTGGCCTTTTATATGAGCTATGATTTATATGAGCCATTGATCAATAGAGTTGTATGTCCACAAGAGGGAGCTGTCAATCAATGAGAATGTGCCCCAGTTCCCAGCATGCACTACAGAGTGACACACTGACACACAGTCAGCTTAGCCCATCAACCTAGCTTGAATGCTAACTTGACCTGCACTGAATTAACATCAGTCTTTAGACTTCAAGCTAACTGTGGAAGAGGAGGGAGGGGAACGAAAAATTATTTATCTTTTGTGTATTGTAGCTAAGTGATTAGCATAGCGTTCAGCCTTGTGCTACTTTGGACTATTGTTTAAGCCTGTTGTAGCATTAGCAGGGGTGTGCTAGCATCACGAGTGCAGGTTTCCTGCCAGTTTTGGACGTTTCCCCTATTCTGCAGATTTGATTAAAATGAGTAATTAGCAGCTCCTGCAGAACCCAATGAAGTCTGAGGAGATAATCAACAGTTAGAATCAGGTGTGTCTGAGCAGGAACATATTACTTGTCTGTTAGCGCTACAAGACTATTGGTGTGTGAAGTGTGGCTTTCACCTCCTTCAAGAGGGGAGGGACAGCAGAGGCAAGAGCTACCTGTTCAAATTTCTAAATCTTCTCCTCCTCTCCTTGATGTCATGCTACAGACCCCAGCTTTAAATCAATTTGGAGAACCTGATACCTTGAAACTGGTTCTTTAAAAAAGAAAAGCACCAAATGGTTGGTTGTTAGACACCTGGAGCTGATAAATAGCAGTTAGTACTTGACCAGTATAATTTATTCTCCTAGAAGAGCAGGCTCTGATTGATGTGTCTTTTTGTGTGGTATTGGCCTTGTGTTTGTCGGCCTCAGAGAGGCGTAGTGTTTCCTCAGGGGTCATGGGAACAGCACCACTTGGAGAACGATGGGACAAACAGCAACCAGAGTATTTGGAGCTCTTATCAGGACCTAAATACATCAAACACCTCTCTGTACCTGGGTTTCCGCAAAAAAAAAAATGTATCAAGGACAACTAAAATGTGAATTATAAGACAATCAGAAATCATTGTCACCATAAGATTATAATTACGACTTGTCAAAGCAGCTTCCATAAAATGCTGACAAGCAAATATGTACAAAGGCTCTCCGGCTCTCTAAAAACCTCAAGAGGAAACCATGAGAAAGAGAATTCGCTGTAGATTATCATCAAGGCTCTGATCTCCCTGTAGATGCGAAACAATACTGGAGTGCTGAGTAACGCTGACTGAACAGGAACTTTACTGTCTACTTTAACAGTTTTGTAGGTGGCATTTGAAAAGTGAAGTTAAGTATGAATAAAAATAGCCGTGCAGCTGAAGTTGACTGCCTCCACCTGTTCTCCAACACGTCTGTGGTTATGTAACTAATGATCTTGGCTCACTCACTGCTGGTTTCATAGGTTGTTGAGAAAATCAGTTCACCTCAAGGCCCTTTCAGCAGATCTTTCTAAAGAGATTTTCATCAAACTTCATCGTTGTCCTCACTTTTTTTTAATATCCTGCCTTTTGAAAGTGTTTGTTAGCAAACCACTGGTTGGATTTTAATGAAATGCTCAGAAAATATTCATTGCGTGTACGTCTATAGGGCCTTCATTCATCAACCGTACTTACGAACAGATCTGTGGTTATTTTACGCATTGTGTGGTATTCACCATTTTGTACTTGTGCGTAGAAATGTTCCTAAATATAAGAACAGCTCTGACCATGCGTACGAACAGCATCTAGTGGTAGAACTGCAACACTGATGGTCCCTGTCATCCGCGCGTGTTCCTCATCTACAAACTTTTTTCTAAAAATCACTGGATTCATTCTAGAAATAATAGATCTTTTACTTCTAAAATCTTGTATTTTTTATCATAAATGTTCTTAACTTGCTGCCATGCTGGCAAATCAGCGTAATATTACCGCAACGGTGTGTCTTATGAACGCGCCATGGCGGCATCACATTGCGGGCAAATTTGCGGCATTCGTGCCGCCACGCTTGATAGTAATATTGCGGTAATATTGCGGCTTCACCGGTCTTATAAACGCACATTAAGCCTTGGTGCAAGAGAGGGAGGTGTCATGACCACGTAATGAATTAATGCCGAGCTCCGGCCGGGAACTATATTGAAAATGAAAGTAAACACGGTCATAAGTTTTGTTTTGTAAACAGAATCAGCTGAGATGATAAACTGGAGCGATGCGGAGCTCCAGGAGCTTCTCTTTGTTAGATCTGCAGCTCAGATCATCTGACAGCTCACAGGGACTGTGGAGGACAGACACTTGTAGCTGCTTATGAAAAACTAACTTAAGGAGCGCGGCTTCGATCGCGATAAAAAGCAAGTTATGTCCAAGATAAACAGAAGTCCGCGACAGTGCAGAGACCGACCCCATACCCCCTTTGTGCCGCCATCGCGTAATCTTTTATAAAACGAACATGATTGCGCAGCATTACCGCCACGGTCTGAGCTCTTGTAAACTACCTTAGGCTCCCTGATTCCGCCTCAGTGTTGCGGCAAATTGGTCGCATTGTTTTATAAAAAGGGCTTAAGATATATCCTACTTGGCCTAAATCATTATTAGCAAGGAAGAGCTGTAAAAGAATGGGTAATCGGTACTGGCCCTCATAACCAGAATCAGTGCATCTCTCTAAGGCCCACCTGTAACAGCAAGATAAGTATGCCAATTTTTGACCCAATTCTCCCTTCCAACAATTTAAATGATGCGCCTAATTATCATAAAGGCTCTAAAGATAATCTTATTAGACATTCCTGTCATGTGTGGTGTATTTTANAGCGCTCTGGTTTGCTTGGAAGCACGTCGGGACCACTCTGATTAATAATCAGGGACATTAAATTGTATTGGTTCAATTTTGAGGACAAACAAGCGTGCTGCCTGTTGAATGTGATGTAACCAATCAGAAAGCGAGGTGATGTGCGCGGCACGGTCCTCCTCCGAACTTGTTTGTTTACTCAAAAGTCACGTTTGATCTAGAGAGGTTATGCGAGATTTCCCGTTTGACTGTTTATGTGTGAAATTAGTTTGTTTGTAGTGTCTGTGTGTGATTTTTTTTTCTCGCCACGTTTTAAAAATCAATTTTAAATTCTTGATTTCCAGATTATACCAAAATAGCTACATCTCCATCATTCCCAAACATAAAAGGATCTTAGTTTAAACTGGTATGAAAGGCAACACGCATTTCTTCAAAGAATTTAACAAAAACATTTTTATGCTGATGATGTCAGTTTATGTTGCTCAAAAACTGGAAAATCAAATTGAAGTGAAGCTGCTGCTTTAACACAATGATTAAAGCTATTATAACGAATCTACAGAACAAGCTAGGTTTTGAACGCAAACACGGTCACGGAACACTCACCCCTCCCCTCAAGTATCTTCCCTGAGGCGCTTCTGCCGGAACCCGACACCCGCATTTCAAGAGGAAACAAGATAACCCTAAACACCGGTCACCATTTTCTAGGTTCAAATGTCTTTTGTTGTCCGTGACTTCAAATGGTGTTTTTCTTTTTGGGACTCTTGTAGTTTGTCCTAAAGTTGAAGTGGTAGCAGCCGGCTGTTTCTCCTTCTCTGGTATTATTGAGTGGAGAACCTCTCACACCAGTGGTGTTCTGTTGCTAAATACATGAGTGTGTAATGAATGGAGGACCCAGGGGAAATCAGGTTTGGCGAGACCAACAACCGAATGGTCCAGTGGTTGCTTTTGGTCCGAAATGTGTTATTGGTGGAGGATTTTAAACAAATATGAGAGAACCACTTTATTTTTTTTTTTCTCCACAATATATTTATAGCTATACTATGTAAGAATGTTGGTAAGATACATGAAAAAACATTTTAAGCTAATTTGTTTTCCAAATTTGCCATTGCAGCTTTAATTAATAATGAATATGAATGTCCTTTATTTTGATCACATGAACCAGGTCAGCTAAAAAATAAATGAAAAATAAAATAATTTATATAATCTTTGTCAATATGCAGCTGTCCGTGTTCATATAGATGTTTAATATTACTTTGAGTTTACAGCAGAAACATTAAAGAGCTCCTAAAACATTTTTTATCCCTGATTTTTGCCTCTCAGGAGACTTGCAGAGTAGTTCTCCCTGATTTATAAATGGAGTTTCAAAGGGCCATTTAGTGTGGAGCACAGGCAGAAGATAAAAGGCTCTGCTGAGTTATTAGGAAAACATTTTGGCCTATTTTGGAGGTTTTTTGGGTTAAATTGATTTCAGCATACAGTGGAACTGAACTTCAGTCCATTAAAAGGCATTAAACCTACTCTGTTGTCTATAAATACTCTTATTTAAATTGTAAGAATCATTACCTTCTAGAAATCAGATGTAAACAGTAAAATTAATGCACTTTGTGCAGAACAGCAGGGCCGTCCACAGACAGGACTTTTGCTCACATAATCTTTGTGCTCCGGCCCTTTTTATAATCCACAGTTTGCTGGAATCTAGCTAACGGATTTCTACAAGTAGATGAAAACATTCGCACCAACAGCAGCTCCCTGGAGTCATGCCCACACCCTGGTAAAAAAAAAAAAACGCTCTTCCATCTGTCTTCATCTGGCGGCAGCAGCTGCACCCAAAACCACACAATTAGAGCTTTCTTAATTCTTCACCAGGGATAAAAAGATCAGAGCAGTTCATTCTGAATTACCTGGACATATTTTCAAGCTTTCTTTCCCTTTTCAAGATTTAAAAAGAAGAACTGATGCAAGGACGTCTCCCACTAATTAGTCTTGTGGCAAACCAATCTGATTCATATAGAAATAATCACAGATGACTTTCTACACCCTCCTCTGTTATGACTCACTCTGATGAGAAATAAATCAGTGTCTTTGTGACTCTACATAAAAATCCGTCTAATCAGAGACCGCAGTTATTAGGCTCCGTCTCTGCACAAGTAAACCAAAGTGGCTGAGAAATGAACATTTCGTTGTCTCTAAATTGATTATTTGACTATTTCAAAGTGGTTTTGTGTTAAAATATATAAACAATAACTTCCTTTCTCCTTTGTAAATGGCCACAGTTTGGAAAAATAGCATTTACATCTTATGGGATTGATAAGCTAATGGCTAGTGCAAATTCAGCCATTTATAAACATGTAATGATATTATTATAACAAAATAATAATAAAAAATGTATAATCTTATTCAAAATGCATGTTGCATATAAATTTTAGAATGAATAAATAAATAATCCAATTTTTTTCCATAAAAATTAATAAAAGCACTTCAGAATGAAAAGTGTCGTAAACCATCGTGATTTACACAACTCATGCATGAAAGCACACGTCAAGACATTTTTTAAATAAAAAAAAATTCTGCACACACACATTTTTCATATCTGAGGTGAGTTGAAGTTAATCTGTAATCACTCAAGTGTCAATCACTCAGCCATTTGAACCAGCAGCTTTAACTAGGAAACAGTTAAAGTGACCAGCTTAGTAGCAAACATCATCATCATCATAATCATGACTGACACACACACACACAAACACACACACAAGCACCATAAACCGCTTCCTCTCAGTATCATGAAAAAAGGACAAGGTTCACCATCTGTGCTCATGCATGATTTGTCTTTTATTTGCGGAGCTCTGTGCTGCTTTCCTCTTTATTCTAAATCGCTGGACAAAAATGCTACTCTTCATCCTCAAATCCACATCTGGAGGGTTTTTGCAGCTCATCACCTCTCATGTATAACGCTAGAGCTCATTTCGTCTGAGTTGACTTGGCACGGTAAATAAATCAAAGAAGGCTAAGGAACTCATTTTCAACAAAGATTATTGGTGCAGGAGAGAAAAAATGGCAAAAAACACATTTTTAGACTCCAGTTTTATGAAGACTGGGGTTAATACATTCAAAAGAATGTGCAAATAACTACCTTTCAGAATAAAGTCCAATTAGTTGTCACTCTGGTGTGTGAAATTTGTTCTCTGCATTTGACCCATCCCCATGGGGAGCGGTGAGCTGCAGTGGTGGCCGTGCTTGGAAACTATTTGGTGGTTTAACCCCCCAATCCAACCCCTTAACGCTAAGTGTCAAGCAGGGAGACATTGGGTCCCATTTTTAAGGTCTTTGGTATGACCTGACTGGGATTTGAACCCACGATCTCCCAGTCTCAGGGCGGACACTCATACCACTAGGCCACTGAGCTGGTCAGCTTCTGTGCTTAAGAACAGGAACAGAACTCCCCCTGAAAACCTTTCACAATAAGAGCTCTGTGCAAAAGAAGGAACCAAAAACCACTTTTAAAATCTTTCACAATAAGAGCCCCGTGCTCAAGAACAGAATTTTCTCCGAAAACCTTTCACAATAAGAGCCCACAAGCACAATAACAGAAACAGAGCTTTCTTCAAAAAAACTTTCACAATAAGAGCCACAATACGCAAGAACAAGAACAGAACTTCCTCTGAAAACATTTCACAATAAGAGCCCTGAGTAGAAGAACATGAGAATAATTCACATTAAAAATCCTTAATAATAATTCCCTCAAACATGCAAAAAAATAGCTATAAAGACTCAACATTGTAAGACCCTGGAGCAAAAGGTAAACAAAAAAATAAAATAAGTGTAGACAACCCATTAACATTGCTGGTAAAACCGTTGGTGAGGTAATTTCAGTGTCCAAAATCATTTTAGCATATTTTCAGCTCACTATAAAAGTACTGCAATATTGTCGTTAATCAAGATATATTTCTTTATAATAATCCATCCTTATTTACCAGGTTAGTAACTCTGTTGGTTATCTGTGAAAAGCCAATAACAAACCTACTATTTGCCTCCTCTAGCTACTTTTATCCTCAAACAGCAACAGGGTGACTTTGATAAATGAAGGAATTTATATTATACTATATTTATGTTATCTGACTTTTGTTTGCAGCAGTAAACACCGCTGCCTTTTTGGCTCTGAGTCCTTACGACTATGATCTCCTGGCAGCCACAGAGCTGTACATCTTAGTCTAATGCTGTATAAATAAACTCCTGTTCTCAGACTCTTGGCCTTTAAAGGTCTAAAAGGCTCTGATGTTTACCACAGACATGCAGCGAGTTTTAGTCAGCGCACTTTATCAAACTTGTGTATTTATGTGTGAGCATCAATTTACAAGTCTGTGTTGGAGTATTCCCATTTATTCTCCCCCTATCATTTCCATCATAAGTCCCTGTTTTCCTATTTTCCAAACTGTGCACACATTCATCACCAACGTATTTCCTGGAGACACAGAGAGACGGATCAGCAGAAGCAGCAAACCGACTGATGGAAGGGAAAAATTAAAGCAGTATGGATTATTTTTTTATTAATGTCCCCAAAATGATGTAACAAATCAGCTTTCACAGAAGATTGTGAAACCTTTATCAGCTTCTCCAGGCTTTCCAAAGTCATCTGACCGTGAAACACTAGGAGATGCAAATTTCAATGTGATCGTCGTACACTGACTCACCTCTAAACCTCTTCCCTGTCTGGAGTTTCTCTAAACAGCTTTTGGCTCTAAAGCAACTGACCCTTAAAGCAGAAGGCGACTATAAGAAGATGCAACATTTTTCGGCAGATGTTTTGCAAGATAACGTTAAAAGAAAGTGTTTTCAATTTTTTAATAAAAAATATAAGTGATTATGTTGAGGAAGAGTAAAAATCAGCGGATTATTTAGGCTTATTGGCATATTTTTAATGATAGTCATTACCCAGCCCTAAGCACACTAAGCCGATTAAAGGACAGGCACATCTGTGGGCAGCACCGACATGGGGGGTTTGGCCAATGCCAATTTCTGAAATTCCATATTCTTTTGGTCAGAAATATGAATTGACTGCTTAACTTAAATGAATAAACACACTAACCCTATTAAAGGGCCGATGTGGGGGCGGGGCAATGCTGATTTTTGAGATTTTTTTTATTCCGTATGCTTTTTTGAGCTATCAGAAATCTAAATGAATTGCTTGATTTAAATAAACATTTACTTAACACCACTTAAGAGAATTTTGACTCATACAAAAATGTAACAAAGGATTTTCTGTAAAAAAAAAAAAAAGAAACCTAAACTAGGGTAGGGATGCTCCGATCCGATCACGTGATCGGAAATCGGGCCCGATCATGTGACTTTCAAAGGACTCGGAATCGGTTGAAAAAGATCGGATTTAACCTTATAAACAACAAATATGACATTTTAAATTCATTCTGATATCTTAACAGTGTCCCTCTATATCAATATTATTTGTTTCTTGGCCAAAAACACCAATACATCACACAATGTACGGTAGGCGGGGATTCAGACACCATACAGCTGTTAGCTAGCAGGTTAATGCAGAGCTAACTTCTCTCCACAGGAGAGCTATAATATCTGTATGTTGGTGGTATTTTAAACCGGACAGCAAAGGCAGTGTAACAGCCACTTGTAATGTGTGCATACTGGACATTCAACATGCTGGAAAAGACAGCTGCATGAAAAGCAGCCTTCAAAACGAAATACTTTCTCCTTCGGCTTTTTTCCCTTCAGGCGTCGCCACAGCGAACCATCGGTCTGAGTTAAATCTCAGTTCACACAGCGGCATCTCTAACAAAAACACGGAGCCAGCCAACAGTGAAAATTACGTTAATAAACAGAGAAATTGCCGACAACAAAACGTCGGAGTTTCTCATTCTGCAGCACCTGAGCTAAACACGCTGGTAGCTTCGTGGCGCTGCGGGGAAAGCCTGCTGTGACACCGTGTGCAATGGAACCCAAAATGTGCCACAAACGTGCAACATTACGTGAAACTCTCACACAAAAAGTACACGTTTTTAACGACCAATCAACGTGTCAACAGATACTTTACGCGTGAAAATTTTGCGTGATTTCAACCAGCGAACACCACGAAAACGTGTTGTTAACACACGTGCCTCCTGGTCACGGAAACGCGCATCACTCCACAGCCGCATAATGAGGACGTAAACAATTTGAAATATGAGCATCTCAGCTACTTTTAAATTTATTCATAATATTAACACGTTTTTTATTAATGTACTTCCTAAACAAGTGATGTTTTTGGCAGATAAACTAAGGCAATAACATAAGTACATAAAGAAAGACATACCTAAATAATAATAAAAAAAAATTAAAGGAAAACTTGGACATGTTTTCCCTTCATTTCTTCTTTTCTAATGCTTTGCTGAAGTATCGGACTCGGTATCGGCAGATACTCAAAATCAAATGACTCGGACTCGGATCGGGAGCAAAAAAATGTGATCGGAACATCCCTAACCTAAACAATTGCCAGCAGTTTTATAGCTGATTATAGCAGCTTACGCATCCTAAGTGTCCTGTTTAGATATCAGAAAGTGTTGCTGATAACAATTTTTTTCAAAAATGGCTTAAATTGGCTGATAAATTCTAGTTTTAGCAATCAAACAGCTGTTTGTTTTATGGGAGCCCAAAGTGAGTTAAGGAGGCATTAAGCCCTAGAATCCCCCAAGGCGCTTTACAACAAAATCAGTCATTCACCAATGCACACATACATTTGGTGATGACAGAGGCGAGAACTAAAAATGTTTAGGTCCTCAACACCGATTCAAATCTAACATACATGCAAAGACTGAAACATTCTGATGGATTAAAATTAAAGATTCACAAACTAATTTGAATAGAAAACCCAAATATTATGAAAACAACATCTCTTGTTTACAGGAAGTCTCAAGCTGTATTCTAGGATTTCATCAGACACAAAAGTAGAACAAACAGCAGCAGAAATAGGCAAATACCACATCTTTAAGATGGAGAAGAGCATGCTGGATCTGGTCCCGATTACAAAATATTATCAAACAACAGAACGTCTGAACATTTCACTTGCAAATAAAGCAGGTGACTGAATTGTTTTTCCTGTTGAGTTTTGGTCATGGGCAACGTAGTTTCACCGCTCAGGAAGGCATGCGGTGGAAAAAAGAAGCAAATGAGTTTGTCTTTGCATATCTAGACAGCGTGAGTGGACGCCCCTTCTGTTGTGCAGGCGCTCAATCATGATTCCCACTGAGAGGGTGGTGGTTGTAAAACAGGGAAAAGAGAGGAGGGGTCAAAGGTTAACAGAGTTGTGGTTTAAAAAAGCGTTTATGAAAAAGATTAATGACTTAAAGAAATCAGTGATCAGTAATGTGATCTTTAATAAAATAAAACCACACCTTTGTGTTCATCATCAGCATTAATTCAAATTCTCTATATTTCTGGTTTATTACGATTTTTGCATTTATTATTTTAACAATGTATTATCATTGTTTGCTTATTTCTTAATCATGTATAATCTTATTTTACCTTAATGTATATATTTTTGCATAACAGTGCTTTTTGTTACATTTGGCTTGTAATGAGAGTGAATGTGACGCATGGAGGTAGTTTTAATGGTGGGGGAGGGGGCAAAAAAGGTGTTTGCCCAGGGTGCTATTTATGCAAAACCACCCCGGTTCTAACGATGCTCAAAAACTCAAATTTGTTTCATTTTTAGCGAAAAGACAAATTTCAGTTTTTTTTTTCATTATAAATTTCATAAAGCAATTTTTTTTTCTCAATATACAGTAAAGTCTTGTCGTGTGTGATGTCTGGGGTTTTTGGTGTTCTTTGTTTACTTTATTGTTTAGATTTTCTTTTGCTCCTTGTAGTTTTGAGCCTTCTTAATTTTATTGTCATTTTTTGTTTTCTTTGGACCAATTTGATTTTTGGGACTAGTTTTGCTTTATTTTAATTCCCAGTGTCACTAGAGACTGTTTTCCCCCTCAGCTCCACAAGCATGCAGCACCTTGTGCAGTTGTTTTCCACGTCTGTTAGTTTTCCTGCTCCGCTTGGGATTTTCTGATGTTTACTTTTTTGTAGTTTCCGGTATTCTTGATGCTACCTCAGACATTTGTTTTCATTATCATTTCTATGTTTCAGCTCTGACTCCTTGCTCTACATTTGAGTAATTTTAATGCACTTTATTTATGTTACGAACTCAAAAATTTACAGATTTATAACAAAATTTATAAAACAAGAATAAACCTGCAAATCAATATATATGTTGATTATATTTTTAAAAATAATTTAAAGTTTAATTAGATGTGCTATTTGTGTATTTTTTTATATAAGTGCCTTTTATTTCCACTATTACGTATTTTCATTTGTGTTCTTTTTATGATTTTAGAACTCATATTCATGTTATTTTCTCATTTCATTTTAGTTCTTTAACATAGATTTCATTATTTTTAATATGTATTGCTGTTTTTAGCATATTTATTCTGCCGGCACTAGCAGGAGTTCCACCAAGTTGTTTGAAAAGTGCTTTTATAAATAAAGTTTGACTGATTCAAAAAAAATTGAATTTTTAAAAGCATCTTTTTCTACAATGTTTGTATTTTTTCCAGTGCAGCTGGTACCAAATGGTCCAGAAACAGGGTACCCTATTTGGACTCCAACCCATTTAATTCAGACTGATGGGGCAACATCCAACTGAACAGATGGAAAAAGTTCAGCCGACCTAAATCCAAAAGGAGCCAATCCACTAATGGGAAATGTTCAAATCTGTGTGGTTGAAAGTATTGATGGAGTTCAGAGAAAGCAGTCATTCGTTTTTGTTTTTCTTTGTCCTTTTGAGTTTCTTATTATCATTTTGACGCACCGTTTCTGTTTAGGTTCCCTCCATTGATGCGCATCCCTCATCACCTCCTCCACTATGAGAAGCTTGTTAGAGGACAGAAATATTTCCCCAAGAGGTCTCACACCGCCAAATCTGGGCCAGATCAGATTGGATTTTTTTCTTTTGGACAGGGGAGGGCTGATAAAAATCACTCCGCCGGTTCTCCAAATGACACACATGTCCACAGTAAAAGCATTGTGTCCCCGAGTGTCAGAATAAATCCGTAAATCCGCTTTTATTAAAAAAAACAGCAGCGGCTGTCAGAGAGAGAGAGCAGAAGAAGAAAGAAGCGCCACAATGTAGAAACAAATAGGGTAAATAAATAAAAACCTCCACATCACACTGGACATGTTACCACAGCAGCCATAGGGAGGAGATGCTGCAGTTACACAATGAGAGCAGACCGTGAACCGTTACCCACCTTCATCCCGGGGCTGTGATAAGATATGACGGCCGTGGCGGTGATTTCTCTCCGGTAGTCGGGCTGAGAGTCCCGGACAGCCTTGGGTCTTGTCCTCTACTGAGCAGGGAAGCCACCGGTCCTCCTCCCCGCCTGCGCTCGGCTGTCCTTCATGTGGGTTCGGTGTCGGTTTAGCGTTCAGTCGCGCGCCCAGACTCCTCGTGCTGTAAAACGGGAGGCGGATGCCTCCCTCTGATATTGGATCATCGCTCTCTCTCTCTCTCTCTCTCTCTCTCTCTCTCTCTCTCTCTCTCTCTCTCTCTCTCTCTCTCACTGTGGAGCCGATGCGTGCGCGTGCGGTGGTGACGCATGGGCGCGTGCTGTATTTCGGTTAGGGGGTGTTAGCATGTGAGAGTCCATGGTTATGTGGTCATGAAACACACACAGCCCCAGTACTTTATATGATGAGACGTGTGTTGTTGCACTGTAAAAAATAACCCACTGTTTCAACTGAAAATAAAGAGTTGGGAGGGAAATGAGATGAGAAAAAGATTTATTGTTTTTCTGGTGCTTTGTTTTTTCACTTCAGCAAATATGTTTTGACAAGTAAATACTAAATGGGGTTTTCAAATGATATTTCATTCATTGGGGGGGGGGGGACAGTTATTCAAACCAAGCTATGTGGACAAAGGGAAATAGTTGTGATTACATTATTTGGAAAGCTTAGTTCAGTTCAAGTCCCTCATCTTTGCTACATATTTAGAACTAAGAAGCAACTGTAAAATAACATGTTTGATAACATGAAGTGGGCTAAAACATCTCAAAAAGCAACACACCATCTGAAGAACTGAAGGTATCCCCTGCTTAATGTTAAGATGAGAGGTCATGATTCAAAAATATGAATGAGAATGGACAATGGCTTCCTTTGAATGGTACTAAAGCTTGATTTAACGTTTTTGACAACGGAGGCTTAAGGAAAAAACAGATTACCTGGCCAAAGGATTCAAAGATGGCTGACAGCTCCTCTTGGGTGCTGTTTATTGCCATTTTGCCCACAAAGAGCTTCATTAGCTTATTTATAGCACTTAACTGAAATAGGGACAAGAGAAGGAATTAAGTGCTCAGGAACTAGTCAGCGGTGTGCCTTTTTTATGAATCTTTATTTTAATAGTCAAGCATGGTGGTGGTAGTGTGATGGTCTGGGGCTGCTTTGCTGCTTCAGAATCTGGATGCCTTCCCGTAATAGTCCACACTGATGCAGATATTCTTTTTAACACAAAGATTTTCTCCATTTATTAAAATTTCTTCATCTACATTTCTCCCCATCTACACGACACCCAAATCAGTTTTAAAAAGCTCCACTTCTAAAAGTTATTTTTTTTATTTCCACTTTTGCACTAAACATGTAGTCTTTTCCCCGTGTGTGTATGGTGCCCAAACTGACATAAAATACGAGTTGAAATAACAAACGTCCCAAAACCAGTTTTACAGTGTAAAGTCTAAACGAACAAGAAAATACCTCATTCATCCTCAGATGATTTCATTGCCTCAGTGCATGAGGAGGTGGGTGGAGGGCTTTATTTCCCATGTGGTGCAGACACTCAGTCATTTAGTCTGGGAACACAAAGGCTCTCATTTCACATCCCTCCCTTTTTGCTGCTTTTAAGAAATGTTTGTCGTTTTTAATTTTTTTCTCCTTTTAAGTACAGGTCAACAAACTGTTGGGTTTCTCAGAATGTTCCTCAAATACCAGCCACAGCAGCTTGTGGCTATATTTGTATTTATCATTTAAATATTTATACTGATTCATCATTGTGTAAACTGCTGGGTTTGCAGCGATGCAGTAGCTGAGGGCGGATGGGGATCTGCGTGCCCTGCGTAGGGGGAGAAAAACACAGCAAAATAAGAAACATGACAGATTTTCTGGCTCTTGTTCTGATGCAAGAAAACGTTAGAAGGGTTGATGCATCAGCATGAGGTATTTTAAACAAAATACTGATTCAGATAAACTTTGTTAATTACATTTTCAAGCTTCAGACAAGTACAGTGGCCTGGCAAGTCATCCTATGTATGTATCTATACAGTCTGTTCCATACACAGAGCTCAGTCGTAGTGACGGAATCTACGATTGTATTTCTGCACGCAATTGGACAGATCAAAGCAACAAACGTCTCGTATTCAAAGCGATGGAAATAAGTCCACAGGGTAGTCTGCCTGTTGAATAGGTAGTAGATGAAGAAGCATCTATCGATCAAGTCTACATCGTCCAAAGTTGATGCCAAACCCGTTTCAAACAAGCATCGTTCCTGAGCTGCCATTATTGTTGTTTTGCTCTTTTGCAGCTTTACTGTCATTGTAAAAAAAAAACACAGCTCTGCTGTAATGGTGCTACGCCTGTCCAATGTCTCTCTACAATAGCGCGCTGTGATTGGCCTGGCCTAAGCTTTGCCAAGCCAGTGGTAGACCTGCTGAACCTTCATGGAGCATGACTAGACCAACCTGCAGTGCTAAATATTTTGCTACTGCTACTGTCTGTCTAGATTTCTAGGGTAGTCCTACAGTTCTTTAGAGATGCACAGATTCTGGATTTTATGGGCCAATACCTGTTTCAGGTTCTTGTATAGCTCTGACTCACTGATTGTGTGTTTTGGAATCAAGATTAAATAAATCTGATTTTTACCATTAGATTTGCAAATAACCAGTTAAGCTAATCATGCCGAGTACTTCACAATTTCAATTACCAGCCATTTTTTGCGTCTTTCAACATCAGACACCCTCGCCCAGGTGACCCAGCTGAGGTTGATCAAACCCCAGCCTGCGTCCCAGGAGCAACAGCCCATGGATCAGCCCTCTTGATCCACAGCCACCTTGTGGCTTTCTCCTGCAAAACCCCTACAGCCCACCTCAATTGGCTTGTAGTATGTCCTCTAGCCCCTAGCCTGGCACTTCTCTACTTGGTATTTGGCATGTTTTTTTTTTTTTCAGCTTAAAAATGCTTGGGGAAAAAAGTCGACTGTCAGACACAATTTTGTACTATATTTGTACAAAAATGCACTCTAAGTCAATAATGCAGTTTTACATACAGCATATGTTTATGTGCATTACCCCTTTCATACATGAGTTATGATCATCTTAATCAGTGTTTTTATTTATTTGTAAGAATGAAAGTACAATTTTGAATTTTTTTTTAAACATGGAATTTTCAATGAATCTGACAAACAACTGAATGATTTTAGTGTCACTCCAATTATGACCAGTAGGTGTCACTGCATAGCGCAAACACTAAAATCAACTGTGGTAGCTTATGTACAAGTATACCATCCACATGCTTTTGAGTAGCTGTCTACTGTACTGATCAGTGTGCGTAAAAGTGTAGGGTTAGGGTTAAAACATGTTTAGTTCTCTCAATATCCTGCTCTTTTGGCTGGAATTCCAGCTGTTTGGAGCAGACAGTGTTCATAACTGAATTAGTTCTGTAAAAATCTGATTAAAGTGAATTTAATGTTGTTTAGTTTGTGGCAGATCAGATTGGTTTGGGTGTTGTCTTTAGTCGTCATTACATTACAGAGCCGCTACCTGATTTAGCTCATTTTACTGGCCTATATGAGATCAATTTTTAACAATAAACAGCTTTACAAGTTTATTTTACTGAGTTAGCAGATTTTTTTAAAGCCCAATAAACAAGTAAATCGGTTTTAGCGCAGTTATGGGAGCAGCTTCTGACTACAGTTTTACATGTCCGTGGGATTAATGTGGTTTTAGATGTTTTGTAGGAATAAACTCCCC
This sequence comes from Aphyosemion australe, assembly GCA_006937985.1. Taxonomy (NCBI): domain Eukaryota; kingdom Metazoa; phylum Chordata; class Actinopteri; order Cyprinodontiformes; family Nothobranchiidae; genus Aphyosemion; species Aphyosemion australe. Next base: position 251,838 of record SSNS01000377.1, read on the forward strand.
CAACTTTCCCTGACCAGCCTTCCCATCCTGACACCAAGATAGGAGCCAGAGGAGTGAGAGAGACGTGTTCTCAGGTTTCCTCCAGCAGACTGTTGGACCTTGACTCAGACTGAAACTTATAAGAGAAAGACGTGAAGTGTTCTCACTTTGTAAAACTTTACATTTTTGTAATGACTTAAAAACTTGCTCTAATAAAGCAGAAAGTTACACATAACTGTCCTCTCCGTGCAAACAAAAAGAGTTGCTCCAGTGTATCTGTGGCAGACAGCTGTGAAATGTATCCAGTAATGTGCTATTTTTAAATATTTTACTGCAGTTGATGGATGTTTATTGGTGACTTTTTTAGTTATTATCTATAAAAACAACCGTTAATTTGTTACAGTGCGTTTCATTACTGCTGCAGCACTTTATGTTTTTGAATGTAAAGTTGTTGCTGTTTTCTGCTTCACTTTTCAGCTCATTTAAATGCGCGAAGGAACAATAATGTGTACATTCAAAGCAAATAGGGTAGTGTTTTGTGATTTGCGGGCCCTCGGGGAAAGAACAAGCATGAGGCCTTCTTCATGCATTATTCGCTGGATTTGCGTAACAAGAGTGTTTGGTAACACTGAGAATGCTAATTATTATGGATGTAAGCACTGACCTGGTGTTTTCTCCCATCTCAGAGCACAGGCTGTTTCCACGCTGTAATAAAAAGCAGTAAAAGTTGTGTAGAAGATGTCAGTTTTTGAAATTCTCATTGTAAAATGTCCTTAAAGCAATTTGTTTTCTGACACTCTCATACAGAACTCGAACCTATTCAAACACTGACAAAACAATCAAAATTTTATATTTTTTCAGAATTGCTATGCAAAAAAGTCTGATTGCAGCTTGAAAGTTGTTAACAAAGGATGTATTTTAATCTTTAAATAAATAAAGAAATGGATCAAAGTTTTGTTACACTTTCGTTAAAGAGAGAAAAAAACTACAATGATCACTGAAGTAACATAAATCTGACAAAAGTAATAATAAAATATTTCTTGAATATCATTTAAAGGAGTGGAACACTTGTTTAATCAATACATTTGCAGCGGTCTCTAGTAGGAATGAATGCCTTGTAAGTCGTACTCTGGGGAAGAAAAACAGCATTTCTCTGACCTAAAAGTTTCCCCCATCGCAGCTGAGTTTCAGACAACAGGTTTTGGAGTCTTATTTCCTCATATTTGTAGCCTGGCAAGCCATCCTATATATGTGTATATATAGTCTGGCCACGAACCATTGACGGCCCTCACTCGTGAGGCGGGATCTACGGTTGTCTTTTAAAATGTCAGCACGCAATTGGATAGCGCTAGGACCAATCAGAGTAACGAACAACGTGACGTAATCACAGCGACGGAAAAGCGGGAGGCATTAATGGCGTCTAACATTTGCTAACATCAATGATTTCTGTCGTTTTTGTATGAAAAACATGTGAATATATAGTCTGGCCACGAACCATTGACGGCTCTCAGTCGTGAGGCGGGATCTACGGTTGTCTTTCAAAATGTCAGCACGCAATTGGATAGCGCTAGGACCAATCAGAGTAACGAACAACGTGACGTAATCACAGCGACGGAAAAGCGGGAGGCATTAATGGCGTCTAACATTTGCTAACATCAATGATTTCTGTCGTTTTTGTATGAAAAACATGTGAATATCAGGTGTACTGGGACATTGCACTACTTTGTTTGATAAAAATAAGAAGCCGCTAAGTATATCAGACAGACTTACGCACGTTGGAGTCTAAATAATCCAATGTTGATGACAAAGCCGTTTCAAACGAACGTGGTTCCTGCGTTGCCGCCATGTTGCTTGGGTTCGCGGCCGCAGCGCTGACGTCATCGGCTACTCCCGCTCTGTGATTGGCCCAAAATATAGAGCGCTGTGATTGGCCCAACCAAAACTATAGCAAGCTGTGATTGGACAGCCACAGCAGCGGATCAGGCTGCGAGGGTTCCAAAGAAGCGTGCCTAGACCAAACTCTGCAAAGCAAGAATGTGGTCTAGTTCACTAGGCTATCATATTTGGACATCTTGCCTCAGATTGGCTAACAGCAACGTGACTCTACCACTGACTACTCTGCAACGTTAATGTTTTATCTCCACAAATAACTCAAGCCTGGAGGAGTTTTTCCTGTGTGGTGGTGTTGCTAATGCTAACAGCTAGCTTAAACTAACCAAAACGTCCAATGCTAATTCCCGGACGCTAAACCAACAATAGCCTTCCCCGTCGTGAGTCAAAATGGGTGAGTCCATGAATGTTAAGTGACAGTGTTACATAGATCTGTCAGGCTTTTCTAATCCTAGCGTTTCACTATATAGTTAAACTAAGGTGTGTACTGTAATTAGGATCACATGTGTCTTAATGAGTCACTCCACTTGTTTAAATAGGAAATGGTAGTCACAGTGCTGTTTGGCATCAGGGTGTGTACTAAGGATAGTTTGATATATCTGGTTGATATTTATCTTATTTTTTTTAATAAATCGGCATCAGCCAATATACTCAACTCAAAGATTTTATTTGTACATGGAGGTAAATTTGATTTGCATTAGGTGAGGCGTAAACATCAAACAACATTTAAAAAATATCCTTTAGCCGATTTAAAGTCAGGCACATCCGCGGGCAGCCTAGTTATTTAACCATATATGCTTACGTTCCTGAAAAACATCTGCTTAATAAATGCACTTAAACATTATTGTTAACTGATGTTTCCTTTTATTTACTCGTTTGTATATTTACTACCTGGTCAGTTTATTGATTTGTTTGCGTAACACTGGTTAAATGTTTGATTTTAATACTCCGTAGTGCACAAAATGAACATTCAAGAGTTGGTTAAATTATGTGTTCAAAAACTGATTCAGGGTCAGAAATGTTCTGCGTACACTCTTGTTATCAATGACATTTTAGCATGCGAGAAAGGTGAAAATTGTCTTAAAATCGGCCCCAAAAATCAGCAGCACATCTCCACACATCTGCATCGGCAATAGAAAACCACACTGAACATGGACCACAGAAAGCTAAGGAAAGAGTCGTCTCGGTAGATTAGAGACATAGTTATTGACAAGAGTATTAAAGGAACAGACTACAAGACCATTTCCAAACAGCTTGATGTCCCTCTGACTACAGCTGGATGGATTATTCAGAGGTCTAAGGTGTACGGGACTTTAGACAACTGGTGTGGACACAAAAGGAAACCTGATGATAAACTGAAGAGACATAATATAAAAGGAGCCCAGAACAACTTCCAAAGAGATTAGTGGTAAACTCCAAGGTCAAGGTACATCAGTGTCAGAGCAGACCATCTGTCTCTGTTTGAGCCAAAGTGGAATTAATAGAAGACGACTAAGGAGGACACCATGGTTGAAAGCAAATCATACCCCATCATACCTCTGTCCTTCCTATAGAGGAGATACAACTGGAGCATCATCAGCTCCATGTTCTCAGATTCAAAAATGAAGATTCCAGACAAAAGAACTTTGGACCTACTGTTAAACATGGAAGACGTTCAGTTCTGTTCTGTTCTGTTGTGGGGCAGCTTTGCTTTGCTTCAAAGTGTTCTTCATGAGCCCTGATCTAAATCCTGTTGAACATCTGTGCAACAAGATGAGATTTCTGGGGAAGGAACCATCCAAACCCAAGACAGCTTGAGCTTTTTGTTCATAAGGCATTTAGCCAAAATACTTGTTCATGTATGCAGAAGTTTTATTGTAAGTTACAGAAATTGCTTGATTGCCTCAAAAAGTTGTATAAAAAAGTCAGACGAGTCAGCACAAAACTTACTAAGTAAACGCATGCAGGAAACCGAGGAACACACAAAGGGAGAAGATAACATCAGGATGATAATAGAAGGATCTGGCAGTAATGAAGTGAGATGTATTCATCTTCTGGGAGAGTGATTACCGACAGAGAACAGCTGAGGTAGACGAATGTAGGGCAGGTGTACATAATGAGCGAAGTAACTGGGGAGATGAGGGGAAACAAAAAAAGCAATGGGAAAATGGCTCAAGGGTATATGTGGATACAGAAATTAAACACTGAAAAGAAATAATGAATTTAAATAAAATGAGGTGGAATTTTTGTGTAAGGTTATTGGGACAGTCCAAAATAAAATTTCTCCAAGAGGTAAATAAATTTTTTATTCCATTCCGTTGTAGATCTTGATCTATATTGTATTGTATGATACTGTATTATGTCACATTTCGTTGTATTGTTTTGAATCACATTGTATGTCAGGTTGTCCCATTATAAAGGAAACTGCTTAGTCAATCACCTGATCTAAACAGTATTAAATTAGCCTCCGAGAACAAAGTAAAGAACCTCGGTGTAATCTTTGACCAGGACATGTCATTCAAATCCCACGTTAAACAGGTTTGTAGGATTTCCTTTTTCCACCTTCGGAATATTGCTAAGATTAGAAGCATCCTTTCCAGGAGTGATGCTGAAAAACTGGTTCATGCATTTATTACCTCAAGGTTGGATTACTGCAATTCATTACTATCAGGAGGTCCACAGAATGTAGTCAAAAGTCTTCAGCTGGTCCAAAATGCTGCAGCTAGAGTTCTGATGAGAATTAAAAAGAGAGACCACATCTCTCCTGTTTTAGCTTCCCTACATTGGCTGCCTGTTAAATT
>SSNS01000377.1:257327-390666 GCA_006937985.1 Aphyosemion australe
TGTGGGTGGGTGTGGGTGTGGGTGTGGGGTGTGCCTGTGCCTGCTCTGTCTTCTCAACCCCCAGTGAGCCGTAGCGGATGGCTGCTCATACTGAGCCAGGATCCTCTGGAGGTTTCTTCCTGTTAAAAGGGAGTTTTCCTTCCCACTGTCGCTAAATGCTTGCTTAGTATGAGGATTGTACCAACACAATGACACTAGTCAGTGTCTTGATGCAATCTGCTGGGTCCCTTATATAGGAAACTTTTTTACTGATTGGCTTATGAACTGAACTGTATTGAAATGTTTACTTTGTGAAGTGCCTTGAGACGACTCTTGTCGTGATTTGGCGCTATATAAATAAACTGAATTGAATTGAATTGAATTGAATTTTGTATAATAGCATATCACATTGTATTAAATCACATTTCATTATATTGTTATGTGTCATATCTTGATCACAGCATTTGAATTAACAGGCTTCGTGACTCAGTGGAGATTTCTGGAACTGTTCTAGACTGGTTTCTAACAGAAGATTCAGTGTCTGTATAAACCAAATCATGTCAGATTCTACTGATCCGATTATGTGGGGTACCCCAAGGCTCTGTTTTGGGTCCACTTCTGTTCATACTATATATTTACCCTCTTGAACAGATAATTAATTTCATAACGTCTACTCTCTATGTGGGGATGACATTCAGCTATACTGCTTCTATAAACTCTATGAACTACTTAGAAAAAACAGAATCTTCTAGAAGTTCCAAAGACCACAGATATAGGAGTCGAGGTGATCACTCTTTCCAGCTTTGATTTTAGAATGCACTTACTTTATTTTTAGCAACAGTCTTTGAAAAGCAGCTGAAGAGCCTGTTATTTATAATTGCTTTTACCTAAACCTTTTGGGTCTTCTTTATCTTTTATACTCATTTATTATATGATCTTTTGGTTTTTATTGATCTTTGTGAAGCACTTCATGAATTTTATTTTTGTGATAAGTGCTATATAAATAAACTTACTGACTTACTCCTTTGCATTAATAGAGCACATACAAATCCCATATTTCAAATTGGAGGGTGCAAAGTTGTGATTCTGCCCCCCATGGGGGCCTAATTATGTTATAAAATGGAGATCTTATTACAGCAATTGGACCAATCAAAGCAACGGCCAACAGGGCGGGGACAACAACGGGACAGTCCATCATACATCGTCTAAGACGAAGTATCTCTATCTACTCATGTCTCAAAGAAAAGCCCAAGTGTAAATCACTTAAAGTTGATGCCAAAGCTGTTTCAAACAAGAGTCATTCCTGAGCTGCCGCCATCTTTGGAGTTTTGGTCCATTGCAGCTCTGTCGTCTTAGCCAAGCCTATGGTAGACCTGCTGAGGCTACAATGGAGCATGGCTAGACCAACCTGCAGTTTTTCTAGATTTCTAAGCTATTAAATTATATCATTTGTATTGTACTGTATTGTATTGAATTGCATTGCATCAAATCAATTTGTTTTGTATTTAATCATATTTTATTGTATTATACTGTAATATATTACATTTGATCATATTTTATTCTATTGTATTGTATTTTTTATTAGTAACTGTATTGAAAAGCATTTGGTTGTACGGGTGGGGTAAATATGGTCATCAGTGAATTATCATTATTAAAAGCCAGCATAATACACTTAAATCACAAAGTCTGATGACGTGAGATTTAGGGGTTTAGAAGTTCAACAAAAGTAGACAGAAATTGTGAAAATGTTGGCTATTCCTACTGACTTCTGAAACCTGTGCACATAGCCTGTAACAATAGCACCCACTCTGTATTCTAAGCCTTTATGGAAGCGCAATACTAATTTCCTGAAGTGTCGCTTTAATGGTCTCTATCCAGACGGCCTCATGGGTTTGAGGCTTCAAATTCTAATTGAAGTCTGTCTGAAGGTTTCTGTCTTGGTTTTTTTAATCATCATCCATCACAGAGAAGCCATTACTCATGAGCAAATATCTACAACACTTAAGAAAACTTGTACTTTCTGTAACCCGAGCCTCTTCCCTCTGCCCTTCCATTGCATTTGTGACATGACATCATGGCAGACAGCCTGTACAATGAGCTCAGGTGTAATGATTTAATGAGTTGTTGTGTTTGAAACCCACACTACAGCTGCAGCACACCCCCTCCTCCGTATAGGTTATTATCCTTTGGAGGAGCATTAGTCGTTTATGAGGCAGCGCTCACTCAGTTTCCTATTGATCCTCCCTGTGATGAACTGCAGAGTTTGTCCAAATACGCTGGTACAATTGGACAAAAGGCATTATTGTTTTTCTTGTTTGGTCAGCAATATTTGCAGAGACATTCTGTGCTGATTTGTCATTATCTATTCCTGTTTACTGACTTAAATAGACAATAAGAGAAGTTTTTGGGGTTTCTTTGATTTCTGGGGCCCTGGCATGACATTGCCACAGTATTAAATCACATATATGTCATTTCCAAGCTGTTTCATTGACTGTATTTGCAGATTGAGATGACATGAAGTCAGCGTAGAGTCCCAGAGGTTGTGTTTTCTGATCTCTGGCTGTTTTGCAGAGGCGGACGGGAGGGGATGAGGGGGTGGGGGTGACGCTATCCTCTAGACACGCTTCACTTCATCTTCCATTTGAGCTGTCAGAGTGCAATCAGCAGACATGAGAAGCACTCTGGCTGGGCCGTGACATTGCTCTGACCTCTGTGGGGTCCCTAATGCCGCTAACCGGCCCCACCGCTCCCGCTCTCTGAAGCTGAATAATTCAGCATCGTGAAGTTGTGAACAGCGTTGCTGGTAAATTATGAACAGGGTCGATAGAGCTTTCTAAAATCAGATTCCATTGAAACATGTTTTGGTACCACCCTTAATCAAAGACATCGCTATCTTTTTTTAATTTCTCCTAATGTGTTCAATGCCACTTTGTTATAAAGCAACACCAAACTGAAACGGAATAATAAAATTATTTTATGTATTTGTAATGCGTAAAAAGCCGAAAGGTTAATATAAATGGACCACATACAGCCCTACAAGATGAAAGCTGGGTCCAAATTTAGGGGCTTCATCCTTCGAAGGACCCAAACAACAAGGTCGACCTAGGCCGGGTCAGCGATCAAGAAAACACGATGTAAGCGGCTATGTAATTGGACGATAGCCTTCAGATTTACTCCCACCCTTACCTCTGCATATGTCCTAGAGCTTAGCAGTCATGACAGCGCTAAACAGAAACTAGTGAGAATGGAGCTCAAAATTATCCTGAGCTTTCTTATTACTTATCCTCAAGGAGCTACAAGAGCTGTGCCACTGTCACTGCAATGTTTTGTATCTAAGGCTAAGAGATAATCATATCCAGGTATAGTAATGCTATTTAGTCTAAACGCTTTCAGGAATCACCTGTTAACTTCAAGAACAAGTTCATTTGTTTTTTCCAATACATTTGCAGTGGTCTCTAGCATAAATGAGTCGTTGTCTGTGGGGGAGGGAAAGCTCTGGCACTCCTGTTTCAGGAAGTAAAAGTGAGCCAGAGCAAAGTGGAGCAAAAGACGACACGTGGAGTCTTATTTCCTGATATTCTGAAATAATCTTGCCTCTGATTGGCTAACAGCAACATGACTCTACCACTGACTCTGTTTGTTTTGCAGCGTTGCTGTTTTATCTCCACGAATAACACAAGCCTGGAGGAGTTCTGCTGTGTGGTGGAGTTGCTAATGCTAACAGTTAGCTTCTACTAGCAGAGACGTTCTCTGCTCTCTACTGGATACTGAACCAACAACAGCCTTCTAGCTAAGATGGGTGAGTCCATTAATGATATTTTAAAGTGTCACGCAGATCTGTGTGTCTTTTTCTGACCCAAACGTTTCCCCATCTATTTCTATCATTGGCTAATGCAGGAAATAGGGGTAGAAGACTATTTTCATGTTTAGCCTGCATGTGAAACTCACAGTGATCAATCATATTTCAAAAATAACAAGTTAAAAACAGGTTCTTGTCCAGGATATTCCTGTTCTTGGCCACATTCATCGTTCCCTCGATTGCAACCAGTCGTCTGCAGCTGAAAAACACCCCCACAGCATGATGCTGCCACCGCCATGCTTCACTGTGGGGAGTGTATTGGAAGAGTGATGAGCAGTGCCTGGTTTTCTCCACACATGCCGCTTCAAATTAAGGCCTAAAAGTTCTATCTTGGTCTCATCAGACCAGAGAATCTCATTTCTCACCATCTCAGGGTCCTTCAGGTGTCTTTTAGCAAACTCCATGCAGGCTTTCATGTGTCTTGCACTGAGGAGAGGCTTCTGACGGGCCACTCTGCCATAAAGCCCTGACTGGTGGAGGACTGCAGTGATGGTTGACTTTCTACAGCTTTCTCCCATCTCCTTACTGCATCTTTGGAGCTCAGCCACACTGATCTTTGGGTTCTTCTTTACCTCTCTCACCAAGGCTCTTCTCCACTGGTAGCTCAGTTTGGCATTTTAGGATTATGGAGGCCACTGCGCTCTTAGGAACCTTAACTGCAGCAGAGAATTCTTTGTAACCTTGGCCAGATTTCTGGCCACAATTCTGTCTCTGAGCTCTTCAGGTAGTTCCTTTGACCTCATGATTCTCATTTGCTCTGACATGCATTGTAAGCTTTTATAGACAGGTGTGTGGCTTTCCGAATCAAGTCCAATCAGTAGAATCAAACACAGCTGGACTCCAATGAAGGTGTAGGACCATCTCAAGGGTGATCAGAAGAAATGGAAAGCACCTGAGTTAAAGATGTGTCACAACAAAGGGTCTGAATTCTTAGGACCATGTGATATTTCAGTTTGTCTTTTTTAATAAATCTGCATACATTTCTAAAATTATGTGTTTTTCTGTCAATATGGGATGCTGTGTGTACATTACACCACACCCATCCTACAAATATGGGGAAAAGAAGGAGGCCTTAGAGGGCTGCATTTGGAGGAGCCTTGGACTTTGGACAGACTTTGTCTCATAGCTGTGACGTAATCACCCTTCAAATGCAGCCCCTGAAGTTAGACACAGCTGATGACTTGCATTTGAAGCAATGACAAAAAAAGTTGCTAAAAGTAGCTAAATGATGTCATTACCTAATTTACATATTCTACAGTGTGTACATCTTTTTAATGAATGCTGTAGGAGGGAGGACAGTAAAAAAGAGTAAAAATAAAACATCTTAAATATGTTTAGAACCACAAATGCACTTGTTTCTGTTTATTCTTTCTTTTTAATGTAAGAGTGTAAGCCAGGCCATGCATGATTCATTTGCAGTTTGAACACAGAGACATGAACATCCCCTGTAGTGACTGCAGCATGGAGGAGGGGACTGCTGCACGAGGACTGGGCCGCCTGTGAGTGCTCTGGAACAAGGAAAACGTCCACTACAACAACCACAACATGCTGAGTCATGCTGAATCCTCTGATAAAATCCCAGATAAGACAAGCAACAGCTTATTTTACTTTAGTTATGCAGATTTATAAAAATTGAATATAAATTAAATGAGCTAAGGGTGTTTATTTGATGAAAATGCAAGAGAAAGCAAACATATTTTTCATTACTTCACTAATGAACAGGACAGTTTCAACAGAAGTATCTGTTGAATTTAAAGCTGCTTGAGGTACCTCATGTTTCTAATTAAATGTCCTCCAACACTCCTTTTCTCCAAAGTGCTTCGTTAACTCATGTCGTTCTGGGCGTGTTTTGGCATCTATGCTGCCAATTAGATGTGAGCATTTGAGTTATTTGTGTACAATTTGAGCCTTTCGGTGCTCTCGGCTTGTGTGCGGTGGAGGGGTCTCTTCCTTGCTCTAAAAATAAAGTCTGGCTGCGTTTGCTTTTCTGCTCAGAGACTGAAACAGGAGCTGCTTCAGCCTCTTGGAGTATTTAATAAGGATTTAACACCGATCCCAGGTCAGCTCTGCGGTAGCGGAGGTTGAAAACATAGAGCCTCGTTTTATAGGCGCAGATAAAACCCTCTTCTGTTCTGAATGGGTCAGTTAACATGTTCTGTCAGCGCTGCTTTACACCCCAACACACACACACCTTCATACACTTCTTGTCTTCTTTTTGTTGTTGTTTCACTTCTTTCTCTTCTTACTTCTTCTCGTTTCACCACCACTCCACTTTCCTTTCCTCCTTTGTCCCCCCTTTCTCTCGAAATCTGATTAGTACAGTGATACGGTTTCACTTTCCAGCATTCTTGTGTGTATACGTGTGTGTATATGTGTGTGTGTGTGTGTGTGTGTGTGTGTGTGTGTGTGTGTGTGTGTGTGTGTGTGTGTGTGTGTGTGTGTGTGTGTGTGTGTGCTAATGGAATCCCTCTCCGTCGGGCTCAGGTGTTGCTCCACCTCTCCTCCAGCTTCACTAAACAATGAGTTCAGTGCTGAGGATCCACACGGGGACAACGGGTCTAAAGCATGCAGATGAATAAATTACTGTTGCAGTGTGTGTGTGAGTGAGAGAGAGAGAGAGAGAGAGAGAGAGAGAGAGAGAGAGAGAGAGAGAGAGAGAGAGAGAGAGAGAGAGAGAGAGAGAGAGAGAGATAGAAAGAGAGAACGAGATGAAAAAAGAAGCAGTGCTTCTGTGTTTTGAGCCTGTCACACACTCTGTCTCGAGCCTTTTACAGCCTCTGGTCATATTACTCCGGATGGGGTTAAAGGTCAAAGCCAATGAACCATCACATACAAGGGAGGCTGTGTTCGGACTGAGCAGCTGCTCAACGTTCCTCTCGGTGTTTTTCCGATGCACTCGAGAACACTCCGACAGATTCAGCTCAGATTTTAAAACACATCGTCGACAATCTTCTATCTCTTTTAAAAGACAGAAAATGTGATGTGAATCTTTTTGCACACGTTAGCCATGTTTCCACTACAAGAGTTATGGGTAGGAGAAAAGTGACAAGGAGATAGGATGGCTCGGTCCTCTCGGTCATTGTGTCTCCATCAGGATGTTTCGAAGGTGTCAGCATATCACCACTGTTTCAGCAATGAGTGATGTCACTAATCAGTGAGAAAGTTTTATTCTGTTTAAATATGCGGTAATTTAATCCACTCGGGGGATGAGGAGTTCGGCTGTGTGTAAAAATCTGCATTTAATGACCCAAAGAAGCACCATTTTTATGGTGCTCTGTTGGAGACCTTGAAGTGCTGTGAATTACGTTGTTGTGGAGGAATTCTGACGCGTTTTTGTGTATTGGGAGTTTAGAATCAGGGATCTTAAAGTAACGTCAACACTGCTCATTTTGATTTTGTTCTATTCTTCTTCATCGGCAACTCTTCGAAAGCCGCTTACACATCTGGGCCAGTACGTTCATGGCTCAGCTGCGTCAGTTTGGGCTCGCACAGGCGTTTTTTGTTCACACGGACTTCTCAGGAATGCGGAAATCCCCGAGCACATGGAGCAGCGCAAAAGATGCGTGGAAAAGTCTGTGGTGTCCTCCTTAATAAGATAAACAAAGGTGGGCGTGAGCTGTGTTGCTATTGGAGACTCTGAACCACATTAGCCCTTTTTATAAAACAATGCCGCCAATTTGCCGCAACGCCGATGCGGCATCAGGGAGCGTTAGGTCGTTTATAAGAGCTCAGACCGTGGCGGTAATGTTGTGCAATCATGTCCGTTTTATAAAAGATTACGCGATGGCTGCAAAAAGGAGGTATGGGGGCGGTCTCTGCACTGTCGCAGACTTCCGTGTATCTTGGACATAATTTGCTTTTTATTGCGATCGAAGCTGCGCTCCTTAAGTTTTTATTTTAACAACCAGCTACAGGTGTGTCCTCCACCATCCCTGTGAGCTGTCAGATGATCTGAGCTGCAGATCTAACGGAGGAAAGCTCCCGGAGCACCGCATCGGTCCAGTTAATCATCTCAGCTGGTTCTGTTTACAAACGTGAAACGTAAGCGCGTGTTTACTTTCATTTTTAATAAAGTTCCCGGCCGGAGCGCAGCATTAATTCATCACATGGTCATGACACCTCCCTCTTTTGCGCCAAGGCTTAATATTACTACCAAGCGTGGCGGCACGAATGCCGCAAAATTCCCGCAACGTGATGCCGCCATAGCGCGTTCATAAGAAACACGTTGCGGTAATATTGCGCTGATTTGCCGGCATGGTGTGTCTTATAAAAAGGGCTATTATTTTATTAATTTGCACCCTGTTCTCTCTCACCGCTGTGCATGTCCTCATACTGCACACACACACACACACACACACACACACACACACACACACACTGCTCTCTTCTTTTCCGACTATCTGCCGCAGTGCCAAGCGGGAGACAGGAGCTCCATGCTTGATGTTGACTCGACAGTAACCAGAATGAAAATGAATCACGCATGCAAGAAGCCCCCACTGGCTGATACTTGCCAATCGGAGGTGGTAAGCATGAATTTCAGCCAGCCAATCAGTCCATACTGTCACCTCGGTCCCAGCCGGACCTCCAAAGGAAGAGGTCTGAAAAAAAGAGTTACCTCAGAACGGAAAAGGCACATACAGTATGACGCAGATGTGAAACCAAATTCTGATCCCGAACCGGTCCATATTGGCCCAGATGTGTAAGCACCTCAAGTTTACAAATGCCATTTCCTACTGAGTTACAAACAATCAGCTGGAATTAACGATAAGTCCCACCCAGTGATTCTACCAGGCCTTTGCAATGATTGCTCCTTGGACGTTGGCTCCTTGGAAAACGGTCCTTTCGGGACAGCCCAGTGAAATGGAGACACGTGCATGCTGTGAAGGTTCGGTAGAATTACCTGTAAGTTCTGATAGTAGAAACGAGCCTGTTGGCCTCATCTGGGTCTTTTCCAGCTCCAGGAAGCTATCATCATTACTGGTCATGCTATAGCTTTCATTGGGCTTTAGGCCCAGACTTCCCCTTCTCGTCCTCTCTCTGTGTGTCCACCCAACCCGTCTCACTGCTCTGGGCTCTAACTTCTGCTTTAGTTACTCAGAAACTTGAACTCAAACATTTAATTGTCACATAATCATTAAAAAATGCTATCATAAAGCACATCTTACTGATTATCACTTAACTAGACAGCTCCATTGATTCAAACTGTCATTTTATTTTACTCGATTAATAAAAGTCTTAGTCATAACTGTTACTAGTTATAAGAATCGTTGTACTCATTCAAACATTACACACAACTGTGCATTTTAATCATCTTTAATCAACTTTCCAATTTAAAATTTCTAGGTTGTGTCCATCTCCTGTCATAGGTGAAGGTTTCTCAACTCATTTGACAACATATCATCTTTTGCATGACGTTCCACAGTTCCATAATCTAGTAAAAAAAATAATAATAATTGAAGACGTGTGTGAAAGGAAGATGTTGGCGAAGCTGACCTCCATCTTGGAAAACCCCTCCCACCCACTGTATTCCACTGTGGAGGCCATGGAGAGCTCCTTTAGCGGCAGACTGAGACTTCCAATTTGTAAAACAGAACGCTACCGTAGGTCATTCATTCCCACTGCAGTAAGAGTGTAGAACTCCACAGTTTAACTGTTACTGGCATTATCCTGTTACATAATAACATCAGTGCTGCTATATTCAGTATGTGTTCAATACCAGATGCACATTAGTATGTCTGTGTCCCTTATGTTGCGTATTTTTGGAAACCCAATTTTCTATTTTTATTTGTTGTTTTTAGTTGTTTGAAGGTTATAATAATAGCTTACTGCTCATGTGTGTTTAACTGTACTTTGTTATTATCTTTCTTCTTTTCTCTAAGTGTATGTGCTGCTGTAACGAGTGAATTTCCCCACTGTGGGATTAATAAAGTCTATTTTATTCTAATCTATTTACGCAGTGATTGGAACATAAAAAGAAAGTGTTAAAAATATGATGATTTGATTTAATGCCTTGTATTTTGCTCAGTTCAATTCAGTTTATTTATGAAACACCAAATCACAAGAGTTGGCTCAATGCACTTTACACAGAAAATGTTCCAGCTGAACCACTGAACGGTGCATTGAGTTCAGTTCATTATGCCAATTAGTTAGTTGCTCTTTGATTCTCCAGGTTGATCCAGCTGATTGATGTTTAGTGAGTTCACATCCTGTTTTCTTTCAAATATTGTGTCTCTGTCAATGGTTTGTGGGATTGTTTCCTATTTCCTACCTAAATTCTAACTTCCTCACAGCTATTGCAAGTACATTCAGTTCCAGGTTTTCAGTTTTATGAGTCACATCACAGGAACAAATGGAAACAAACAGGAGACAACAATTCACACACACACTCACTCACACCTAGGGACAATTTAGAGGAGCAAATGAACCTAACATGCATGATTTTGGCCTGTGGGAGGAAACCGGAGAACCCAAAGGAGTGCATAGGGAGAACATGCAAACTCTGCACAAAACAGCCACAGCCGGGATTCAACCTGCAACCTTCTCAACCACAGCTAGTCAGCTGTAAAAAATATTTATAAAATAAAAAATACAAAACTGGCTAAAGCTTGGTCAGTATCGTAAATATCAAACTAAAAATTGGTTTTGTGTTGTAGTAGGTTAAGTTAAAATAATCATTTTAAAATGTTTTTACTAGTATTTGTTTCACTTTTAGTTTTTTTTTTTAACTTGGCACAATGCTTTGGTAAACAAAGGTTGATTTTAATGTAAAATAAACTTCATTGATTTTTTAAATCACTATGAAAACATTTGAAATGTTTGAAAGCTACAATAAAATAAAATAAAAATCAATAAGGAGTAACAAAATATCAACATAATTTTATGTAAAGTGAACCGGAACTAAATGCAAACTAAAAAGAGGAATAAAAACGAATTTTACACAAAACTACAAAAGCGTATACGTTTCTGCTGTTTATTAAGTTGCAGTAACCGGGAGTGGACACCAGATGGCGCCACCGCGCGCGGACACCGCTAATATGACAATCATGGCCGCGACCATCAGCTCGATGTTTATTTCCGTTTCCAGAAAACTGGGGAATGCTCTGTTTAAGTCTGTTTTTATCGCTCAAGCGGCCACCTTCGGCCACAACATGGACACGGACAGACCCACCAAGGTTTGACAGTCATCTCAGACACGTTTTAACGTCGCATTTTGTTGAGTTGCAGCATTTCACTGCCATTAAATCATTTAAATGCTTTATTTTTTACTTCTTCAGTGTTCATATTTCTGGCTAAGCTAACTCATGCTACACGCAGGTGCAGTCACTGGACACTAGTTTAATGACGAGTTTCTCCTCCACAGCTGGAGTTTGCGGTGCAGATGACCTGTGACAGCTGTGCTCAGCAAGTCAGAACTGCTTTGGAGAAGAAACCAGGTGGGGAGAATCACCTGTTCGCCTAAAGATGCAGCTGATCCGTCACTATCAAGTTGTAGCAGTTTCCATGTTTACTTCCGGTTTTACTGTGTAGCAGCTTACTTATCCCATAAAATAGCCAAAGTCTGCTTCACATACACGCTAACGTGTATAAAGAAACACGTATTTAAAAGTAAAAAGCAGAACAAACCCACAATAACACAGAGTTCATTTTTAACTGACATCGATCCTAAAGTTGGCTTGCGATTAAGTTAAAGGGCAGTTCCGCTAGGTTTTTTTTGACATTTGTGCTAAAATTAGAATGTTTAATAAGCATTTTGTGAAATATGTATTTGATTTGTGTAAGTTAAAGAAAAATGTTATTTCATTAAACCTTTAAACCTAAGAACTGAACCAGTTCTTAGGTTTAAAGGTTTAAAGGACTAAATTACTAAATTGGACTCTAACAAATCAAACGTTCCCAACCTAAATATTAATTGTTACATATTAATATAAAGTATTAATATTACATATTTAATGTTTGAACCGTTTGGATGTTGCGGGTTGTGATCTAGTTGTGGTCAAAAGTGAACACTTTTAAGTGGAATTGCCCTTTAAGCAACTACTGAAACAGAAGCTAACTTCAGCTTCATTCATTTACTGAATGAAGTAACATTTAAAGCTTTGATCAGAGCTAACGAGCAAACTTTTTATCAAATAAAAACAGGACTTAGTGTGAAAAGTCATGGTCGGTAGTGTGTCACGTCTCTGTATCATGATTGCAGGAGTGAAGTCTGTCCATATTGATGTCGGTAAGGAGGAGGTTCTGGTGGAGTCCGTTCTCACCAGCGCAGAGGTCCAGGCTCTGATTGAGAGCACCGGGCGCAGAGCTGTGCTAAAGGGCATCGGGGGATCAGAGAAAGGTGAGGAACAATGAGAGTGTTGAGGAGTTAAAACACACAGAAACGAAACAGCAGAAGGAAATTTATTTTCAAGTTTTTTTTAAATAATGAAAAACTCACTTTCCATAATATGATGATGATAAACAAATCATAAAATTTAAACATGCGAAATTGCTCCAGCTCATAGAGGTTTGTGGATATTTGTTAGTTAAGGTCTGGATTTTTACTGGGTTATTGTGTTTTTTTAGTTTTTCAGTCCTTTTTTAGTCAATCAAAAAAGGACTTTGCATGAGCCTTTAGTCTGTTTTCATTAACACACACGTGAGAAATCGTCCTTTAGCATCTGTGTGTGTTTCTAACAGACCTGGGTGCAGCAGTAGCCATGTTGTTTGGAGCAGGATCAGTCCAGGGCGTGGTGCGGTTCCTCCAGCTGTCTGAACACCACTGTGTGATCGACGGGACCATCGACGGGTTAGAGCCTGGAGCTCACGGTCTTCACGTCCACACCCTGGGGGATCTCACACAGGACTGCCTCAGGTGGGACCACCGCTTCAGCAATCACGCTGATGTGGAGAGTCATTAAAAATCCTACATGTGATTTAAACTCTGATCATCAATGATGCAAACAGGACAGTTCAAGTTGCACTAGTATAGAAAAGTCTGGTTGTGGTGCTGTCACACAGACTTAGAGCCCAGAGGAAGTTTTAGCTGCTTAACACTCCTTTAGCAAACCGCACACCAG
Organism: Aphyosemion australe; assembly: GCA_006937985.1. Lineage (NCBI taxonomy): Eukaryota > Metazoa > Chordata > Actinopteri > Cyprinodontiformes > Nothobranchiidae > Aphyosemion > Aphyosemion australe. The sequence continues at coordinate 270,222 of SSNS01000377.1, forward strand.
ATGTTTCAGACGATTTCAGCTTCAGACTGCCTGAGACCTGTGTTGCCATGGAAACTGGGCAGATTGTAAGGAAGTGGGTGATTTTTTTTTTCTTAAACTTTTGTTGTGGAAGCTGAAGTAAAACTTTATGATTTATGCTGGGAAAAATGTTAAATTTATTATTTATTGTTTTTAAAAAATCAAAATCAATCATTCCCAAGATGGCTGGGCATCTCAGAACTGCTCGTTTGTTTCTGGGTTGTATTTTTGTTTGGATCCAATACTGTTCTGTTATTAAAAAAACAAATCCATTCATTTTATATTTTAAGCTACTACTTAAGCTTTATAATAGTTTGTTACTAACTTGGAGCTGACAGTAACATGTTCATGAAAGCACAAGTGTTGCTTTTTATCTTTTTTTTTTTTTTGGTTGACAAAATCACAGAAGAGGATTAGGGCCACAGAAAAAAAGAATTTTGACTTTTCAGTGGCCCTAATCCTCTACCGTTCAAAATATATCATCATCATCAAGCCAAATAAGACATTTGTTAAGGCAATAAATAACAGTAGTATTGGCATGGCCATCAGAAAATGGTTCATGTAAACGTATGTGAGCGATAAAATAAAAAAGGAAAAAATGCTGATCCTTAATGAAGCTTTTGCATCAGTTTGTTTGTTTTTTTTTGTTTAGTTGTTACATAAACAGTTGTGTATTAGTTCTTGATTAAATGTATTTTTAAAAAATTCTCAAAACCTGCTTTTTTTGCAACTTAATAATTTATATATCAAAGATCAAAAATCAGAAGATTTTTGTTTATGTTTCTGTTCAGGTCCACTTGTTAGCATCTTTTGGACCAGTTCTCTCGCTTCAGCGATCAAAACATCTAATCAGATTTTTTTTTTTTGTTGTTGTTTTTTTGCAGTTGTGGAGAGCACTACAACCCATTTGGAAAACAGCATGGCGGTCCGGGCGACGACGAAAGGGTACGGATTATTTTTTTATGGAGCTCATCTTTTAAGGTGAAATTTTAAGGAGTCACTCATCCTACCCCAGATGTAGTTTATATGTGCTGTGTTGTTCTTCAGCATGTAGGAGACCTGGGAAATATAGTGGCTGGACCAGATGGACGGGCTTCCTTTAGATTAGAGGACAGTCAGCTTAAGGTAACACCATCACACACGTAGAGACGTGTTTCAGTCCTGTGTGGAGAATAACGATGGACCCTTGTGCTGCAGGTTTGGGACGTTATCGGTCGATCTCTGGTTGTGGACTCTGGAGAGGACGACCTGGGCCAGGGAGGTCACCCTTCATCTAGAGAGACGGGAAACTCCGGTGAAAGGTGCGTATGTGTGAGATAAAGTTTCAGGTTTAATTTGGGGATGAATTATTGGTGGGTGGTAATGTTTTTCCCTGTCTTTGTTTGTTTTTACTGGATGGATTTTAGCGAAACCCTTCATCACAATTGTATCCCGATTCAAGATGGCTGCCACCGCCAATTTAAAACTTATTTATTTATTTATTTATTTCTCACCTTAAGATGTTTAAAACTCTGGCATAAAAGCTGGTCGACACGCTGGTCAACACTTGGTCAGTTATCTTTGTCTTCCCCTGCAGGCTGGCCTGTGGGATCATCGCCAGATCAGCTGGCCTTTTCCAAAACTCCAAAAAGATCTGCGCCTGCGACGGCATCACGCTGTGGGAGGAGAGGGACCGACCGATAGCGGGGACGGGCCGGAGCAAGGCCGACCGTGAGACGCCGGCAGCACACCTCTGAGTCTCAGACACAGTCAAGAGGTCGTCCCGAGTGTTGTTGTTGGACGGGTCAGAGCTAAAGGACAAAGACCGACGTTCCCAGACAACTGGGATATCATCCTTGTGATGATAATCTAATGATCTTGCATAAAGTGCCTTCAAAAAAATGCAACTTCATTCATTCCCAACAGACACCAAAATTGCACTTTTTGATTTACCATTGATAATTGTTCATTTAAATAGTTATAATTGGTATATAAAAAGCAATCCACACCTAGTTTATTTTAGTTCATCTTTTCAATAGTTATTCATCATAAGAGCTAATAACCACAGAGCTAAGAGGTGGCCTACACTGCAATCTACAGTTAAGCAGTCATCTGAGAGGTTTTAGTCATTTCTTCAGACCATTAAAAACAGTATGAGAGGAAATTATTCAGTATAAAATATTTGGACTCAAACCTTCAGAGCCTCACTTTTGCAACCACTACAACATGAGTGAATTTGTCTTTTATTGGAGAAATCCTGAACAAAATCATCTTTGTCTTGGATTAAACTAGTTTTGTCTCCATCTGATTTTAAATGTGGCTTGGATCAAAGATTAAAAGATGAGAAGAGTGATTTCATCCCAGAACTAAGGACGACAGCATGAATGAGTGGTAGTTTTTGAATGGCTGCTGCGACAGACTAGGCAGATTTTTATTTTAACACATTCCAATATTTTGATGTCGTGAAGCTTTAAACTTGTTTCCCTTTGGGCTGAATGTAACTTGGTGGCTGGAAATTAACTATTTCAGGTTCTGACTGTACATTTTTATAGCAGGAAATGATGCCCTTTCAGAGTTACAGAATTGTGATATTTGTGTGCGTGCACTTATTTTTTTTTTTTTAAATAAATTAATAATTAAGGTGCCTGAAGGAGCCTGTCCACCATTTCTGCTGAATCTACATACAAAACATTTTGCTTGTGAAACTTAAAAAAAGGCACAAAGTACTGACAAAGCAACCCAAAACTATTGTCAGAACCTCTAGAAAGTGTCGAGCAGATTCTCCCAAAAAGAAGTAACTGTAAAGGCATGAGTACGTTTCAAATGACTCAAGAAATTCAAAACAAAATAACTCGTGCTTTAATTATCAAGCTAACTAGCTAGGTGTTTCCCAAACTCTACCACTAAATTAAGATCTCATCATAGTAAACTACAGAGTAAAAGTTAAACCAAATGAGGTTTAAGACTTTAATACATATCTACTGAGAATGATGTCATTTTCGAAATCATTACCACCAGATTTGCGTTACACAATTACAGAATTCTATGCCTTGAGTGGAAATTAGCAACAGAGCAAGCTAACTGTAGCACACATCTGGTTTAGCTTTTAACAAGGATTTTATAGATTTGTAAGACTAACCAGGTGTTGTGAAACTGACTGAGGTGTAAAAATGTATAAAATAGCATTTGCATTAACTGCTATGACATTTTTTAGACCAAAGATGGCAGTCATCTGGCCCAGCTTATGGCACTTATCCAGTAGCACCAACTCAGCACGGCTCGATTCGACTCAGTTCAACAATGTTCCAAATGAGCTGCGCCAGGCCAAAACCTCAGCGTTATAAGACTGTCCGTTACTAATTATGCTTCGGAGGTGGAGTCAAGTTTGCTCCAGAGTTTTCCGCCTACAGCTCTTAGCCTTTTCCAGGTCTTTATTTTTGGCATCTGACAAAAAGCCACAGAGACTGATGTGCTTCTGTTAATTTTATCATTTGCAGATGCATAATCGGCCAAGTATTCAATTATTAAATGAAAATTGCTTTGACGCCCCCTCTGCTATGAAGGCAGCGCCTAGTAATTTCTCACTTATATTGGAAAAGTCCCCAAACCATGTGAAGTTGAGCTGAGTTGAGTGAAAAAAAGGACATTATGGTGCATTCCAGTTGTCCTCGGAACTCGAAATTTTCGACCAGGAAATGACATAACGAGCATGTTTTGCGTTCCAGATTCCAACTCGGAAAAAAATGGACACCGCTAGTAAAGCTGTGTGTGTTGTTGCTCTGTATGAGTACAAAGAACTAATAAAGTATTCTCTGCACCTAAAGTCCCTTGAGGAGGAATGCAGGAAACGCATAAATAGTGTCACACACAACAATCGTCAGATACACACATAAAACCAGAAAAAAACATTAAACATCGAACGTCAAAACGTAAACACCAGGAACAGTTAAAAAAAACATAAACACCGGTCAATTTCAGCGGCGATGCTGACGTTTTCAGCAACGTAACTATTGATAACAAGAATAAAAAACAACTCTGTGCTGTTAAATAGCAAAAAGAAATAAAGCAGAATGTATAAACGATGAAAACAATAAAGACTACAACAACACTGGGCGCGGCCATCTTTAAAATGGTGAACTCGGGGTCCTCCGAAACAAACGAGCTCGCAGCTCGGAATTCCGAGTTCATTGCGTCATTTCCGGTTAACTTATCTCGGAAAAACGAGTTCCGAGGACAGCTGGAACGCACCATTAGACTAGCCATTAGCTCTTCAATCCAGTCAAACCTAATCTCTAGTCCTCCAAACTGAGGCTGTTCACATAGCTATGTTTAACAATGAAAACCGCAAATTTAGCATTAAAAAGCAAACAAATTAACTGTTCATAAGTGTTTGAACTTATGGCCCAACATGAATGTGTCCTGATAACACATCCTGCTCCTTTTATCGCTGTAGCTCGCCGGTTTCGAGCACAAACTCCGCAGCATTTATCATTTCTGTGGCAGTAACGGGTGAAGCGGGGTTTGGGGGACCCTGTGGGAGTGTGTGTGTCGTGTCTTTAGATGAGTTATTTCATGAGGATTCAGCATCCTGGGTCCAGCAGCAGCAGCTGCCCTCCCCCTCCGCAGCCTCTCCAGCAGAATGCCCGACGTTCAAACGGAAGCAGGCGCTACCATTTTGAAACACAGCACCGCTTAGGTAAGATGGTAGATCCTCTCATTTAATCACCCCTTTTTTGCTACAGCGTTACCATTTGGGCTCTATGGGAGGTAATTAAACCCGGATCGGTTTTAAACTCGAGCTATTTCCTGACGTGTCGCTTTTCTCAGCGACAAACCGCGTTGTTGCTGTGGAAGCGGTCCGTGTTGCAACTGCTGCATTCGTTCCTGCGCGGAAAACGTGATTGTTGTCCACCGTATTCATGTGTGATCGGGAGGAATTTCTCCTATCAAGTTATTCATCTTCTAACCGCGCTTCTTTGTTAGCCACTCTAGGCTAAATGTTGGGAAATGTGTCATTTATTTTCACTTTCTTTTGGTGCTTGTTTAAAACCAGCAGCATCATCCCTGTTTTTGCACCATTCCAGTTAATGTCTAAAACATTTTCTGACCATTTAACGCCTCTGAGAGACTCCAAAATGTGCCTTTTGGTCAGTTTTATTGAACTGATGACGGAAGCAGTGGAAATGTGTTTACTCAGCGTCGTGCTGCGTCAACAGAAAGCCACATTCCCCCTCAGCTCTGCCTCTAATGAGCCCAGTGTTCATGCAGCAGCCATTCTCATACAATAAACCCTCGTTTCTCTTTATTTGTTCAGGTGAGAGGCTCGCTGGAGCCTAAACCAGAAAATAGAAACGTCTTCTCCGGTTTCATGCCCTTTGATTTACAGCCAACCCATAAAAAAGTTGCATGGGAGGAGAAAAGGGTGCAGAAAATCTCTCAAGTATACTTCAGGCTTACAAACTGCATGGAGAGGAGGGGAATATTTACATTTAAACACTGTTCTGCATCATAAATGTGACAGTTTTTACTCTAAACCCAGTGGGATTTGATAAACACAAGCCTTGTCTGAAGTTATTCAGCAGAAATGCTTGTTTTCCTGTGTGGATGAGGAGGGTGACTCATGGCTGTGGGGGTGATCACAAGCCTGCTCTCAAGTCTTGATGAATAAAATCTGAAGGATCCCAGTCAAAACGCCATCGCTGCATGTTCAAAAGAAGCACAAATCATTTCTGCTCTGTCTTATCTGATCCATCAGTGGGACGCTCAAAGGCAAATCCATGACCTGTGCGGTGGTGTGAAATTTGAATACTACTTCCTGCTTGTTTGTGTTCCTGATTGTTTATTTCACTGGAACAGATTTGTGTTGTTGGATTTTTACCAGTTTGATTCAAAATGTCTAAAAAGAGTGATTTTGATTCAGGCTGTGAGTCAGGATTAAATGTCTCGCCTTAACAGCAATGTGACTCTTCCGCTGCCTTCATTCATTGTTCTTGCTTGAGTAAAAAAATGCAACGTTGATGCGTTATCTCCACAAATAACACAAGTCCAAACATGTTGCACCATGTTTTGGAGTTGTGAATGGTTAGCTTCCACTAGTGGAGACGTGCTCTGCTCTCTCCTAGCCTTCTGCAGTCCAAACCCAATGTGGGTGAGGCCACGAAGGCTAAAAGAGACTGGCTTTTTCTGACCCGATCGTTTTCTCCTCTGTTGTGTTTCTGCAGCTAATGCAGGCCACAGGGGTTGAAAATGTTCACGCTCAGCATGCATGCTCAGCTAGGAGTGATGGATCGTAACAGAAAAGGTGTCACGTGGTTTCTATGGGAGCAAGACCTTTAATTCAGACAAACTGGAGGGTTTTCCAGGATGAACGGTCTGGTTAAGGTCAAACATTGTCCTGCAGGATCTTCTGGTAGAGAGCAGAATTTATGGTTCAATTACAGGAAGTCACCCAGGTCCCAGACCATCACACTACCACCACCATGCTTGACTATTATGACTAGTAGGGGTAGACTGATATATCGGGCCGATATTTATCGGTTTTTATACATCACTATTGGCCGATATTTGTCCTTAGTAAAGCCGATTATAAAGTCAGGCACATCCTCGGGCAGCCCTAATAACATCTGCATAATAAATACTCTAAATTAACTTTATTTAGGTGTCTGACTTTAACACTGAGAAGTGTACAAAGTTAAGATTTAACAGTTAGTTAAATTGAGAGTTCAAAAACTGATTCAGCTTTAGAAATTTTGTGATGTTATTACTGACATTTTAGCATGAATATAAGGTGGAAAACGTCTCGATATCAGCCATAAAAATCGGCAGTACATATCGGTCATCGGCTTATCATGTCTCCTACATATCGGTATCGGCAATAGAAAAACCAATATCGATTGACCTCTAATGACTAGTATGATGTTCTTGTTTTTAACGCAGTAGGTTTTTTAGTAATGACAAAACAGGGCAAATTAAATCTTTTTTATTTACTCCAATTGTCTTTGAAATTGAAATGTGTTTGCTGATGTACTGACGTGTGACTGTAGCTGATGCACAGCTGACAAGTTCCTGTTTACGTCATTCCTTCTCTTATCTCTTATTTTTGTTTTGATTCAGCGCCATGGATAAGAGCAACACAGTGAAGCTCTTTGTGGGCAACCTGGCATTGGACACCACCCAGGAGGAGCTGTCAGCCATCTTTGAACCCTACGGCCAGGTGGTCAGCTGCAGTGTGCTTCGACAGTTTGCCTTTGTGCACCTGCAGGGTGAGGGAGCAGCGGAGCGAGCCATTCGGGAACTCAATGGACGGGAGTTCCGCGGTCGTAATTTGGTGGTGGAGGAATCCAGGGGAAGGCCGTTGCACTCCACAAAGGTGTTTGTGGGTAATCTGAGTGGGATGTGTACCACCGAAGACCTCAAGCAGCTGTTCCAGACATTTGGGAAGGTTCTCGAGTGTGACAAAGTCAAAGGTAAACGTCTGAATTATTTAATGGTATAAGGTTGTTTTAGGGGTGGTCATAAAGGGGGTAGCTCAGATGTTTTGGAGCAGGGTTTCAAAGGAAAGGTTATGAATAATCAATAGCTTAGCTATTATGGAAAGCTCTCAGAACAACCTCAGTTTGGAGAAATAGAGATTAAATTTGACCAAACTGACACAATGGATGTTATCCTCTTTTAAACAACTCAAAGTTGTAGTTTACAGTGTTACTTTATATGCATATAAACTTATCACTTTGATTTAGAGGGTTTTGAAATCCTAATCATATGTATTAAAGCTTCTGCACAAACAACCATAGAATTATAGTAATGTCAAATTTTTTTGTTTACAAAATAGCATCTTCTCAATTCCTATGAATTACTTATAGATTGAAGTGGTTTTAAGATGGCAGAAATCCACTTTACTCTTGGCCCCAGCTGGATTAGCCGTTAGCTTGTCAGTCAGGTCAAAACAAATCTCCCTGTAGGGCTGGGCGATAAATCAAAAATTTATCATTATCGAAATTTTGGACTCTAACTGATATAATTTTTCTCGTGTCAGTAAATTTGGTAATAAAAAATGAAATGTGCGTAGGTTGGCGACGTTCATGTCCCTTTAAGAAGCTGTACCACCTCGAGTCACATGACAACGTGACTCAACGTAATACACGTGACAGCCCCATCTAGTGAACAACTTTTGTTTTTGCGCATACACGTAGTTATCGTCCATTTATCGTTATCAAGGTGAACTCCTCAATATACCGTGATATTGATTTTAGGTCATATCATCCAGCCCTATCTTGATGTGTTAAATCTGAGGGTTTATTTCTTCTAAAAGAATTTACTAAGTACCACTGCCATTGTCTTTTCTCAACAGGCTATGCTTTTGTTCACATGGAAAATAAAGAAGATGCTCTTCAGGCCATTGAAGCTCTGCACGGTACCTCCTTCAAGGGCCGTCCTCTGTCTGTAGAGCTATCCAAAGTCCAGCCCAGCAAGCAGGCCCCTACTGGGAAGATCCCGTGTGTGAACTGTGGGAAGCAGGGCCACTATGCTGGAGAATGTCCTGTGGGGAAACCTTCTCTGGAGCAGTACCAGAGTCAGGCAGCTGTCCTGGCTGCTGCCGCCGCTGCAGCTGCTGGCCTACCTCTACAGGTCCAACAAAGCGTGCACAATTCAGTCTACAACACCTCCACCTTCGACCCTACGTATGCAGCTCTCACAGGGATAACCACTGGCACGCGTACTGATGGAAACCCAGTGAATCCAGCTGTTTATGGTGCCCTAGCGAGCCAGGTGTATGGTGCCAATGTTGCCAATCAGCTCTATGGGACAGTAGCCAGTCAGGCAGCTCTTACATCAGGCGCCACACAGGTATACGGCTCAGTGACATCCAATATCTACGGCCAGGTGGCTGCGTCTCCAGCGGCGGCTGCAGCAGCAGCTGCGGCTGCCGCTGCTTACTCAACTCCAGTTTACACACAAGCTGTCGCCAACGCTCCCGTCTACCTGGCAGCTGCTCCTGGGATAGAAATGCAGGCGGCTGCAGTCAACCCCGCCTACTCTGTAGCGCCAGCAATTTATGGCGCCGCCACACCAGCCTATGCTCACATCAGCGCCATGGGAGCGGCAGACCCTGCTACAGCCATTTTTGAGGCTGCCAGGCAGGCTCATTACTTTGCGCAGGGCCAGCAGGTTGTGGCAGAGCAGCAGTCGGTGGCTGCAGCAGCAGCAGCGGCAAAGTCTGGTGAAAGGGACCGGAGTCCCTTACGGAGGTCGGCGCCTCTGCTACCAGACCCTGTGATGAAGCCGTTTATTTACCAGAGGGCCAAACCACGTAGACCCTTGCTCCCCACACCAGCTGGCCGTGCCGCTGAAGAGGCAGTAGAAGCTGCAGAGGACCCTATGGCGAGGTAGGACATGACTGTTGACCACTGAAACATTACCAGAATGTTTGGTTTATCTCTTTTAATCTTTAATGCTTATGTAATTTTGTACTTTTTCCCCACACCTGCTCATTTGTTTCAGGTACTACGCGGAGTACTACCAGCAGCTGCAGCAGTACCCTCAATTCCAGTATGCCTACCCTCAGAGCGCCATGACGGCCATTGCTGGCATGCCAGGAGTCCAAGCGGTCCCAGCAATGTCTGCCCAGCAGGTTGCTACGTTGGATGCGCTCAGGCCAGTGGTCCCCACTGCCGCTGCAGTGGCAGCTGCCATCGCTGCGCCCAGGGTGTATGAGCCGCCGTTGCCGCCGCCCACGCGCAAGGAGGCCATCCTCCACCGCCCCGAACTCTCCCTTCACACGCCTGAGCCCCCCTTCCGATAGTTGCACTCAACTGTCTGCCCCCACCTTCTTCCCCTCTCTGCCCTTGATCCCCAACCCTCCCCATACCTCTTCCAATCACACTTGACCACCGTTGCGTGTGTATGTTGGTATGTTTGTGTGCCTGGGGACTCTCGAGTGTGTTGGCTGGGCATTTGAAACTGGGGGTCCTTTGGTTTTCAAGCGTGCTTTACGAGGGACTTGATCAGCTAACCTTGGTCCGGTTTGCACACACAGTGCAGCCTGAAGCGAAGGCTCTCTCATCTGTTGTATGGGCATTCTTTGTGCTTCTCAGTTTGATCGTTTTTATCGTGCCAGTCTCACACTTGTGCCAGTATTAGGCTGATCCGGTCAGTCGTTTCATATGCCTTTATTTCTGCAACCCAGTTATGATTTTCTAGGGCCAAATCTCCAGAAATTTGCATCAGCCATTCTCCTAAGGCCTAGATGATCGCTTTGGGCAGCTAATTTGAAACCTTTTTTGCCTTATGTTGATGACTTTAGATCTTTAATGTATTCAGATGGGAAGTCAGATTAACACATATTGTGTACTGGCTGCATTGTATCGTGTTCTACAGAACCAAGGTTAATGTGTTTTGCAGGATGTCTGTCTTGGATGTGACATGGATGTAGAATGTGTGAATGCGTGACGCGCGGGCTCCTGACCTTGCAACGCACAACTGCTGCGGCTAAGGCTGCGCCTCGCATAGGAGAACCTAAAGCACACATATAGGTACTGTAAAGTTCGTTCAGATCCCTCTTCGGCCCTTTCTCTGATTCCCCTCCCCAGCTACCACGCTGAAAGACACTGCTTCACCTCTTTCTTTTTCTAACTACAGCTGCCTACCTCTTACTGTAAATTCCAGTGTAGATTGTATTCTGTTCTGTATTATTCCACACATTTCACCCATTTTTTTTAAATAACATTTCGTATTAAGTCCTCTTTCATATTCAGAGGCCTTTTTTACAAAAAAAAATAGAAATAATGTAAATTAAGTTTGTGTCAGTGTAGTTTACATGTGATATAACCTGGAATGTTGTGAATGAGTTGTTTACAAAGGATCTGTAAATTGTGTCCTTTTTACAAATCATTATTATAAGTGACAAGGTCGGTTATGTGCCTATAAGCCTTGAGTGAAGTGCATTACGTGGAGCGATCTCCCATTTTTAAGTGCTTTTACTTTTCAAATCATTTTAAGGTGGGGTGACGAGCCTCGATGCTTTGGATCCAGAGAGCTAAAAGCTTTCTCTTAGACTTGCACACCTGTATTATATCGAATGGTTTTACAAAAGCCACAAACTTGAGCTGCACAGGTTCATATTTAGCCTTTGGTTTGAAGCAGAAATGACAGTGATAGCACCAAGAAGCGAGAGATGGGACAGTGTCTTCCAGTGCCCCCTTAAAAAATGTTTGTTTACCCTTTTAAAAACCAGATCTGCTCTAGAGTTGAGCAAAAGTATTGTCTTCTTTTTTTACTGACTTTCGTAGGTGGTAGGGCTGTGCGATATGACCAAAATCTTCTGTCTTGATAACGATAATTCAAACAATAGATTGCATTTTGCGTAAATTCAGGAGGTACTTTACACAAAGTACAATTATTCTTCACTCTTGAAATCAAAGGATCATTGCTGTATTTTTAATAGCAAACAATACGGTTGCGATCGAGCAATGTATTAGACCCCCTGGTAGATCAACACATACTTTCATGCTGTTTTGTCGATCGCGCTGATAAAACTTGCTGAAAAGTTCGTCTCCCTGGTCTTAGACATTGTTTGGATTTTGTTATAAATGTTGGGCTAAAGAGGTAAATGTGGTATTTTTCCTGCGGTAGACCTCTTCTCAGCTCGCCGTAACGCTCCCTCCCCACCAGCCCCTTTCCATCAAAAAACACAAAATAAACTCATTCAATAAAAAATAAGTCAAGAATATGTAGATTGTTAAAAACTTGATGTATTTTATTACATCACATATTAACAAGTTCCACGGCATCGCCCCATGTTTAGGAATGAGCTCTTTGGGGGGGTTTTTTGGAGCTACCATCACTTTTAGTTTTGTTTTATCGCACAGCCCTAACAAGTGGGATTTGCCACATCTGGTTACCAAACAGTTAAAAAAATATCAGAACTTGTATGTTCTGGCATTTTTTACATTTACTTAAGATTCTTAATTGGCAGATTCCATCAATCTAGTTCTTCAGTGGCCTAAAACAATCTTTTTTTTTGGGAACTATTTGACAGCGGTCTAATGCACACACAAGTAGACCCACTGAAAGTCTGCCTCATTGTTTCCCGCCCCACCCCCCACCCCCCTTCCTGTGGTTTTTAGTGGTTAAGCGACTTTTGCATCTCACAGTGTAATCTTTCTGTGTCGTGTATATATGAACTCATACCAGTTGCATCCTTTGTAGAATTGTGTGGTTTGCGAAATGTCTTGTTTGCCATGTATTTTTTAGAAAAGTATTTTAATGTAGTTTTTTTATTAGAAAAGAGAAAAAAAAAGGCAAGTTATTCGAAAAACAGCATGCTTTTTAATGAGAAAATGTAATACTATAAACCTTATAATAAAGAATGTTTGGCTGACTACTGTGGTAAAAGAAAGCAAAAGGGTTTGGACATTTCGCCTTCTTTTTGTTTATGTTCTTCTCCACTATCTGTTTCTTTTGTGTAAAATGACCACCAGAACCATTTGACTGGGGACCCAGGGGGAGACAGGTGTAGATGCTGGCCCAGCTTTGCTCTCTTTGGTCAGGGTAAGTGCGGGTAGGAGCTCCTTCCTCTCTCCAGCCTCTCAAACAAAAAAAAGTCCTAAAAAACGTTTTACTTCACGCAGTGCTCTTTTGGTTCATATTCAAGTACTACTAAGTGTTCCTGGTGTGGTACTTAAAATTGATTCCTATCCATAAATTACATTAAACTTGCTGAAATTGCATTGAGAGCTGGGGAGAGGCACACAGATAGAATGGCCTGGGTGCATTTTGATCTGTGGAGCGGTCCTTTTTCCTGGGGTTGATGGTTGTGCGTCTGGTCTGGTCTTGGTCTCTCCCTGCTGCACCAAATTTTCTCCCTTTCCGTGTGTCTCTATGTTCACTTTACTCTCAGACCTGCATGTGTGATAATCTGTAACTCCGCAAGCAAAAAAGAGAGAGAGAGAGAGAGAGAGAGAACTCAGTAGTCCAGCTCTGAACTAACTATCTCAACTGAATTAGGTGACCTTGCTACCTGGAACGGCCAACATGCAGCCATGGGGACGACTTTAAGCGCGACACCACCACAGCAGGAACTTGTTGCTCTCTCTTCACCATCAAGGTAAATGAAAAACGACCAAAAACAAACCAAAAGATCATGAAAGCACTGACCTCTCTTCCCCTTACCCACCCTCTTCCTTTGACTGTGCCTTGATAACACTCCTCCTCCCCCCGCCATCACCACCCCTCTCCAAGTCCGTAATCCCTCCTCTACTGCAATGGCAGTGTTTGTACCTGTAGCCTTGGGCTTCTCGTCAGTGGGAGTGAGGGGCGGGCCGGGGTAGGGCGGGGTTCCGAGCCCTCTACAAAGCTGATCCTGCCTTGCATCAGCATACAAAGCAATGGATGGTGCCCTCTGTGTCCTGGTGTCTTGTTTGAGCTGGTGGATAGAGGGTGTGATGGTATGCTCGTGTGTGTGCTTTTGAAAGAAAAAAAAAACCTTTTGGGTGCTGTTTCACTCAGTGAGGCTTGGCATATGCGGACACTCCCCACCCCTTCCCCTCGCCCTCTAGTCAAACTCTTGTCCACCGCCGTCTTCGCCGCCCTCAACCCTTTCACCCTTCTTATCCTTCCTCTCCCCCTCTTTTACCCCACCCCGCTGTCCCTATGCGCATCTCTTCTCCGCCGTCCACCCACACAACGCTTTTTCCGCCGCCACCGCCGCCACCTTGGATCTCGGTTTGTGGCTCTGGCTCGGACTCAACTTCCCAGAACCACCCACCTGACCCAAACTCCCCATCCAATTTTGCTTCCATAGAGGTCTGGGCTTGCCAATGGACTGTGTTATGCGCGGTGGCCTGCCTCTGGACTCTGTGACAGAGAGACTTCAGTGTTGGACAAATTGCTTTGCTGAAACTGTTGAATCGTGGGTTTGTGCTACATGGCTGTGGAAGGGGTTTTAACTTTAGTTCCTTAGAAGAATTAGCTCAATTACTAAAGGGATTGACCCACTATAACCATCAGAAAGGTCCTATAAGAAAGGTCTTCAGGTATGAGACCAGTCTAACCTGTAGATTCTCACCAATCTCAGGATTCCTATAGGACTTTTCTGGTACAGCTCCTTTCTGTAACTTGTATGAGTTAGGCTTTTTCCCTGTATAGTGTAAATCTTCACACATAGTCCCTGATTCACCAGCTTTTAGTAATTCCTGAGTTGTTTGCTCTGACAGCTGTATGATTGGAGCAAAACAAAGACAACCCTGCCCTATTTCTACCTAACAAACAACGTGGAAAAATGAAGTGGACCAGAAAGAGCCAAAGGGTTGATTCTGAGGTGAGTTGGCGGAATAATTTGTGGCACCAAAAGCTACTCCTTAACCTTGCCTACCTGATCGTGGAGGACCGTAATGTGTCCCAACAAAGTGTATTTGACCCTGAGGTATCAACATATTGGATTGAAGTATTTTTTCATTACTCAATTGCAAAAATAACTGACTTATACACCCCCCCTGATTCCATTAGAAGTCACGTGTAACATCAGTAAGTGGTGTTTTAACATCACCTATTCACATAGAGTTAGGAAATTCTTTAGTCTAGCTTTGTTTCAGGTTACCTCTCAGTAGGAGGAAATGCTTTCTGACTCTCTTCCCCAGCCTCCATGATCAGGGCACATTGCTTTCAAGCATTTCCCTCCAGCACCTTGTCTTCTTCACTCTCCTAACTCCTCACTGAAGGCTTCTTTCTGATGCTTGTGAGTCTGGGCTTCCCATGCTTGGGTCAATACAGCCACGCATCTCTAAAACCCCTGCTCTTGAAACCACAGTCGCACTGTATTGCTAGCTCACCACAGCCTCCTACCTATGTCACCCCTCCATCTAAACTCCTTTTCCATCCATCATTGTTGTAACTTAAATACTCCTATATGCAGATGATGCACATGTATGCTTATTGATTCAATAGGATCTCAAAGGTCATGTCTGTTTTTCTGTAGCCGATGCCCGCTGAGATGTTCAAGTACGTGCATCTGAAAAGTTCAAGCACAAGTCTTAGAGACTATTTTGCCTTCAAATTTGAAGGCAGTAATTTATGAGACTTTATTAACGTGACCTTTCTAGCTCAGATATGAATCAGATGCTAGTGATGCCCATCCTTTTTTTTTTAAGATAGACATCAACAGTAAAGTGTTACATTACACGTCGCCACATCTAGGCAAGGTGAGAATGATGTGCAGTGAAGTTCAGCACAGTAATTAGAGCCTTATGGTTTTGATAAGGTGGAAAATGTGAGCAGTATTGCAGAATTGGACATTAGAAATGGAATTTACGATGAAATACTGAAAGTTGGGCGACTCCCACACACACTGCAATGTGCTGAGGTGAGGTGATGAAGTACAATGGAGGCTTCTACCCTCTAAATTATTTACCGTTTAGAACAAAGTTTCTAGCAGAATAATTTCCAAAGGTCATTTATGATTTTGGAGAACGTTTCAGTAAGTCTCACCTGTACACGATTCACCTGAACTCTAAGAAAATACGACAACTTGAACAATCAGTAAGTCTCGTCAAAACGGAGGAAGCATTAAATGATTTTTTGTTAAGCTGAAAAATTTCAGATTTTTTTTCAAGTTGTCAATATTCATGAAATTTTGGATATTTCATTAAATTGTTATTCATCCGCCATTTAAAGTACACCTTTTATGGTGAAAAAAAAAAGATTTTCATAGGGCCCTATCATTTTCAGTCAGCTCACAATATTTAGTTTATGTTCCGAAGCACAGAAGTTATTATATGATTTCTTTCAATATAAAAACTCAGTAGAATTATATTTATGGTGTGCAGATCAGTCATTTCAGGGTTTCTTTGGGCTCACACGGTGATGTAACCACGAATAATCACATCGTAGCTAAGCCTCGTGAAAAAGGTTAATGGACCAAGAAAAATGCAAATTCCTGATTAAATACAATACATCCTAGATTCCAAAGATGTGAGGGTTTGCTGAGTAATTTGCCAAATAGCAATCTGGATCAGCTCATTTCAAAGACATCATGAGATTAAAATCACTGCATGTTAGATCGGACTTTAGCGCCAACATGTTTACTGTGAATGACAAATAGACACAAATTATATTGTATGGTTGTGTATGCATATTTATGCCTTTTTGACCCATATTTCTGAAAATGTTGAGGCATTTATCAGTCTGCATGAAAATCATTAATAAAGTTCTTTTCTTGTAATTGTGTCTGGATCTCTTATTTCAACTGAATCTTCACAATAAGGTGAAACTGGGATAGTTTATGCCACAAAAGTTTTGACTATTAGAATTAATAGCCTAATTTTAGCCATAGGAAATGAGATAATGCTTAGCTGATGTCATTGGTTTAGAGTTGAAGCTCCAGCCTAGTTTGCCTCTTGATTCCCCAGAGATGCTTTTGAATTGTTTATCATCGTCTTTTGTTTCCCGGTAGATTTCAGGTTCAGTTGTGGTTTATCGGGGGAAAAGTTGCCTTAAGCTAAAGAGGCCTGGGTTTACCATTGAGGATCACTAACAGCAACAGGTGCATTACACGACCCATAAAATCCTCCGTGGTGAGAGAAAGTGTAATTGACACACTGCCACACCACTCACATGCCTGTTATCCCTGCCCTCAAAGGTTTACCCCCGCCCTTTAGGCCTTTTTAGGCTCAGAATCTGACACTTAAGCTGTAGGTTCCCATACTTAATGGGGTGCTGTCACGTGTGCCACTTTTGACCAGGAAAGGAGCACCGGCCAGCAGGGTCTTCTGTTAGTGGGAGCACCACCTTCGCACAGCCACCTCTCGCCAGTGGAGTCTGGTCTCTGCAGCCCCTAGCTGTCTCTCCCCCTCATCTCGAGGAGGTTCTAGCCCTCACATCGTCGTCTGTTGATTTTTCTTCTTACTGTAAGCTGAGGGGGACTTGAGAAGTCCTGAGAGAGGCGAAACGATGACAGCTGTTGAAACCCAAATGACATACGCCAACTCCTATACTATCACCCATGAAGAAGCGTACATGACCCAGGAGGACGACTGGGACAGGGACCTGCTCCTGGACCCTGCCTGGGAGAAGCAGCAGAGGAAGGTAGGGTTGGATGTGGAGGCTCTGAACAGCAGGCCATGCTTATGCTGCTTCTGTGTGTGATTAAGCACTGATTTGCTTATTGGGCATTTACCTTCACATCAGTTTAAAATGTACTTTAACACATTTAACAGTGTGAACGGGTTTATATTAACTGAATTTGCAGAGATAACTTCAACAAACGAGTAGTGAGAAACTGAGCATCTGTGCCTTGGCTGTCCCAGCACCTGGCCCTTCAGTCCCACTGGAAGCTGTGTGGGCAGATATTTTGGGCCGAGGAACTTTCTCAGTGTTGTCTTTCAGTTCCCCCTGATTGCCTTGCAGACTGACTAAATATAATCCCGCCCTCCCCATTCTTTTTCTGACATTTAAGTCTTAACCTGAAAATTGCACACAAGTGTATAAACCTGTAAAATTAACTTCACTTAGTTCGTCCGAAAGGAAAGAGGAGACTAAAGATCCCAAAGGTTCACAAAAAAGTTGCATGCCTGCAAAAAATACGAATCTTATGATAAATATAAAAAATGTGACATTATTTCATAATAATAAAAACATTTTTATTCTTAGATTTATTAGCCATAGTGAGCTAGCTTAAGAGCAGGCCAATGTTGCCATGGCAGCTCGCTGGACTGACAACAATTCCGACAGGTGTTTTTAACGAGCTACCAATTGAAACCACACAGGTGACTTTGGATACGGTTAAAAATAAAAGCAACTAAAAAACAGCAAAAGGTAAAACAATCCTTTTGTCTATCAAATGTTTCCTTGCTACACAAAGTGGCCACTGTTGTGTTTTATCTCGTACTTTTGGGTTGTTTAGCTTGTTTTACGTTAGCTAGTAGCTACCTGGTCGCCATATTGGATGAGCAGTTTCGAAGAGTAGCTGCACCTTTCATCCACCACAAAATTCCTGGAGTCCAGTCTGAAAATAGCTGCCCAGTTAATCTGCTCATGGCTCAAGAAAATCATGTTTGTGTAGCTATTTATCTGCAAATGACTTATTAGATAGTTAGAAAACTTTAGGGTGTATGTAGGTAATAATTTAGGTACAATTTTGTTGAAAACCACGATCAGTAACTAGGGTGTTTATGAATTATTATTAGAAAAATAAACTTTTAAGCCTAAAATAAATAATGCTTGCATTCTTTGAGGAACATGTGTATTTAAGACGTTTCAACTGGAGTTACTGCAATGAAATTTGATGGAAGATTTTATTATCCCAAATGCTGTTTGAATGTTTTTTTTTTTTGTTTAAATGGCTGAAACCAAAAATTAGAACCCATTAAAATTAAATTTCATTTTTAACTGTTTCTGTTTCTCCCATATTTTTGTTTTATTTTATCTAGAATGCCATATTTTGTGATGTAAAATTATTTATTTAGAAAATTAACAATTTTAAAAAATTAAGTATAATTATATATATATATAAAGACACACACACATATGAGTTCATAATGAGGTATAATTATCTAAAGCAACAAATACATCTAATTTAGTCGTTGCCAGATCATGTGAGAGAATGTTTGGTTTCTGAGTTTAATCTTAAAGCTGTGCTTTATTTCTCAAAAATAGCAACAATATTTCACATTTGTCTGTCATTTTAAACATCAGTGTTGTAAAAGCCTTGTATTTATTCCAGTTTATTTATCTATAACATGTAAGTTGACAAGCAGCTGATGCTTCCGTCACTATTTAGTAATCTCTGTGACAATTATTCACATCTAATCTGTATTTATTTTTTAAATATGTGTACATTGAAATCATACAAACTGGGGTGAATCTACAAAACTTTCCTGTCTGTTTAAAATGCTACCCCCTCCCCTGCAGGACAAAGTGACAGGCTGAGAAACCTCAACAGATGGGCAGAGAGAGGCTGGTATATTCACCCCGGGTTGGTTTCACAGACCTTCAAATAAACATCATCCTAAAAATAATTCTTTAACTTGCTTGGCTCCGACTTCTTTCTCCACCCCTCCTGTCCGTCTCCCTTTGCTTTCCTCTCTTTGTCTTGCCACGCTGAACATTTTATCACACCAAGATGAAAAATGTCATCATCTTTTGTTTTTATTTTTCATTTAAATTTCGTGTTGTCTCATCCACCTGCAAGTATTTGAGTTTATTCGGTTATAAACAGCTTTGATCCGACCCACATAGCCTTTGGTCCTCCCCGGGGGAGTAAGTCATGGTACTCTGTGGCACTTCTCGGCATGTAAAATCCAGCTTAAGGAGCTGATATCAGCCCATAAATATAGCCAGTGCATCATTTTGCAGTGTAATGAATATGAAAGGAAAGCCTTGCAGCACCTGTTGTCCCCTCTATCCTTGAAATTTCAGTGGAAAAAAGCCGACCACCATCTGACGCGGTAGTAAAGTGTTTGTCAACACACGGTGATGTGACGAATTTGATACCGAACATTAGACAGGATGTGTGTGTGTGCGCACGTCTGAATTGTGCATCTTGGTTTACTTTTAAACGATGAAGTAAATCTTTTCACGGCTCGGTTTGGACAAAGTTGAGTCAAATTGGAGATGGCAGTAATTGTATGGGTGTTGCACCTGGTGGAAGCTGTTGGGGGTGATGATGGATAAAAGGAGGCATGAGGAGGTCTGTGTGTGTGTTGTCTGAGCAAGCCTGTTGTCTTAAAGCGGCTGCAACCCTTGAAATGAGAAGTACTCGTTTGTCAGGTTGATTTCAGAGATAAGGAGGTAAAAGCGTGTTGGGGCAGAATTCTGTTATTAAAGGAATACTAGGCAGTTTTGGCTTGCTTTTAGCACCCCCTAGTGTTCTGTTAGTGAAACCAAAACTAAAACATGCTGGAAGCAGATTGCAGTGCCAGGCATGTCAGCTCCTTTTTCTAAGTCAAGCAGGGACCGGACCGGCACTCTGAAGTTGCAAGTGCAATAATCAGGTCACAGAGGGTGGTGGGGGTCTGAGTGACATTTCATTAACCCTGTAAAGGGTCATTTTAGCACATAGGCTCAAGAAAATGATTTAAAAATATGAAAACATTGCAGTATGTCTTTAATGTCTGAGGCCCAGTACACACATAGCCGGGTTTCCCACAACACAGATATATTGTTCTACAGCTTAGCCTGTCATTCTCACAAAAGCAAAAACAAAACGGTACCAAAAATGATTCAAAAACTCTGAACAAGGTGGAGATTTGCAAATTCTCCATTGTCAGCATTTGCTTGTAGACGTAAACGACCAGGGTTTTAGGTTTCGCTACATCACTGCCCACAACAGAAATGCTCACATGTGCAGCCTGAGTTTACACTCTTGATTTTACAAGTTCTATGTAGAAGACTACAGGCAAGCAGAGATGCTGACAATTTGGGGAACTACTGCCACCTACAGGCTTGGCATGACTATGGATGTCATTTACAATGCACTGGATTATTTAGCTGAAAATAAGGTGGTGTGGACCCAAGTTTTTTTCCCTAAACTCGGCTAGGTGTGTACATGGCTTGACTCAGTGACAAAAATGTGTCCAACAGAGGTTTGCATATTAACTCACTGCAGAAAACTAAACTTACAGTAAACCTGAATCTGCAGTGATTCACCCAAAACAGTTACGTGGGGATCAAAGACTAATTATCTAAAACTCAAAAATCAGGCCTTGAATGCATCGTTGCCAAGATGCAATAAAAAAATGTTCTAGCAATAACCTGATCTCCCATGTGGAAGTTTTTACATCCAAAGTCAGAATTGAATCAGAAAATGGACTAAAAGTATTTTGTTCATTTCAGAATTGGACAAAACTGGTATCTGCAGGTCAGAGCTGTACAAGAATCTGACTCTGTCCTGAAAACCAGAATCGATGCATCTCTAACAATGTGTCTGCTAGGAAATAAAAGGAAATTAATTTTGTGCAGTGAAGGTTTCTAATATGTTTGTCTTTGTGTAACGGATTGATAAAGGAAATGGAAAATGTCAACACACCAGAACGCTTCACCGGGGTGACCAAACTCCTCTTCGGTTTCACATTGTTTAGGAGTTCAGCTGCTCTCCCACTAAGTGAACGTCTTAATCTATAAATATCCTTTACACCAAGTTATCAGCCGACTGCTGGAAAACAGTGAATGCTACATAGACACAAGTACATATAGATAATGTGGCCTCTAATGAAGTTAGTGTTTAAAAGAGAATCTCAATCAAAATTACACTCTTTTGCTCTGAAAATGATATTTTATTGTTCTTAATTAACCAAACAGATTCTATAGAAAACCTGATCTGCATGATTCCCTCATTAAACAGAATAATCTTCCTTAAATGATGTGATTAGATATTTCTAAGCAGATTATGTGGTATTTTTCTCCATTTTTATCGTCATAATTCAAAGTAATAATTAGTTCATTAAGCTTTAATTAAACCTACTTTTTGTCAGTGCCCTGCATATGTTATATATCAGATTTACATGTAATCTGTGCTGGTGAATTATGTTAAACAGCTCATAATATAGTTAGAAAGAGTGAAACTGAAGAAATAAATGAAACTTTTAAAAGAAGTGATCCAACATCAAGTTCAGGTGCTGTGACAGGATCCACTCTGCCTAATGTAACGTCCCTCTCTGTGGGTGAAGACAGGTCTTGGTGTTCTACATAATCTAATCTGTTCTGATTTAATCTCATTTTGTTTTTAAACAACTCGGCTGGTTTGTGGCAGACAGACAGCGCTATACATCCATTTCCTTGCAGGTACTAACCTATTTCTTCAAGTTAAACAACACTTTGCATGGAAAATGTACTTCATGAAAGTTAAATGTGTGTGAAATTCATAACTCTTGCAGAAAGACATTGATGTAAAGATAGTTTTGCAGAAATGTTTCCATAAAAACCGCTGAGGCACAAAAACATGTTTGAGTTCAACTTTAGGTTGTTATTGTAGATAACTGAGTTAAAGTCAGCATCCTCTTTGGAGAGTTTTGGTTTTTGTAAATTGTGAAATAATTTTTTTATGTTGATGAAAGAAGGAAAACTAAAGAGAAGATGCAACAGATCATAATGGCTGCTTCAATCTCAAGATGCATAAGGTCATCTCAGATTTCTCCCATGATTCACTCTGCCAGACCCACACCATACCAGTGACTGAAGACATAACCTGATGAAGTGATCCTCGCACGTCTCATCATACTTTCGCTCTGCAGCAGAGCAAAATAAAGATTCAAACCATTTGTTTTCTAAGTGAACAAGATGCATCGGACAAATTTTATCTATTTGCAACCTTAAGTTTAATTTAAAAAACTCCACTGTCCAAATTTGACACAAATATATCTTCTGTATCATGATGAATACATCTATATATGTTATAAAGCATCCTTGTAAACGTTACCAAACGTTTATATTTTAATCCCAGTGATCTGTGTGGGATGTAACAGCATTAATAAGTGCAGAGCGACGTCTCGGTATTATGAGCTGCATGCAGAGAGCATCTGTATGAGGGTCTGCGTAAGTGGAGAGGTAAAGAGCCTGCACTCAGATCAAATAGCAGTTTCTATTCCAGAAGTTGTGTCCATGTAGGGAGGCTTCTATAAACTGCTTTAGTGCAAGCACAGGAGTCCTGGGAGGCTGTAGAAAAGTCTAAGGAATATAAATGTTTATTTGTGCATGTGTGTGTGCATGTGTGTGTGTGCGCGTGTGTCATCACTAAAGAAATGTGCTGTGTTTTACTGATATAAAAATTTCATTTTATATTTGTTTTGTTGGCGTGTTTTTATGAGGTTGGGTCACAGTTTAAAAGCAGAGAAGTTCTTGCCTGGTGTTGTAATGGCAAAAGTAGACACACGATACGGCTGTGGTGTCAGAATCCATATGGTGAAAGCGGCGGTGATGAATGATGGCCGTCTTCATTTAATCAGACCGATTCTCTGAAGGCTGGCTTGTTGCAGGAAGTGACCTGGTTGCCATTGGTTGCAATGTTCTTTTGTAGGTTTATGTTTTGCAAATACAAGTGACATTTAAAAGTGGTGTTAAAATACTATCTGTCGTAGTTTGAACATTGGTGTTGAAAAATTTGACTTGTTTTGAAGGAGTGCAACAATCTCATTGAAGCCAGTATGTTACTGGGCTGCAACTTCTGGTGTCTAGTTAGAGACCACCAACATGAAAAACTTGACACAGGAACACAATGTGAAAGTTCAAGACACAAGAAGACAATGCTCTCCTTGATCAACAGTTCCAGTACTAATGATAAAGTAACACAGAGCAGTTTCCTGCTCCTCCGCCCTACTGGTTGAAAGTGGAATTACAACTACCATAAACAGCCTGCAGCAGCCTGCTGTAGCTAGCGCTAACAACAAGCTAACATCAACATGAGCCAAGTCTTACTAAATAAGCCACAAGTCAAAAAGATCCACACTGTTGGACAAACAATATTATTACTTACAAGTCCAGTAGCAACAAAGCCAGGCCACCATCAGTCTGTGATTTCATAGGTTTTCCGGTTTTAGCTCTTTGCTTCACCTCCAAAGACATTACTCTTACTTTTACTTCCAGGTTTCACCATGATGCCAACAGAAAAGCGAACCTATTTTTTCTTCTTCTTCTTGTGCTTTTTATTGATGATCGGCAAACCAAAAAAGCTAAATGCACAGAAAATAGCTAACAGCCATAATTGCTAATCTGTTCAAATGTTAATGTTTTCATATACATTATGTCGAAGGTATTTATTTGAAGCTTATAAAAACACCATGATTGTGTACAGTTAAGTAGTGTGGACTTTCAGCTCTACAAAGTGAGAGAAAAAACTTTGGCTCCAAGAAAACATCATGACAGCTAAGCTAAGGATGCAAGAAAATATTGATACCCTGAAATCTCACGATGTTTCATGTTATGATCCTGAGTCAATTTTTATAAGCAGTGTATAAATTGTTTATTGAAAATTTACATGCAAACATTTACTGTATTTCTTTTATGTGATGCAATTCAAACTCCGACTGCTAGGTGGCAGCAGTTGTTACTGTCTTCATTCTAACGGAAAAATGAGGTCTCACAATAAAACTGGATGTTTATTGAAAGGGTCTGACCTGAGTTTCCCACTTAGATTCATGCTTAAAAATGACAACCATCACCTGGTTTTTAGTATCACAATATATCATTTCGTCTCCCTTGTATTGTGATATAAATCATATCACCAGATTCTTGCCAATACACACCTCTAGCATGCTTCTGTAAACACAATATTTTGGCTTCACATCAAAGACAGTAGATGGAAATGCATTGTCTAGATTTTTATGTAAGTTGACACAAATGGGAGAAAAATTGGGTTGGATTCACACTGAATTGGTACATACAGCACTTTTGAAAAAAGCTCAAATATGACTGGGTTCTGTGGTCATGCAAAATGTAATTGATAGTGTAATGGTGTGTGATGTAGCTGTTGTGCAAAGTGTCTGCCAAGTGTCTCAATTTTGTACCAGTTTGTAATTCAAACGTCAACCCTTCCCAGGGTTGTTTCTTGTTTCTCATACTTTCATTGACAAGCTCACCAGTTTAAACTTAGTAGATGATAGGTCTCTGGTCACAAATATCACTTGATGTGGTTTGAAACACTTGAGAAGCGTCTGTTCTGCCAGAACTTTTAGTTTCAGTTAATATCTGCCTAAAGAAAGCAGAATGAACCTTTACCTGTAAATGTTTCTTATACTGTTTAGTATTATTGTTGCTTTAGGCATGAACAACTTGTGAGAGCAGCTTTTGGCCTTCAGAAGACGCTCAGCCTGCAACTACAAGAAAACACGAGTTTTAAAAGTATTCAACCTAAACGTTAACTAACCTTTTTGTTCCTGTCAAACGGAGCCTGAAGTAGAATCACAAGGTCATCTCTGTGACTTGCTCTTTTGGCCAAATGAATGCTGGGAAAATGTAGCTGGGTTGCATGTTACTATATACAGCCTAGATCAGTTTCTCACACACACACACACACACACACACTCAGGTCTTCATGGTCAAGGTTTCTGCTAAGATGATTTAGCTGACCCTAGATCTGCCTGGACAGTTCTGCCTCAAAGAACGAAGTAGCCTACTGAAATTAGACACAACCCTCCTCCTGTGTCTAACCAATCACCGTTCTCAGGTCAGACACACTCTCATAAATTCTCTTCACCTGCTTAGTTGGGTTTATTGGTTCTGAGTCCAGAGCTTAGTAAATGACTATGACAGACATTCATCACGCTGCCAGCAATGAACCTGTGCGCTCACCTGTAGTCTCCACCATCAGTCACACAATCAGTCTGTTCACAGGTTGTGGAATAAAAGTGACCAATGAAACACAATGAGACAGTATATAAGACTTAATGGACAATCCACACAGAAAATGGTGCTATTTTGTGTAGGATTTTGGGGGGGTTTCAAAGCTAGTGGGCATGGATAGCATAGCAAAGTAAAAATGATGACCAAAGCTACATTGGTTTCATTCTGAATGAGATACGTTTAGTTTAAAAGTTCCCAGCAAAATAAGTTTTGGCATTAAATGCTGAATCACAAATGTTTTTGTATCCATCGTACTATGTGCAGCTGTAGTTACTTTAATCCTACTTGATTTATGCCACTCCTATCTAGCTGTTGATTTAATTCCTCTAAAAACTTTGGTTGCTGTCATTCTAAAATCTATGATAGATCATTGTTTTACCTTCAGGGTTGATGCTATCTTTTATGTGTGTGTGTGTGTGTGAGAGAGAGAGCGAGAGAGAGCGCGTGTGTGTGTGCGTGCATGCGTGCGTGTGTGTGCGTGCGTGTGTGTGTGTGCGCGTGCGTGTGTGTGCGTGCGTGCATGCGTGCATATGTGTGTGTGAGAGAGAGAGCGAGAGAGAGAGTGTGTGTATGTGTGTGTGTGTCTGTGTGTACTTGTCTATACTACTTACTGAGGCCAATGACATAACTTTCACCTATAGAGTGAGGACATTAGCCTGATCCTCATTTTGTTGCAGTGTTTCTGAGCTCTACTAGTTGGTTTTAGAAGTATGTTATGAATTAGGTCTTAGTTTAGGTTAGGGTTAATGTTAGGGTTAGGAATAATGCAGTCCCTAAAATGAATGAGTCAGTCACGGTCCTCACAAGTATAGTAAGACAAGAATGTGTGTGCAAAACATTTCAATTGCTGGTTGGATTTACATGAAACTTTCAGAGAGCAATAATTGGATGCACTTCTACAACTGAATAACTTCTGGAGTCAGTTCAATTCACAGTGGCAGCCACAGCTAATCAACTACAATAACAAAAAATGGCGACGACTGAGTCAATGAGAGCCAGTCATGGCAACAGATAGCAATGTGACTGATGTGCACGTGTTGCTGTACTGTAACTCCTGTCAGCATGTTTGGTGCTTTTGAGAAGTGAACACCTGCATAGTCACAGCTGGGTGGGTGGCTGCATCATCTGAAACTATGTGGCACTGGAACACAATGTGAGCCAGGATAATAGAGCAGAACATGGCACCGTGTACGTCTCTGTGAAGTTGTCCCAATTAAAAAACAATGCAGACAGATGGTTGAGTCAGAGCACCAAACAACACACTGTACCTGTTATCGCTCAATCATTTCTGCACTCAGCTGGAGGAGAGGACTGACGTCTGTCTGAGATTATTTAAGAACTATCAGCATCATTTGGATGAGTTGAGGTTAGGGTGACATTTAGGTTGGGGGTACAGTTGGGGGAAAAGGCACTCTGTCTGTTATATCTCTTATTTTTTACCTTAGGCACAAAGAAATCACAATTTCTTGGAGTCAACATACATTTCATGTGTGATTGTGTTAAATAGGTCCATATCGGATACATTTTACATAATTAAAATGCTGCCTTTATTGTTGTCCTTAAACAAGAAAGGCTCATTTGGAAGCATGAGAGGAAATTTAGAGAAATTTAGATTTTTATTGTTTTTCCAGAGTTTGCCTAGCCCTCAAAATATAATTGTCCTGTTTTTGGTTCCACTGCACTGAAATCTGGAAGAAAACAACAACCTGAAACAACTACTCTACTAACTCTATTAACTCTACTCATTTAAAAACTTCTTCTGACATTTGTTGAAATATCCTTGTTTTTATTTGTTTGTTATTTGTTTGTACCTGGACTAATCATTGTATCACACTGGCATCTAGAACACACACACACACACACGCATACACACACACAGCTGACGGGAATAGGAGTGCTAGGCCTTTTATCCTCTAAACACAGACACAAATCCACAGGTTTTGACTTGGACCTTGCCCTGAAGGCCAGTGTTAGGCCTGCTGTCATCAGGACTTTGACCCATTAATCCTTTGGAAAGCAGAGGTGGGAAGACGGGCTTCATGCCTGGGATTCATTTACTCACAGTTCAAACTCCACTAACATTTTTTTTTTTACAATTAAATTGAAATTGCTCCTTACAGGAAAACGTGAAATCAGGAGTCCTCTTCATTTTTAAATTCTCACATTGGTTTAGCATCACAAACATACCTGGGGATCCTCATTCTCTATGTCAGAATTTATGAACAAAACTAAATGCAGTCTTGACCCTGTTATAGAGCTTAAATAAACACATCTAAAGTTTTTTGTTATAAAGAATTAAACATATTTTCTACTTCTAATAAATGAGAAGTGATTTATTGACTTATAGACACCGGAGGGGTTAAATTGAGTCCATGGAGGAGAATGATTCAGTTTGGTTATGTGAGGATTTGTTTTGTTTTAAAGTGTTGAGGGTCTGAGTGTCGGTTAGAGGGGTGTATTTAGAGGAGGGAGTGGGGGAATCCTGAACACCAATGACACCTGTTGTGTGTTGTAACTCCTCTCCATCGAGGTCCTGTCACTTCATTGCTTGTTAATCCTCTGAAGGGTCTCAGGGCAGTTGTTTACAGGAGAGCACTCACTAAAGAGTGATGTCACTAGAGAACTTTATTTGGTTTCTAACAGAAATCAGAAATATTGTTATTAAGACTGAATCATCACTTTTAGTGTTCATTAATATTGATGCTAAATGTGTCAAATTATCTAGTTTCTGATAAGATTTGGATTTTATACTAATATTAACTCATATTTAATGTTAATTTATTTTTACTTTTTTTTACAATCATGAGTGTTGCAGAGAAAATGTTTTGATTTAAAAACTGTTTACGAAGAGTATTTAAACTGTTTCATCCACTGTGAATGTTCTAGTTCTGTGATTTCTTAGCTGTGTTTATTAGAAAATGCTGCTGACTCCATTCTTGAACAAGTCTTGGATGGGTTGATGTTTGATTTGTCTGAGTGATGTGAGGAGTACATATTAGCATTAGCTGCTACGGATAAGCAGAGTGTTCTCTCTTTCACTCCACTTGACAGCTTATTGACACATTAACAGTTCTGGTTACATTTCTGACACTGACTGTCTCTGTTGTTGAATTTCAAGTTGACCCAATTTTGGTTCTGAGGACTAAAACCAAATTTAAATATTTGTACAGAATCACTATTGCACAATACTTTTTTTGTCCAATTCTATTTTTTAAAATGAACAAAGAACAAAATGCAGTTGTGGGGGATTTTTGTTATTCTTTGCAGACTTGATAGCTATATCTGTTTTCTTTGTTATTTTATAGTATGTTTTCCTGTACATATTTGTTGTTATTTCTATCTTATTTTTAATGTTGAAATAAAATCCATTAATCAATCAATCAATAACATAAAAATTTGCATTCTGGAAGTAAAGACTTCCACATAGAAGATAATTTATTGCTAGCATGAGTTGGCACTTAGTAGTGGTGGGTTTGCGGATTGGGAAAGTGTTATTAATTTTTGCTTTGTTCAGTTTTTGGCTTGGCAATGGTGCATTTTTACTGGAGCAGTAGCAAAAGATTGTGCTCTGCAGGTCGGTCTAGCCACGCTCCATTGTAGCTTCAGTAGATCTACCATTGGCCTGAACAATTTTAGGTCCGGCCATCACATTGCTCTATGTAGATAGACGTTGGGCAGGCAGCACCATTATGGCAGAGATATTTTTGTTTTTTTACGTTGACGGCAGCGATGCAACAGAGCCAAATAACAAAGATGGTGTTGGCTCAGGAACTGCACTTGTTTGAAATTGATTTGGCATCAACTTTGGATAATTTAGACTTGGGTTTTTCTTTGACATGAGCAGATAGAGGTTCTTCTTCTTCTATGGTGTATGGCGTTGACTGATTTCCGTAGCAATGAATACGTCACATTGTTCATTGCTCTGATTGGTCCTAATGCTGTCTAATTGCATGTAGAGACTGTTTAAAAGACAACCGTAGATTCTGCCCTACGACTGAGCTTCGTCTATGGGTCATGGCTAGACTATATACAGTATTTACATATATAGGATTACTTGCCAGGCTACATTTTAGGTGCATCTCTATTAGAAAGTCAGCTCATTTTTTACATAACAAATACAATTTTGGTTATTTGTAAGAATTAATAATGACAGCCAGACTGTTTATTTTGAAGTAGCTGAAGAGCATAGTGTTAAGAGATAAAAAAAAAACAGTGAATCAAATTTTTAGGCTTTTGGTGTGAGCAGAAACATTTGAGCTGATTGTGATGCTAATAGAGATAGTAAAAAACACATTTTCTTCACTACTTTCCTTCTGTTCTGTTCTTTTTTTCCAGTGGTTAATAGACCTTTAGTAATTTGTTCAGCTCATGTGTATTTTATATTAAACAAATATATGCTAATTCCTTTACTCAACGTCCTGAGACCACACATAAGGACATTGATTTTTTGGGGCTATTATATATTTTTAACTACATCAATGCCTGTTTATATGTTTATGAAGTAATGCTACTCTGAAACAGCAAGGACAAAATAAAAATGCATACCAATCGAGGGCCCAGCTCTGACAGGTATAAGTCATGAAGAACTACTATAGAATTAAACACCTATTTGATATGAAAACATGTTTAAAGGGACTGTATTCAGTGTGAACTGGAACACAGGGATCTGTGAACTCTGTTTTGTAACCATCGTTCTGCAGCTGGTTATTGCTGAGATGAGAGGGTACATCGACCCCTCTCTGTGCAAAACACTTATTAGTGTCAGAGATGCTGACTGGAAACAGGAGCATGTTTGTGTAGAAACTCCACAAAACCTCACCTTAATGTCTTTAGACTTTAAAAATTTCTATGCTCACTGTGTGTTTAGTATGTCTTATAAACACAGCTGTATCTTTAGAGCCCACCTTCATGTTGGCCAAGTATTAAAACACACCATCATTATTTTAGTTTATTACTGGACCACATTTAAAAGCGGCGTGTGTCCCTGCTTCACCCTTATTAACACAAGAACATAGTGTGTTTTATGTGCAGCTATTATTATGTACGGTGGCAGTGCATGTGAATGGACCTTGGATGGTTTAATTTGGAGTTTGTGTGCGTTTAACATACCTCCTGAACAGGTGTGTGACAATGGTGGTTGTAATAAACAGTCTGCAAGGTCAGCCCTGCAGGCAAACTACTGTTACACTAACAATACCTGTGGTTGGGTGAAAATTAGCTTTGTTATTTAAATATTTTCTAAGAGAGCAATGACTTGTGTTTACCCTTTAGTTGAAATAAACATATACAATACCCAACAGAAGAATGTTTTCGACATCTTGTGCTTCTAACAAAAAACTTGTTACGCAAACTGTAACAAGACAAGAAACATTACATTTATGTGGTGAATGCATGAAGCGGTAATAAAAATATTCAGTTTTTGTTTGTTTGAGGACAATATAGTTAATAAATACACATTTTAAACACAACAGAGATGGTCTGCGTGAGTCTCTCTCTTTCCTCTTTGCTGCTTTACTTTGTAACTTTTAAGGCAACAATAAGTTTCCCCGCTTCTCCCTCCTACTGGTTGAAAGTGGAATTACGACTGTCGTAAACAACTCTGCCACAGCCTGCTGTAGCTAGCGCTAACAATGAGCTAAGGCTAACACTTGCCAATTGATACTAAATAAGCCACAAAGTAAAAAGATACACACTGTTGGACAAAAAACATCTAACTTACAAGTCCAGGTCAACATCAGTCTGTGATATCGTAGCCTCTGTCAGCTCCCTCAAATAAGTGTGGACCGCGCCAATGTTCACTCTGGTTTCAGCTCTTTGCTTCACCTCCAAATACATTACTCTGTTACTTTTACTTCCAGGCTCCGCCATGCTAACAAAAAAGCTAAATTCTTCTTGTGTTTTTATGGACGTTTGGTGAACTGAAAAGGCTAACTGCTAGCCTTTATTTAAGCAATTGAAACAGTAAACCGCTATTGCTGTAAAGTAGGTACAGACCTCCCACTAGTGTTCCTACCTAAACCAAAAAAGTGTCAAGTGCGGTTTCTGGTCAGCAGAGAGCTGTCCAATCTGAATTTGCTTAAGTTTATGGCTTAAGAATCTCTTTAGTGTTACTTTAAAGTGCCCTCGCTCAATTTTTGAGCAGCAATTAAGAGATGGTAAGGTGAATTAGGGTTCTTCTATAGGACTAAAGAGGAATTTCTGCCTTTTATTGCTTCACTTCATTTGATACGTAACTTTTATTATTATTATTATTATTATTATTAATAATAACATAACTCAGTTATTTTTATTAATTTATTCCTACATTTTGAGTGTAATTTAATACTCTGTCAATATTGCTTTTGTTAAAATGAAAGATATTATTTTCTTTCATTTTTTAACAAAGTATTTTCATTTATTTTAGAACATTATAACACATAATGCTGTTGACGGCTCTCAGTCGTGAGGCGGGATCTATGATTGTTTTTCAAACTGTCTGCACGCAATTGGATAGCGCTAGGACCAATTAGAGTAACGAACAACGTGACGTAATCACAGGGACGGAAAAGAGGGAGGCAGCAATGGCGTCAACATCAGTGATTTCTGTCGTTTTTGTATGAAAAACATGTGAATATCAGGTGTACTGGGACATTGCACTACTTTGTTTGATAAAAATAACAAGTCACTAAGTATATCAGACAGACTTACGCACGTTGGAGTCTAAATCGTCCAATGTTGATGACAACGCTGTTTCAAACGAACGTGGTTCCTGCGCTGCCGCCATGTTGTTTGTGTTCGCGGTCACAACTCTGATGTCATTGGCTACTCCCGCTGATAACAGCACTGTGATTGGCCCACAATATAGAGCGCTGTGATTGGCCCAACCAAGACTATAGCGAGCTGTGATTGGACAGCCACAACAGTGGATCGGGCTGCAAGGGTTCCAATAAAGCTTGGCTAGACCAAACTTTGCAAGGCAAGAATTTGGTCTAGTTCACTAGGCTAACACATAACAGTTAACTACACACAAAAAACACCCCTGGATCAAATTCACAAACATAAAACAAGTTTCAAAGTAACATTGAAACAAAGCATAAAAGTGTTCACAAAAAGAAAAGAATATAACATAAATGATGACCATACAACATAAAATCTCCCCACCAACCCCCTCAGACTATGTCTGATCTGAATAAGGTTAACATTACTCTAAATAAGATAAAGTTGTCAACTATTTCTGTTTGCTGTACTGAAATCACAGCTTTTAAAGTGTTGCTTTTTAATCTGAAAGATTGTTTAAGTTATTAGAAGACTAAAGATTTCTACTTATATTTTACTTTACAGTAGCTTTTTATCTGTAGATTTAAATGCACCAAATTACTTTTAAAGACTGAGCAGAAAAGCTGTAAATGAGCAGAAGGTGTTAATTCAGAAATCACACCAGAGCTAATTAGATCAGCTGGCTCTGATTGAAGGTGTTGATTAATAATAAAAGCTGCACATAGGTGCCTGGCCACAGTTATGTCTAGAAAAATATGAAATATTTAAATAAAGTTAGGATTATATTTAGTACTCAGCTGCTCTCTATTGTTGAATTCATGCACACTTGTGCATGTGGATGTTGATCGCCTCTAAAGATCTATTCAGTTATCACTCATTTGTTTATGAACACCAGTTTAAAAAAGTAAATCTTCATGCAAACAAGCTAGCAGACACCTAATCTCACACTGTTTACAGACATTAAGATGTTTGATTTATTGGCTTTTTCTTTTGGAATGATTTACTGAACCTCCTTGTTTGACCTGCCTGACCTGTTTTTGTTTTTTTAATGATCTAAACTATCCCTGTATTCTGCTCCTCATCATAGCTGAGGTGTTATACGTCCTTCTGATTCCTTTAACAAGAATATTTACACATCCATAAATATTTCATCTGTTCTTTAAGACGTGTTTTATCATTACAAGTCATGTGAGACTGACTCAGCTCTGGCTGCATCAGCGTGTCTCATTGTAAAAACTCATGGTGTCCTCAGGAATCCAGCTTTAACTAGTTTGTGCAAAGGTGTTGTTTCTATTTATAAATATAACTAATATAAGTGTCCCAGTAAACCACGTGATCACTGAGCAGTGTGCAGACACACGGTTTAAACACAGCGTTGAATGTAATGATTTTTGTAATGAAATCAAATCATTTAAATATTTAATTAATTATTTCAAGATGGGCAGGAGAGCGTGTGTTCCATCTGCTCTGCTGTGGAAGTATTTAATACGTTTTTTTTTTTTTTTTAAATATATATATTGTTAATTTTCAGGTGGTTGATTCGAGGTAGTCTCCAACACTGATGGGAGTTTGCTCACCTGTTTATCCACACAGGTGGTAGTGGTGGTGTGTGTGCACATTTGGACAGAACTTTGCAGTGCAGGATAGACAGCAGAGAAATGTCGACGTGCATCCTTGTGGAAACAGAAATGATTTGCATTCCTGTCAATCAGACAGAAAACAACAAGCTATTTAGCTATTTTACTGGAAGGACCACATCTAGAGCTGTTTTATAGGAAAGGGCACCTCAGACGACCTCTGTTAGTGATGTGACACCAGTAGAAAATAGAATTAAACAAAGCTAACTGGACTTTCAGAAGGGGGCATAGAGGAAACTCTGGATAGCAATGCCATGTAAAATTTTCCTCTAAGCATCTGGAAACAGCAACTTTACTTTAGTTTTTCCTTGATTTTGAAACCTTTGTTTAGCTCATACACATGAATACATAGACGCCCCATTGGGTGCTGGAAAGCATAACAGCGTCACCGCCATATTGGATGAGTTCCTCACTCTCCAAACCCAACTGGAGTCAACCCAGAGTGAGCAACTGTGCCCGTTTTTTCTGCAGCCTATGGTTGCAACAACTGGCGTACTATTGAAAACAGATCACGTGGGATTACTATTGACTTTTCTAGCTTACCTGTTGGGATTTTATATGTTAATTTATTTTGTTTCATTTTATTTATATCTAACTATCATGCCATACCACATGTCTGATTTTGTGAAAAAGCATAATAAAATGTGTTTTTTTTTGTTGGGTAAACACCTTCCTCATTAAGAAATAAATGCACTGGGGGCGAATGGAGACCCATCCAAGATGGTGGCCCACTGCTACGCCAGCTCCAATAGGCAGTCCATGTCACGTCTACGTATATGATGTCTGTGGTTTAGAAAATATGAACACATGTTCCTTCAGTTCATTTAGTAAACTAGAGAAACCTGCAGATGACCCTGGTGGTCTTCCTGTCTGAACAGAGATGTTTCCTGTGACACCAGCAGCAGCTTCCTGGTTACGTCAGCTCTGTGATGGACAGCTGAGTGTGTGTGTGTGTGTGTGTGTGCGTGCGTGCGTGCGTGCATGCGTGTGTGTGCGTGTGTGTCAGCTGTAGTGAGGGTCACCAGTTCCACTTGGGGGGTCATCGTTATGTCAGGCATTCAGCTGGGCTACCGTGACCTCATTCTACAAGAGGGACCAGTAAAAAAGGGCCCCAGCTGAGCTGAGCCAGACCGACAGGTGGGACAAACTGGGGGGGGGGGGTGCAGGAGTGACTTCATGCTGGTGGACCCTGAAGACCACCACAGTTATTACAACAAACTGAGGGGATGTGAGAATGAACCGTAGCAGAAGAAGACAGATAAAAATAGTTTTACTGTCACTGAGATCAGCTATTAGTCATCTTAGACCGCTGCCTTTTTTTGTGGTTGTTGAGTCATCATCGGGGTGAAATTAATCCTTGATTTCTCTTACTGAAGCCTTTGATGAAGGCGAGGTGTCACCTCTCATCTTTCTTTCATTTTATCAAGTTATCTTCTTTCTCGTCTTAGTTTCAAACCAATTCTTTGCTTCCTCTTCCTTCATCTCTCTGTGTCTTGTACTTTTACAGTTCTCATCAGGAATCTTGTCTTCTCAGCTGTCTAGTGGTGTCCCATGCCAACCCGATTTAGCCTCCACTGCCCCCTCCTCCTCGCTCCTTTGGCTCTCTACCTCCTCCAAACACCACCTCATTTCCTCACCACTTTGGTCTGGGGGGAAGGGGGGGTGTCTGTGGGCAGGATTAGATGGTCTGTCTAAATTTGGTCATGCGTGGCAAAGGAGATGAGCACCTGCTAGGACCCTGGCTCATTGGACAGGCGGCCTCTTCTCCTGAGACCGGTACATCAAATTACACACAAGGTTAAGCATTCCTGACAGTCTTTCTCTAGAAATGTAAAATTCAGTCTCAAACTGCATTGCAAACTATGTCTGTGGTTGAAATGGATTTAACGAAGCCCTATAGAGTTAATAAAATAACTCACTAATTGTACTAAAAGTTGTGAGTTCTACATTAAAGTTGCAATGCCAAATCTGCAAAACAAGCTAACTTTTAAACACAAACACAGTCTCAGAAAACTCACCCTCCCATCGGCTATCATCCCTAGGCCACGTCTGCCTGATACCGACATTGTCAGAGGAAACGAGATAGCGCTAAACACCAGTCACCATTTTCTAGGTCCAAACTAGGTCCAAGGAATATACAAAGGCTAGCAGTTAGCTTTTTCAGTTTGCCGACCATTAATAAAAAGCACAAGAAGAAGAAATAGAGATAAAACCAGAGTGAACATCAGAGCAGCCTATGATTGTTTGCTAATTGAGGCTATTAAATCCCAGACTGATGGTGACCTGGCTTTGTTGCTACTGAACTTGTAAGTAATAATATATTTTTTTGTCCAATAGTGTGGATCTTTTTACTTTGTAGCCTAATTTAGTATCAGTTGGCTTGTGTTAGCGTTAGCTTGTTGTTAGCGATAGCTACAGCAGGCTGTGTTGTTTACCACAGTTGTAATTCCGCTTTCAACCAGTAGGAGGGAGAAAGAAGGGAAACTTGTTTAGTGTTGCTTTAAATGTCACTTGTCCACTGGTCACCAGCAGAGATTTGAAATGGATCCATTTGGTGATAAATGCAGCTCAGGACATTCCAATTAACACCTGGGTTTTTATAGCTGCTATAGCAAATCTGAAAGCAAGCTAGGTTTTGAACAAAAAACACGGTCACGGAACTCTCACCCCTCCCCTCGGGTCTTCATTGGTTTCGCGTCCACTGGAACCAGTATTGCGAGAGGAAACGAGATAGCGCTAAACTCCAGTTTTCTAGGTCCAAACGTCTTTTGTTGTCCGTGACTTCAAATGGTGTTTTTCTTTTTGGGACTCTGGTAGTTTGTATTAAGTTGAAGTGGTAGCAGCCGACTGTTTCTTCTTCTCTGATATTATTGAGTGGAGAACCTCTCACACCAGTGGTGTTCTGCTGCTAAATACGTGAGTGCGTAATGAGTGGAGGACCCAGGGAAGTGTGGAAGTGCTGTAATTTGGTTTAATTTAGGTGAGATAGACAACCAGATGGTCCAATCATTGGTTTCGAACTGAGCCGTGTTGTTGGCTTTGTGGAACAGCCCTCTGGGTGTTCGCAGTGTCTCTAGTGTGTCTCTCAGCGGCCGCCGCCTCTCGTGCTATGCAGTTCACGCATGGTTGTGTCCATACAGAGCAGCCACGTTAGGAGAGGGGACGTGTGAGTCATCACGGTAGCAAACGTTGCTTTAGTATGGAAAGCAACGCCTCTCGTTCATGAACGTTCACCTCTAGCCAACCAAGAGAGTTAAAACACATTGTTTTACAAATATTATTCTCATGTTATGTTGTTTATTTTTTATTATTTTTTAAAGACTTACTTGTCCATTAGAAATGTCTCTAACTCTGCATTAGTCTAGGTCTTCAAATGCTCACACACACGCTGTGATTGACATCTGTACATAAACAGATATCTAACGCTATTGGCTAACGCTAAATGCTGGTGGGTTCCAAGTGCATGGAGCTCTACAGTATGGGGGTGGACATAGCAAAAAAAAAGGAAGATGTATTGCCTACATTATATCACAGTACAGAGTAAGACTTTCACTTTCATGCATCAACGTTGCAGAGCAAACTGAGTCAGTGGTAGAGTTGCGTTGATGTTAGCCAATCAGAGGCAAGATGTCCAAATTTTAGGAAATAAAACTTCTGAAGCTCTTTAACTCCTCTGACTGAATTCTCCGTGCTGATGCAGGCGCTTCTGGGCTTAACTTTTGACATTTTCACTCAAAGGAAAACAAGCTGTTAACATCAGCAAATATATATATTGATGCCGATATGTTGTGTATCCTTAGTTTATAGAGGCAGCATAGACTCACATGGCAGCACAAAAAGATGCAAAAAGTTAGATTTGTATAATACACCCCCTTTAAATCTTCAGTTTTCTTCTGCATGTTTCTAAATTTTTAGAGTGTGCTGATGTGTCTGTGGGTTTTTGTTGTGTGTGGTCTTTTCTCATTTTTTCCCTATCAAAATTTTACTCAAATATAGCTGAACATCACGCAAACTTGACTTTTAAAAATGATTCTCAAAATGTCAGTTTAAATAGCGTGAAAGGAGAATATAACAAAAATGGGAATGAGTTCTGGCTTCTAGTTTAATAACTTTAATCTCCTCTCTTCTCTGTCGGTAAATCAGTTTCAGTTCTTCTAGTCTGTCACAGTTTGTGTCTCCAGATGAAAGCAAAGAAAGAAAATTAGCTCTCATCAAACACCCACACACTGTGTAAGGACGTATACATAAAACTTTCCACTTTATTTAACATTCTCTGCTGTAGTGGAAAATTTCTGCTTATATTTCAGTGCTAATTAATACGTAGCGTGTGCCACCCTCCACCCACACCATCATCTCTGGTTAGTTATTCAGATCATGCCCTTATTCTGCTTCTACACCCCCACATTCTCCAGCCCTGGGAAACATTTCAGCTCTGCAGCAGAAGCCCCGACACACACTCATCCTCTTGAGTTTCAACATCCTGGTTCTAAAGCTAAAGTAGTCAGTGGCAGACTGCTGGGTTTAATGGAACCAGTATTACTGTCTCCATCAAGGGTTTTACTATGAAATGCTGAATGTTATCAATATAGTAAACAGCATTTAAAGATATTTCTAGCAAACACATACAGGCAAAAACAGTATGATCTTTTTCTTCTTCCTAAATCAGTGTTTTTATGTTGGGATGCTTTTCCTGCAACTGGAGAAAATCAGGAAATGAGAGCAGATTGATGCACTGATGAAGGTTTGCATTCAGACCAGAAAATGACTGACTGACTTTAGATTTTTTGTTTTGGAAGTCCTCAAGGGCGTGGACTCGGGCCCAACAGATTGTGCCTGAGAGAGCTGAAGCACTGATGCACATCCTCCCGACTGCTGGTGTTTGAACTAAATTTACACTAAACTTAATTTCCCAGAAAGAAACTGAAGCTGGTGGAGATGCTTTCACTAAATGCTATAAAAATATTAAAATGAGTTTTCTTTGCTCATTTAGGAGAATAATAATCCAGGCTAATGGGAATTAAATATCTAGTTTAAGATTTTTAAGTTTTAAAAGAAAAAAAATGACTAAAGGGGACGCTGTTGGCTCTAATGAACAGTTTTAAACCGGTTTAATCAAGCTGTGTGCCTACATGCATGTTTCCTGTGTTACAGGTTTAGTGAAGCTTGTGTGTGTGTGTGTGTGTGTGTGTGTGTGTGTGTGTGTGTGTGTGTGTGTGTGTGTGTGTGTGTGTGTGTGTGTGTGTGTTTGAGAGATTGCACGTTGTAGAGTTAGCTGAGTAACACTCTAGCCCTCCTCCTCTTCCTCAGACCTTCACAGCTTGGTGTAACTCCCACTTGAGGAAAGCCGGGACACAGATCGAGAATATAGAAGAGGATTTCAGAAATGGCCTCAAACTCATGCTGCTGCTGGAGGTCATTTCAGGTAGATGTCCTCACACACACACTCTCTCACACACACTGTTACCTTTTTGGTTTTACACGATGCTGCTCATTTCTCTTCCAGGCGAGAGGCTGCCCAAACCCGACAAAGGAAAGATGCGTTTCCATAAGATCGCCAACGTGAATAAAGCTCTGGACTTCATCTGCAGCAAGGGGGTCAAACTGGTGTCTATTGGTGCTGAGGGTGAGGGTCCTGCTGTCCCCTGTCTGTTTCTATGTGCTTCTTTAGCGTTAAAGCTGCAATAACAATTTTGGAAAACAAGTTAGCTTAAAACAATTTTTCCATAGCTCTTAACAACATTCTAACACAGTATAGCTATAAATATATTGTGGAGATAAAAAATGAAAAAATAATAAAGTGGTTCTCTCGCATTTTTCTAAAAACCTCCGCCAATAACACGACTTGGACTGGAACTATTGGACCGTTGTTGGTCTCACTGAACCGCTGCACTTCCCTGGGTCCTCCATTCATTACACACTCTACGTATTTACCAACAGAACACCACTGGTGTGAGAGGTTCTCCACTCAATAATATCAGAGAAGGAGAAACAGCCAGCTGCTACCACTTCAGCTTTAGGACAAACTACCAGAGTCCCAAAAAGAAAAACACCATTTGAAGTCACGGACAACAAAAGATGTTTGGACCTAGAAAACGGCGACTGACGTTTAGTGCTATCTCATTTCCTTTCGCAATGCTGGTTTCTGGTTCCGGTAAATGTGAAACCAGTGAAAAAACTCAAGGGGAGGAGTGAGATTCCTGCGACCGTGTTTTTCGTTTAAAACCTAGCTTGTTTTCTTATAGCAGCTTTAAACACCCAGGTGTTAATTGGAATGTCCTGAGCTGCATTTATCGCCAAATAGACCCATTAGAAAACTCTGCTGCAACACAAACTGGTGACCAGTGGATAAGAGACATTAAAAGCTAAATAAGTTTCCCTCCGTCTCCCTCCTTCTTGTTGAAAGCAGAATTACAACTGTGGTAAAAAAATAAAATACCTGCCACAGCCTGCTGTAGCTAGTGCTAACAATAAGCTAACGCTAACATGAGTTAACTGATACTAAATAAGCCACAAAGTAAAAAAATCCACACTACTAAACAAAATAAATAAATTATTACTTACAAGTTCAGTAGCATCAAAGCCAGGTCACCATCAGTACGGGATTTTATAGCCTCAATTAGCAAACAAGTGTTCCCTCTAGTTTTAGCTCTTTGCTTTGCCTCTAAAGACATTACTCTATTAGCCTTCTTCTTCTTCTTCTTCTTCTTCTTCTTCTTCTTCTTCTTCTTCTTCTTCTTCTTCTTCTTCTTCTTCTTCTTGTATTTTATATCAATGGTCGGCAAACTGAAAAAGCTAACTGCTAGCCTTTATATTAGCTACCAGCAGAGTAAACAGCTATTGCCATAAAGCAGGTGGAGGCCTCCTACTAGTGTTCCTACCTGAACAACAAAACTGTTAATTGCAGTTTCTGGTCAGCAGAACCACTGAAGCCAGTTTGAAAGCAATAGCTTAGAGTGTTAAAAACTCTTTAATGTTGCTTAAATTTCCTCATGAGTAAAAGAAAATTTACTTTTTTTTTTTCATTTGAAACATGTGAAAGTTAGAATATTGTGATTTATTTTTTTATTTTTTTTTTTACTCCTCAAAATGGGCCCAAAATAGGCATATTAATAAAAAATTTTTAAAAGTGTTGCAGAAATGTGGCAGAACAAGATCACTCTGGGGGCCATAAATGGCCCCCGGGCCACACTTTGACTACTCTAAATGATCTGAATGTTTAGCGTCTCTGAAGTGCTAATAAATGTGTGTTGATGATGCGTGACAGCAGTAATCTGAACCTTCGAGGCATGAATTCCATCTGTAGACAAAACCGATTCCAGCAGCAAACAGACCTGCTGAACCTGACGTGACTCACACCGGAGATGCAAATAATTTAACTTCTGCTCTGCTGTTGTGTGTGTGTGTGTGTGTGCGTGCGTTCATGTGTGTGTGTAGAAATTGTTGACGGTAATGTGAAGATGACTCTTGGTATGATCTGGACCATCATCCTGCGTTTCGCCATCCAGGACATCTCTGTGGAAGGTGTGTATTTATGGAAATTGTCTCAAAACTCTTTTCATGAGAACAAATCTGCTCCTTGGTTGGAGTTTC
Organism: Aphyosemion australe; assembly: GCA_006937985.1. Lineage (NCBI taxonomy): Eukaryota > Metazoa > Chordata > Actinopteri > Cyprinodontiformes > Nothobranchiidae > Aphyosemion > Aphyosemion australe. Next base: position 311,528 of record SSNS01000377.1, read on the forward strand.
TGTAACTGTTTTCCTCTTTTCAAGTGTTTCTTGTACTAAACTGTCAGCTTTTTTAGGCTTTTATCTTTAAATCACTTTAAAAATCAACTTAAACTAAACTTGAGTCTAAAATCAGTTCCTCCTGTTATCATCAGCTTTATTTTGAGTTTATAATTAACTTACACAGGACTGTGTCTAAATGTTCTCCATCCTCCTCCCTCCTCTCTTCCAGAGACTTCCGCTAAGGAGGGTCTGCTGCTCTGGTGCCAGAGGAAGACTGCCCCCTACAGGAATGTCAATGTGCAGAACTTCCACATCAGGTTGGTCTGCAGCGCCATGCCATGGCAACATCAAGCAGCTACAACCATTCATCTTTTCACCATTCTGAATGAACATTTTGGTGTTTTAAAAAACTGCATCCAACTGTTTCTCACCTTTCCTCCCTAACATCTGGTTTCTCCTCATCTCTCAGCTGGAAGGATGGCCTGGCCCTGTGTGCCCTCATCCACAGACACAGACCTGACCTCATCGACTACTCCAAACTGAGAAAGGTGGCTGTCCTCTGCTTTTAGCATTTTTTACAGTAGCTGCTGTCATCAGACTGACATGTTTGACCCTAACCCTGTCTGGCTCTAGGACGACCCGATTGGTAATCTGAACACTGCCTTTGAAGTGGCTGAGAAGTTCCTGGACATCCCCAAGATGCTTGATGCTGAGGGTGAGGCTGTGAGACAAACTCACGATGCAGCCATCAGACCAACGAGGGCAGATGGTACACGGCCAGGAGGGAGTTTTCCCCTGATCGTCTCCCATCTGCCTCCTAATTAAATCCCAAATAGTTTAAATCCTGTTCAAAGCAACAAATCACTGATTCTGACATCAGGAAGCTATGCTGAAAGCATTGGAATACTAAAAACTAATGATGCAGTTGCCACTAATCAGTTACTTAACTTATCAGTTACTTGAATTACTAGTTACTTATCATTCCAGTTACTTGAAGACCAAGTTCACTGATAAACCAGTAAACATTGCCCTTTTGCGTTTTCAGCATTTTCTACCACAAATATGTAACAATACAAAAGTTTAGCTGCGTGTGTTTATAATACGTTTTTAAAGGCCAAATTCACTGAGAAACCATTTTTACTTGTTATTTTTGAAATATAAAAGGTCAGTCTGAGTTTTTCATGCAGGCTGAACATGAAATAGCCTCCTACACCTATCTCCTGCATTAGCTTCTGATAGAAAATAGACTATGAAACTTTAGAAAAGCCTGATCTACATCACACTGTCACTTAACATTCACGGGGAAGGCTGTTGTTGGTTTAGCATTCAGGAAACAGCAGAGAATGTCTTGACTAGTAGAAGCTAACCATTAGCATTAGCAACTCCACCAAAAAACAGAAGCTCCTTCAGGTTTGTGTTATTTAAGGAGATAAAACATCAAATGTTGCAGAGCAAACAGAGTCAGGGGTTAGCCAATCAGAGGAGAGATGTCCAAATATCAGGAAATAAGACTCCAAGACCTGCCGTGTTCAGTTCACATCCAATCTGGTTAAATTCTAGTTCCTGAAACAGGAATGCCACACAGAGATTGGCTTACAAGGCATTCATTTATACTAGAGACCACTGCAAATGTGTTAAAAATGAGTGAACTTGGTCTAAGTTACTTGTCTTACCAGTTACTTAAAGCTACGATCCAGTTTTTTTGTCCAATGGCACCATCTAGAGGCTGACAAAAGTTTCACACCATAAGCCATTCTAATCACTTCTGCATTTACGGCCGAAAGCAACGCCTCTCGTTCATGAACGTTCATCTCTAGCCAACCAAGAGAGTTAAAACTCATCGTTTTACAAATATTATTCTCATGTTTTGTTGCTTGAAAATAGTCTCCTACACCTATCTCCTGCATTAGCTTCTGATAGAAAATAGACGGTGAAACTCTAGGATTAGAAAATCCTGACAGATCTACATCACACTGTCACTTAACATTCATGGACTCACCATCCAGGAAACAGCGGAGAACATCTCGGCTAGTAGAAGCTAACTGTTAGCATTAGCAACTCCACCACACAGCAGAACTCCTCCAGGCTTGTGTTATTTGTGGAGATAAAACATCAACGTTGCAGAGCAAACAGTGGTAGAGTCGTGTTGCTGTTAGCCAATCAGAGGAGCGATGTCCAAATATCAGGAAATAAGACTCCAAATCCTGCCGTTTTCTGCTCACCTCTGAACTGGCTCACTTCTAATTCCTGAAACCAGAGCACCACACAGAGATCGACTCACAAGGCATTCATTTATACTAGAGACCACTGCAAATGTATTTAAAAAATGAGTGAACTTGGTCTTTAACTTATTAGTTACTTGTCTTACCAATTACTTACAGCGACGATCCAGAGTTTCTTTGTCCGACAGCACCATCTAGAGGCTGACAAAAGCATTGCACCATAAGCCATTCTAATCACTTCTGTATTTACGTCCGAAAGCAACGCCTTTCTCGTTCATGAACGTTCACCTCTAGAGTTAAAACACATCGTTTTACAAATATTATTCTCATGTTATGTTTTTTTTCTCGTATATACAGTACATATTTTAAAGACTTATTAGTAAACCCAAGTCTCACCAGCAATAGCTTATTGAAAAGTGTTTTTATTTTTCTGCCTCAGATATTGTGAACACACCCAAACCCGATGAGAAGGCCATCATGACCTACGTGTCCTGCTTTTATCATGCCTTCGCTGGAGCCGAGCAGGTCAGAGGCTATTTTTATTTTTTATAGCACTTTTAATGATCTAACCTCCTTTATTCGATTTGTTTGGTTATTATTTTAAAAAGTTTTGAAAAGAAGAATAAACTGAAAAAAATCTTAATGAAATTTTTTTTGCTTCATGTCAGGCTGAGACGGCCGCCAACCGTATCTGCAAAGTGCTGGCGGTCAACCAGGAGAACGAGAAGCTGATGGAGGAGTATGAGAAGCTGGCCAGTGAGGTAATCGCTCAGATTAAAGTCACACTGAGATTACAGATTCAACACCTGCAGATGTTCTTCGTTCACAGCAGGATTAGTTACTTTAATCCTGAAGAGTCATCCTGACTCACAGGTCACGCCCATTTTTAAAGCTTTTGCTTTTCTAGTTCCCATCCTCTCGTTTGTTTTGGTTTATTTATTTATTAATTTTGAGTTATGGATTGAAAACACTGGATTAACTTTTGTAAGGACGGTGGGATTAAAAAAGGTCAGCAGCCAAATGGAACATGAATTCTGTAGTTTTGGAAGGACTTTTTAGGTGAGCTCAGATGAGTAACCGTCATTTTTGTGTGGTTTCTTCAGCTGCTGGAGTGGATCCGCCGCACCATCCCCTGGCTGGAGAACCGCGTGGCCGAGCAGACCATGCGCGCCATGCAGCAGAAACTGGAGGACTTCCGTGACTACCGCCGCGTCCATAAGCCGCCCCGCGTGCAGGAGAAATGCCAGCTGGAGATCAACTTCAACACTCTGCAGACCAAGCTGAGGCTCAGCAACAGGCCCGCCTTCATGCCCTCTGAGGGCAAGATGGTGTCGGTGAGCCGGACAGACACTTCAGCTTCTTTCTCACCATGGTGTAACACTGGTCAAATCTAGATAAAGGCCCAGGGACAGTGAAATGTCTCTTATAATTCAGGACATTGCCAATGCCTGGAAGGGTCTGGAGCAGGTGGAGAAGGGCTACGAGGAGTGGCTGCTGACCGAGATCCGCCGTCTGGAGAGACTGGACCACCTGGCTGAGAAGTTCAAGCAGAAGTGTGCCATGCACGAGTCCTGGACTGGAGGTACAAAAAAAAACAACCAAATGATAGAAACAGATAAAAAAGTGTTTTCCTGTAGATTCGAGGTCCATGTGTGTGTTTTAGGTAAGGAGGAGCTTCTGTCCCAGAAGGACTACGAGTCGGCTTCTCTGATGGAAATCAGAGCCTTGATGAGAAAGCACGAGGCTTTTGAGAGTGACCTCGCTGCTCACCAGGACCGAGTGGAGCAGATCGCTGCCATCGCCCAGGAGCTGAAGTAAGAGTCCAGGAGGACGAGTTGGTCAAAGGTTGTCTCAAGATGTGGTGTCCTGGGACAACATGGAGATTAGAAGAACTGAATCATTAAAAGTTTTTAGTTTAAGACTGATGGAGGCTTTTGTCATCCCCCTCAGTGAGCTGGACTACCATGATGCTGCTTCAGTCAACGCCCGCTGTCAGGGCATCTGTGACCAGTGGGACAACCTGGGGACCCTCACCCAGAAGAGGAGAGACTCTCTGGAGGTAAAGAAAGAATCGGCCGTTCCACAAAAATCAAATCAGTACGTTTGACCTGATGGTGTTTATGTTGGTGTGACTCCAGCGTGTGGAGAAGCTGTGGGAGACCATCGACCAGCTGTACCTCGAGTTCGCCAAGAGGGCAGCGCCCTTCAATAACTGGATGGACGGAGCCATGGAGGACCTGCAGGACATGTTCATTGTCCACAGCATTGAGGAGATCCAGGTACTCACTCGATTTTAGACAGACTCTAGAGAATGGTGACTCTGAGCGTCACAATCACTCCTCCGTGTTCTTCGCCTCGTCTAGAGTCTGATCACAGCTCACGACCAGTTCAAGGCCACTCTGCCCGAGGCCGACAAGGAGCGCATGGCCACCATCGGCATCCACAACGAGATCCTGAAGATCGCTCAGACCTACGGCATCAAGCTGTCTGGAATCAACCCCTACACCAACCTGAGTCCTCAGGACATCGGCACCAAGTGGGACACTGTGAGTCAAAGCAGAACTGAACCTTTGAGCAACGATTCAGACATAGTGGCGTTTGTTCAGAATGAGAATGCTGCTGTCTAAGCTCACACAGAACCAGAACCAGATGTTTTAACTGGATCTAACCGGTTCCTGCAGGTGAAGCACCTTGTGCCACTCAGAGACCAAATGCTTCAGGAGGAGGTGGCCAGACAGCAGGCCAATGAGAGGCTGAGGCGCCAGTTTGCTGCTCAGGCTAACATCATCGGACCCTGGATTCAAACCAAGATGGAGGTACACCACAATGCTACACTGGTCTTTCAGGAGGAAAAACCGGTAGTAAAGGTGTCATTTCCTGTCCGTACAGGAAATCAGCCACGTGTCGGTGGACATCGCCGGCTCCCTGGAGGAACAGATGAACAGCCTGAAGCAGTACGAACAGAACATCATCAACTACAAGTCCAACATCGATAAGCTGGAGGGAGACCATCAGCTCAGCCAGGAGTCCCTCATCTTTGACAACAAGCACACCAACTACACCATGGAGGTGAGCGGACCCATAGCCCTACATCTGCTTCGTGTGTTTGAACCCGTTCCTCACTTTGATTCCATCTCCACTGCAGCATGTCCGCGTGGGCTGGGAGCAGCTGCTCACCACCATCGCCAGAACCATCAACGAGGTGGAGAACCAGATCCTGACCCGCGATGCCAAGGGCATCAGCCAAGAGCAGCTGAACGAGTTCAGGGCCTCCTTCAACCACTTCGACAGGGTGAGGCGTCCAAATCCAAAAACAAGTTCCTCTCTGGGATACTCTGGGTTTGAACTGGTGAATCTGGTCGCTCAACGGTAAATACAGACAGACTCTTCTTGTTTGTTGCAGAAGAGAAACGGCATGATGGACCCAGACGACTTCCGTGCCTGTCTGATCTCCATGGGTTACGATCTGGTCAGTACGCCCAGGACAGGTGATTCTTATAGTCCTGATTTAAAAAGTAACACATGCCTGAACCTACTACATCTTGACAGGGTGAGGTTGAGTTTGCCCGCATCATGACCCTGGTTGACCCCAACAACACCGGCGTGGTGACCTTCCAAGCCTTCATTGACTTCATGACCCGTGAGACCGCCGAGACCGACACCGCTGAACAGGTCATGGCTTCCTTCAAGATTCTGGCCTCAGACAAGGTAAACGGAGGTTTTCATGATTCTCATAACAAAATACAGGTTACATCAAAACAGAATTCCTTCTCAGCCGGCTAGGGGGTGGTCCTTTTTTCTCATTTTGAAAAGGCCGAAGAGCCTCCGCACTTCCTGCTTCCAGAGCCAATCATATCTGAGCCCACAGGGTTGCCAAGTCTGCACCAGCATTTGTAGTTAGACACCAGCCGAAAAAGAGCAGCAGTGTTGTGGAAATATTAGCCAGTAAAAGGAGCGACCCAGGGGTTATTTCTTGTACCCCTAAGAAGCCATGTTTACTGTTTTTCTCTAATAAAGAGTAAAGAAGGCTAGAGGCTAACGTTGAGCTAACGTTGAGCTAACAATGCTAACGGTGAATTAGAAACAAATATTTGGCTCTAAAAATCTTTTTCAGTTACCAACAACTCGATATTAAAGTGAGATGCATTTATTTAATTATCAACTTACTGTGTGTGTGACTCGTCTTCACTCGTCATCTAGGCCAGGGGTTCCCAAATCAGGGGTCGGGACCCCAAATGGGGTCCCCACAAGATTACAGGGGGTCCCCATAATTTTGTCTTTGCTGAGGTTGTGAGGTTAGCAAGACTTTATTTGTAAAAATTACACTTATAAAATCCTAATAACACAGCCTACAGTATAATCAGAACTCCATATAAAAGTTATAATACTGTATGTCTGTATAAAGTTTGCAAATTATCACATTTAACGTGTTTATGCGTGTAGGAGTTGGGGTTGGGGGTCCTTGCTTGTCTTGGACACAGGCAAGGGGGTCCCCAAAGAAAAAAATTTGGGAACCCCTGATATAGTAACTTCTGGTGCTGATCCATAACTGGCAACAGTTGCTCAGAGCGGACTTGTTTGTTTTGATACATGGGCTGCAGTACCCACATTTGGCCACAAGATGTCATTCTTACTTCATGCACCTTTCAGTGAGTAAGTCAAATCCTCTTATCTGTGTGCTGCAGAGCTACATCACAGTGGACGAGCTGCGCAGAGAGCTACCGCCTGATCAGGCAGAGTACTGCATCAGCCGCATGACCAGATACGTCGGACCCGACGCCGGCCCCGGCGCCCTGGACTACATCTCCTTCTCCAGCGCCCTCTATGGAGAGAGTGACTTATAAACACCACCTCCCCAGCTTCTATTTCTCCTGTTAGGAGAGTTATGTTTAACCCTTCCACTGCCCTCCTAAACGCTTCATTATCTTATTCCTCTCTCAAATTTGAACTTTCTCCCCCCTAATTCCCTCTCTTCCCGCCCAGGAACGCCGCCCGGAGAGGAAGAGGACACAGAACTTTGCTCAAACCTTTAAAACGATGTATCACAAAGTTACAACAGTAAATATGAAACAGAAAACAGAGCTGTTTGAGCAAAGCCTCCTGCCCTCCTCCTCTTTAATGGTTTTATTTTTTTGTAGAAGGGTAATTAAAAAAGAAAATGTGATTAAAAAAGCTGGTGGGTCAGTTGGCTTGGTTGGTTGTGTATTTGTGCAGATGCATGCGATGTTAAAGTTTAGAAAACCACACAGCATCTGTAGGAACCTGTTAACAATCAGAGGAGTCAGAGCAGGTCTGGTGCTTTTATCACAGAGACAAAGGTCTCAGTGTGAGGATAAATAAATAAACAAATAAATAAATGACTGTGAAACCCGGAGATCCTAAAGAAACTCAGGAACAAGCCAGAGCACCAAATTATTAAGGTGAAGGCAGAGAGAGCAAAGCACTGTGGGTAAATGTGACGGCGACCATGGCGACTCGAGAATGAAAACGGAACGATCCACACCCATCCCTCCTCTGTTCACGCTCTAGAGTGTGGGCGAGTTAAAGAGAGAGAGAGGTGATGTCAGCAGAGAGGAAACAGGAAAGTAGAAAACTGAAGAAGAATCAGCGGGACCACAGTCAGGAAGCACAAAAGGTTCTGGTCCCAATAAGAAAAAAAAAACAGGTCAGCCATGATGACCAGTGTGAGTCGACTCCTCTGAGCATGTTTGATGGTTTTTGAGTTTCACCTTCGTTCCGTTCTCCTCCTCTTCCTCCCCTCTAAGCATTCTGTCAATCATCAGTGATGCAAAAAACAAAACTGGCATTTAAACGGTTCAAGTTTAAAAACCTCAAGTTGGAATAAAAAGGTAAATTATATTATTAAACAGCTGTTTGTGGTTTTTCTCATTCATACATTTTGAAGAAAAAAATGATATATATACAGTATATACATATCATAAATGAATGTGGTGGATTACATCATTTGCTGTACATGAAATTAGCTAATTTCTGTGCCACAGAAAAAATATTTCTAAACTTACACAGGAAAGTAGGACTAAACTGACATTTTTTGTCTTTTTTACCTAATCAACTCTCAAATCCTGTTACAGATCAAATATATCATTATTCTCTCTTCCAAAGTGGAAGTGACATTTATTTTTCTACATAAAACACTAGAAACACAAAACATTCACAATTTAACAGTTTTTTTCTGCTCAGTTTTTCAGTTTTTTCTCTCTCAGGTGTGTGGTTACCATGGTGACCCTAATGACCCAACAACAGCAGTTTAAACATTTCTTTTGATTCCAGTTCTTTTTACACTCCTTGTACAGCATCAACATGAAAACATTACATAAGAGATTAACACAAAAGCCACAAATTACTTACATTTATATAAAAAAATAGTTTGCTGAAAATAGAATTTCTAATCTAATTTTCTAATTGCTTTAATATGTAAGCATTAAAGCTATAGTATTCCTGATTCTTTATTATTCAATTTTGCTGTCCTTGTTCAACAGTTTTTCAGCTATTTCAGCAAATTTATCAAAAGGTTCAGCTCCTTGCAGCCGATTTATTCTGGATATATTTTATACTTTTTAAGATATTCAACTTTTTCTGTGATTCTTTTAGCCCACTGGAATACATGTACATTTCTTCAGCCACTTTAAATATATCAGCAAACATGCATCAAAAAAGGGATGGACAAACTGGTAGACATAGTAACCAAGTGGGCGGAGCAAAGGCAGAAAAGATAAAATAATCAATCTCACTTCAAATTTTCAAAACCATTTTGCTAATTTTGACATTTTAGCTCAGTTTCAGCTTCACTCCAGTTCTTAAAGGCCAAGTTCACTAAGAAACCATTTTTTAACTTGTTATTTTTGAAATACTATTGGTCACTCTGAGTGTAACATGCAGGCTAAAGGGGAAAATAGTCTTCTACCCCTATTTCCTGCATTAACTAGTGATAGAAAATAGACAGGGAAATACTCAGGTTAGAAAAGCCTGTCAGAGCTACGGGACATTGAGGATTAGCTTTCATGGACTCACCCATCTTGGCTCACAACAGGGACGGCTGTGTCGATTTAGCCTCCAGGAGACAGCAGAGCGCGTCTCGGCTAGTAGAAGCTAACCGTTCGCATTAACAACTCCAAAACATGGCAGAACTCCAGCCTTGTGTTATTTGTGGAGATAAAACATCAACATTGTAGACTGAACAGAGTCATTTGCAGAGTTGAGTTACTGTTAGCCAATCAGAGGTGAGATATCAGGAAATAAGAGTCCAAACCCTGCTGTCTTCAGCTCACCTCTGCACTGGCTCACTTCTACTTTCTGAAACAGGAGTGCGAGAGGTTTTCCCCCCACAGAGATCGACTCACAGGGAATTAATTTATACTAGAGGCCACTGCAAATGTGTTGAAAAAACAAGTGAACTTGGTTAAGCAGCTTTAGCTATTATTTTCAGCAATCAGCATTCAAACAGCATTTCTGCAAGAAATGCAATTTGTTTAATACCTTATATTCCTTTGCCAATATTCCTGTGTGTAAAAGTCAGTTTTTCTTTTCTCTGCTGTTCCGTACTATCAGTCTAATAAAAAACAGCAAAGTAAAAGCTGTGACATACTTCCTCTGTGATGGCATCGCAGGCCCAGTTCATTGTTAGGGTCCTAGCAGGGATAAAAGGGGAAGGTCAGCCCTTTTTCCTGAGCGTAACGCATCCAGTGATTCTCGTCTCCTTGATGCGTCAGATACCTGCAACCCATCCTGAGCTCAAACTCCCGGAGGTCACACCACAGCTGGAAGTCCTGAAACAGAATGGAAACAGGGCGATGAGTGTATCTAATCACATCTCCATGTTAATCCAAGGGGATAGTGTGAGACCTGCAGCCAGGAGTGTCCCAGAGCCTTGCCCACGGTGAATCTGCGTTTCACAGACACCTGCAGCAGGTTGTTGATCAGGCTCACCGCTAACGAGGAAAGATAAAATGTTTAGGGAGTGCTTTTTTTTTTTACTTGGCACCAAAACTTTCCAAAAAGTGAGATCTGACCTTGCAGTGACACGGAGGACCAGGGCTGTCGGGGGTACATGAAGGCAGCGTTGGTGATCTGCTGTCGGATGTCTTCGTCCTCGTTGAAGGGGAAGGTGCCGCTCAGGCTGACGTACATGACGACGCCCACTGACCACATGTCCAGGGAGCGGTTGTAGCCATTGCTGCTGATCACCTCAGGCGCCAGGTAGGCCGGCGTGCCCACCACCGAGCGGCGGAACGACTTCTCGCCGATGATGCGGGAGAAGCCGAAGTCGCATAACTTGACTTGAGGGAAGGAGTCAGCGGAGACCAGCAGGACGTTCTCTGGCTTCAGGTCGCAGTGAGCAATGTGCTTCAGGTGGAGATACCGCAGCGCTTCAAGTATCTGCAGCCAGAAGTCCACAAATAAACACCAAAGCTCAGTGGGGGACCAGCTCAGTGGCTTAGTGGTATGAGTGTCCACCCTGACAATGGGAGATCGTGGGTTCAAATCCACGGTCGGGTCATACCAAAGACTTTAAAATTGGGACCCAATGCCTCCCTGCTAGACACTCGGCATTAAGGGGTTGGATTGGGAAGTTAAACCACCAAATAGTTCCCGAGCGCAGCCGTGTCTGCAGCTCAACGCTGCCCCAGGGGATGGGTCAAATGTGGAGAACAAATTTCCCCAGCGTGTGACGACCAACAGGACTTTAACTTTCAGGACTCAACAAACACGTTTAAGGATCTCCCACCTGTATGACCAGGAAGCGAGTGATACGTTCGGGGAGACGGCCTTTCTCGCTGGACATAATCATCTCCAGCATGTCTCCGTGGACCTTCTCCATGACGACGAAGACGTACCTGGAGGTTTCGAACATGCCCTCCAGCAGGACCACACCAGGGTGGGACAGATTCTGGACAAACGGTCTCAGATGTCAGAGGGAATTACGAGGTTATGCTGTGAGAGATGCGTTAACACCTGTAGGATGGCCCCTTCGTTCCTCAGCTGTCTCTCCTGTTTGGTGGGGAAACGCATCTTATCGATGACCTTGATGGCTACCGATTGACCCGACATCCTGTGAGTACCTGTGAAACAACACGTGATCTTCCTGGTAGCCATACTGCTGGACTTTGATCTCAAATGTCTGAAACTTACCCTTGTAGACGACTCCGAACTGTCCTGAACCGAGAACCTCGTCTGTAAAGATCTGATATGCAGCGCTGATGTCCTGAAACACGTTAACGTCACGTTAAAGTACAAGAAGAACAAAAAACCTTCTGAATGTGTTTAAAAATAAACCATTTACTCACCCCGCTGTCTCTCTGTTGCTCTTCATCTGTAAGCAGAAATGATCATTAGAAACTGAAGTTGGGTTTTAATCATCCTGCAGAGATGGAGGTTCTGGTGGGCTCACCTCGGTGCTCCTCTCCAGGTTCTCTGCTGCTCTGGACGGGCCTCAGAGCCTGACAGATGGCGCTCTCCCACGCCGCTCCGTCAGCACCTGCCTGTACGCTAAACACCATCGAGGCCGTCACCAGCTCAAAGGAGTGAGCGTCGCTGTTGCCTGGCAACAAGGGAGCGGAGAGGTGGGAGGAGCCTCGGACCTGCAGCACCTCGGAGAGAGAGATCTCCTGCAAGAGAGGAGGAGTGATTCCTCTGGTTCCACGTTTTTTACATTTAGTTTCTAAAAGAGTTGCTCCAACACCTCACCTTGTAGTACTTGGTGCTGCTCTCGTTCTGGTACAGAGTGATGCTCTTACAGTCCAGGATCCAGTAATGTCGTTTTCTCTGTCAGTTATCGGCCATAACAGCAGTATTAATATCAGATATCATATCGGCCCAATTCCCTAGGATTTATAGTACTTATTTGAGTTTATATGATTCAAAGTAAATAAAATCTCAAAGGGCACAGAAATCATGGCATTAGAAGAAAGAAGAGCTCTAATAAATCAGAATTTTATTATGACACCATTGTCATTAAATAATTCAAGTCCATGTATTTAGTGTACTTATGGAGAAGGTGACCCAGAGGAAGCCTTAACCATCCTAATAGATGAATGAGGTGTGTGTGTGTGTGTGTGTGTCTCACCAGTGTGTCTGTGTTGGTGTGGTGCAGCAGCCACCCCTCTCTCAGAACCCCCCCAGGTCTCCTCTTCGTGTGATAGGCCGACTGGACGATCCTCATCAGGGGGATGTTGCTGCTGAAGCAGGGACTGATGGAGGACACGAGGGACAGAAACGGTGATTGTGTTAGTTCCTGCCTCTAGGTGGCAGCGTGGGGTAGAAAACATCATGTGATTGACCCTCTAACCTCATCGGCTCCCTCAGCTGTTCCACCTCACCACTCTCAGTCACCAGCTCACAATCTGTGGACATCTCATCATCCGACACGTCCAGCGTCATGTTGGTCAGCTCTGATTCATTGTCCTCGCTGCTGGGTGGGCAGCTGTGAGCAGACACTGAGGATTCTGGGGAAAAAATAAGAGCATTGTCAATAAAAAACTGGGGAAATGCATGATTCTTTATATTTAAATCCAAAGATGATTGTTTTTAGGGACCATTCCAATTCTTGATTGTGATCGAACCTCTAAATTAGCCACGTTCCAATTTCTACAAAGTCTATTCTAACATTTACATTCATACATTTTGTACAGGTGGAAATTAAAAACTAAAAGTAGTTTTATGCTAATGAGAATTAGCTGCTTAGCTATGGTGCATTTATGAACAAGAAAAAGTAGGATTTTTGAGTTTTGCATCAGAGAACTGACAGTAAAGCAGGTCAAGCTAAAAAAAATGTGGAAAGAAAGAAAGAAAGATCATCCTCTGCATAAATGATTTAAATAAATGCAAAAATTAAACATTGAAAGATCCTGGGCTAAGCTGTCTAATGTGTGGCTCATCCCTTGAGTTTTCTTTTCTGAGACGGAATCTGAAGACACTTGAAATTTACAATAATTACAAAAAAAAGTCAAACGTGACAGGAAGTTAATTTAAAACCCCACAGGGATTGGTTCCATTTTCTCTGAGTCCGTCACATTTGTCGTGACGTTATCTGGGAACCTGAGTCTGCCATCCTGAGAAGACTTCACAAACATCAGAGCCAGACGTCTGATTCATCTCAGTCTGAATCCCAGAATCTCACCGTCTCCGTTAACGTTCCTTTTCTCTCCTGGACAGTCTCTGGAGACTAGCGGCTCACAGCGCCGGTGGCAGTTAAACCTGCAGTCTGAGGACCAGAGAGGACAGCTGTAGGTTAAAGGTTCTTCTCTAAAAGTGAGGAAAGACTCGTCTGTGTCCCGGTCCCTTACCCGAGCACTGCAGCCCCTGCCTGAAGAGCCCTTTGAGCAGCCGGTGGCAGTACTGACACACCGTGGGTTTGGTGTAGCTGTGGATGTGGAAGGTGTGAGGGACCTGAGGTCTGCTCCTGTCCCCATACCCGACTCCCAGCCAGATCGGAGGCTCGTTCCACGACGGAGGTCTGGACAACGGCTTGGACAAGCTGATCTTAGATGGTAAAAAATAAAAGCCATAAGAGAGGGTTTGTAAAGGGATTCACCAGAGGATCATCATCCTACCTCCTCCAGACTGCCTCCGGTCTGACTAGACAACGAGTGCGTCCGAGGTCTCCGTGGCGGGAACAGGGAGAAGCTGGTGCTGACCTGCCGCCGTGCTCGACTGCAATCGTTGGGCAGCAGGAAAGCGCAGCGTTTATGGAAGTCTAGTCCACAACCTGGTGCAGACGAGCACAAAGAAACACGGGAAGTCTTGGATTGTAAAGGTTTGTTGGTGTTTGGGTCTCCTTACCTTCACACTTTAAGCCCTGTCGCACCAGGCCCCACAGCATCTCGCCACAGTGGTGACAGAAGGTGGGGGTCCGGTAGGACTGGACCACCAGGGAGTGGGGGCGCATCCTCACCTCGGCCACGGAGGCTGATTCTGAGTCAGGAAAAAATTCACAGGTCAAAATCAGTGGCTTTGAAACCAAATCTTTGAGTGGGAAAAAACTACCTGCGATGATGACTTCAATGAGGTCCCCATCCTGCAGCTGGTCCTGGTCCGTCAGTCTCTGCAGCAGCTGCTCAGTGGCGGGTTGGTGTCTGAACAACAAGATCTTCTCACCAGGGCCGAGCAGGCTGCAGTCCGGAGCCTTCAAACGGGAAGATGAATCCAATCAGACCTCAGTGGGATCATCACATAGAGCTCATTTACATCTGGAATCTACCTCAAAAGCTGTCAGAGCTAAAACATACAAGCTTAAGCTGAACAAAGGTTTCTTCCTGTTAAAAGGGAGTTTTCCTCTTCACTGTCGCTACATGCTTGCTTAATATGAGGATTGTAGAAAAGACACTGATGCTAGTCAGTGACTTCACCCATCAGTGGGACCTGTGATGAGGAGGAACAGGATGAGTCCTGCCAGAGCCCTACAAAGTTTCCAATACCAATGCTGATGTGTAGAGCTCATGGTCAGCCAATGGTTGATATTCACTACTTATTGTTTTGGCTCCATTGAACAGGTTTGGCACTGGTTGTGGTGGATTTTAAAGGGTCTGGAGAAGCAGCGGTGAACTTTATGCTGCAGAGGCAGATCCATGGAGGGACACACAGACCAATAGTACCATGACGTCCATCACATGTCAGGATGATATGATCCTGATATTCAGACATCTTGCCTCTGATTGGCTAACAGCAACGAGACTCTACCACTGACTCTGTTCGTTCTGAAATGTTGGTGGAGTTGCTAATGCTAACAGTTAGCTTCTACTAGCCGAGATGTTCTCTGCTGTTTCCTGAACGCTAAACCAACAACAGCCTTCCTCGTCGTGAGTCAAGATGGGTGAGTCCATGAATGTTAAGTGACAGTGTGACGTAGATCTGTCAGGATTTTCTAATCCTAGAGTTTCACCGTCTATTTTCTATCAGAAGCTAATGCAGGAGATAGGTGTAGGAGACTATTTTCAAACAACAAAACATGAGAATAATATTTGTAAAACGATGAGTTTTAACTCTCTTGGTTGGCTAGAGATGAACGTTCATGAACGAGAGGCGTTGCTTTCGGCCGTAAATGCAGAAGTGATTAGAATGGCTTATGGTGCGAAACTTTTGTCAGCCTCTAGATGGTGCCATTGGACATAAAAACTCTGGATCGTAGCTTTAAGTAACTGGTAAGACAAGTAACTTAGACCAAGTTCACTCATTTTTAACACATTTGCAGTGGTCTCTAGTATAAATGAATGCCTTGTAAGCCAATCTCTGTGTGGCATTCCTGTTTCAGGAACTAGAATTTAACCAGATTGGATGTGAACTGAACACGGCAGGTCTTGGAGTCTTATTTCCTGATATTTGGACATCTCTCCTCTGATTGGCTAACCCCTGACTCTGTTTGCTCTGCAACATTTGATGTATTCTCATGTTCAGCCTGCATGAAAAACTCAGAGTGACTGATTCTATTTCAAAACTATTAAGTTAAAACGGATTCTCAGTGAACTTGGTCTTTAAAAAAACACTTAATAAACACAGGCAGCAAAACTTATAGTGTTACATTTTCCTGGTAGAAAATGCTGACAATGCAAAAGGTCAGTGTTCACTCTATTAGTCTGACACACACACACACACACACACACACACACACACACACACACACACACACACACACACACACACACACACACACACACACACACACACACACACAGATTCAAAACGGTAGCCTGGAAACTGAAGTTTTTGTCTAAAAGCGGCTCGGGTGTGTGCTCTAGGTGTGTGTGTGTGTGTGCGTGTGTGTGTGTGTGTGTGTGTGTGCTCGACAGAGGAGGAAGGCTGTGGTTGGAAACTTCTCTGCTCTCTTACAGACCACACGGCTCCAGCGCTGTGAGGACGAGCCCAAAAACAAACCAACACCTGCAACTCACAACCTAAACCACACTTTTTGCACTTTTTACTTCAAATATTTTTCTCATTTCCTAAACCAGACCTGCTTTCTCAATGAGGTTCATGTACCTGGGTCAAAACACTAGTTCAAACTTCACCAAAAATCTCTGACACACACACACACCTGCACACAAAACACACTTGAGTTTAAAACAAACTTCTGCAGGATTTACCAACGCTGATCAGAAACCACTCCTCCTCATGCAGCAACCTACACGTTCCTCCATCCTACACTAACGGACCTTTCAGAGTTCAGCCGCTTACGCTTAAGGCAGAAACCACTGAATGTTTCCACAGTGGGATGGTGTTAGAGATAAGAGACGAGTTCTTTTACAGAAGCATCATATAACGTCTCAAAGTGATGGATGGATCCATCCTGCCTCGTGAGGCCTGCTGTTGGTGGTGTAGTGGTGATGTTCTGGTCCTACTCTGGGCCTCGTCTCCTCTGAGTGAAATGATCACAAAGCTCAGATCAGCTTAAACTGGTTTCCTGAACCCAGAAATGTCACCAGATCTCAGTTTAGTCTGAGATGATATTCCCATATGAACAGGGTCCAGGTTCCTGTGTGACATTACCTTGCGCTCTATGACCTCAGCTGCTAGCCTCCGAGCATGGCGATAGCTCAGATTCCCGGGGGAGACTTGGACCATCTCCCTGAACAGGCCCAGCTGGAACTGGACCAGAGCCGGTGAGGTGGGACTGGAGGGCAGCACTGCAGACATGGACACAGTCTGTGGGAAAATGTGGTCAAATATGCAGATTTATCACAGAAACTAAATAAATGAGCCTTTTTAAAATAAAAAGCTAAAAGAAGAAACAAAACCTACAGAATCTTTCAGAATTACTTTCAGAGCCTCTAAATTTAGAGTTACTGATGTAATCTGACATTTCTCTTCCTTTTTTTAAAAAACAAACTGGTTTCGATGTCAAAAACGCATCAAAATGTCTTAAAATCAAATTAAAAAGCAAATTACCTTCTGATCTCGCTTCATTCATGATCTGATGTTGGACCTCATCTGAGGAGACAGCTGATGAGTCCGTGAAGCCTGGTGGGCTCCGCTTCCTTGTTGTGGGGCTCGACTGTCTGACAGACAGGAAGTAGAAGATAGGTGCTCACCTCTGTGTTCGGTTAACACCCCCCAGCTCTGGCTGTAAAACGTGACACACACACACACACACAATGCTGAAATGATTTAAAAAAACACTAAAGAGTTTTTAACACATTAAGCTATTCCTTTCAAACTGGTTTCAGTAGTTCTTGAGCCAGAAATTTGAGTAAACTTCACCTTGGACTGCACTCTGTATCCCTCTACTGACCAAAAACCACACTTAACAGTTTTTGTGGCTGAATGTGGTTGGTCTTTGTTGGTAGGAACACCTGCTTTACGGCAATAGCTGTTTACTGTGCCGATAGCTAATATAAGGGCTAGCAGTTAGCTTTATCAGTTTGCCGACCATCAATAAAAAGCACAAGAAGAAAAGGAAGAATTTTACTTTGCTGTTGGCATCATGGTGGAATACAGTTAGCCTAACTGTGTTTTAAAAAGAACGAAAAGTTAAGAGGATTAAAGAAAACATACACAGAATGAACGTACCGAAGATGATCATGGTGGAGCCTGGGTGTAAAAGTGACCCCTTCTTTCCACTGGTCATGAAAGTGGCACGTAACATAATAGCGGCATTTTACCCGCGAGCTCATTCCCAACTGGGAGCATTTCAGAAGTGAAATGGGAGTGAAAGCATTATATGCCGCTGGTCCCGCAAAATCACAAAATCATGGGGAAAATGCAACACCACGTGTGATTTCAGAAGTCCTCACAATAACAGGCAAGGAGAAAGACAGCTGCATGTATCCACAAAGGTCTGTGGTTTATTTTCTGTTTACATTGACTACGGGGGAAATGATGTACGTTTACCTGCACGTGATTTTATTTTGAAAGTTTACGGATATTTTACACTGCTTTCGTGTTTGACTTCCTGTCTGGCCTGATCTAAACTGTGGAGTTTTACGTGTTTTGAAATGTAGCGCGTAAAAATAGACTCGGAACGTATTGATAGCATCGCTTCGCTCCTGGGACACATCTAAATCTAAATTGCAGCAAAGTATGTTTTATGGCCGTTTCGCTATGCTTTCACATCCGGTGGAAAGGAGGGGTAAGGGAGTAATGTCTTTGGAGGTGAAGCAAAGAGCCAAAAAAAGAGTGAACATTTGCGAGGTTTGAGGGAGCTAAGGAAGCTATGAAATCCCAAACTGATGGTGACCTGGCTTTGTTGCTACTGGACTTGTTAGTAAGAATGTTTATTTCCACGACAGTGTCAATCTTACTTTGTGGCTTATTTAGTATTGGTTGGCTTGTGTTGGCGTTAGCTCGTTGTTAGCGCTAGCTACTGCAGGCTGCGGCAGGTTTGTTTACAAATGTGGTAATACCACTTTCAACCAGTAGGAGGGAAAAGCGGGAAACTTATTAGTGTTGCTTTAAGCCATTTCTGCTGATGGGAAGAGGATGAAAAGGTACGAGACGCTCAATCGATTTTAAAAGTGGAATCTTTCTTTATTGAAATAAAACACAAAGATTGATACAAGACCTTCATAGATACGTTTCTCATCCACAGGAAGGATCCGCTCAGATTCAAAACAAAACAAAAGGAGGAATCTGGTTTTCTTTGCAGCTTTGGATCCTCCTGAAGATAAATATTTGAATCTGCAGCAGTTTTATGGAGGATATTATTCCTGAAGTTCCTGCTTTCTACAGTAGAGCACGTGTGTGAATACAACTGGAATATGTGTGTGTGTGACCTTTAGCTACATGATGACACACATATATATGAAAAGACCACACAGAGACATCTGTACATTATTTGCTGCACAAACTTGATTAAAGCACGTTTCTTTAGCCTAAATCTTCGTTCATTCACTTTCTTTCACTTCCCAAACTCCTGGTTTTCATTTTTCCTGATTAAAATCCCAAACCGAGGCCGACTTGAACATTCAGAAGCTGATAAGATGATTAACAGTTTTAAGAGTAGAAATGGAATGAACAGTTATTTAAAGTCTTCAGTTTGAACAAAACATCGACCACTTTTCTTTAAATAAAATACACACAAAAAAGTTTTTTGTCGTAGAAACCGTTTCAGTTTTACAATAACACCACCCTTATACTCTTAAAAGTAATTTTGCCGTTACTAAGCTATAAACATAACTAATTAGCATCTATGATACATTAAACATAGTAACTGCTTTATAAGCATTTATTAAACTATTGATAAACCATTTATAAAATAAATTCTTTATAAGGGTAGTTTAATCAAAGTAGAACTGAAACGTTTACCAAAATAAAACAAATGTGATGCCACTTCAGTCAACTTTATTTTGATAAGACAAGTACATTCTGTGAGAAATTCAGATTTTTTTTATATTTCTTGCTTTCACAATTGTGTAAAAACATCACAAGAAGTCACAGTCCACATAAAAAGTAACATTCTGATCATCAGTAGTCCCTTCAAAATAAAAGCTCAGTCACAAATAAAGGAATGTCAGGACAAATAAATTCAGAGGATGGATTGTCGGGTTTGATCCATCGAGTAAAAAAAGCACACAGGATCGACGTGTGCAAAAAGAAACAAACTTAGAGAGAGGGACACGTTAAAAAATGGTTTTAATAAACTCAAACGTACAGCAGCTGATGCATCTGCTTACAAAATAAAATCAAATAGTTTATGACTGAACATTCTGATCTTATAATCTTATTTTTTTATTATTATTATGTCATTCAGACCCTTAAAATCATCCATAACTTACATCAGATTTTAGTGTTTACTTTCTGCATTAATCAGATAAAGCAGCACATTCTGTTTTACAGTGTAAAATCCTGCAGAATTGAGCGAGGTAAGAATTCCTTTGATCTGGAGAAAAAAGCCTCCCTCCTCCTAGACCCCAGCAGAGAGAACAGACATCCAGCACGGTCACACTCGGAGTGTGGGCAGATTAGACTGAAACCTGCAGATTTCAGTAAATCGAGGTAAAAATATTTAATGTTTTCATTCAAACAACGACCTGATAAACCATTCGTGTACTTTCCTATAGCCTTCCCATCATCCCTCCTTCATTTCCAGCCTCTTCCCATAAGATACATAGTGTTTTTGTTCCAGTTAGGACCCTCTTTAATCCAATAAAGTGTAAACAAAAACATGTGTACGACACACACAGACTGAAACAATAATTTAAAACTGTATATACATAAAAAAACAAGGCAGAGAGAGAGAGAGGTTGAAATGGTGCTAATGTTTCTTTGAACGTCCCAGAAACGTGATTGTATTTGTGTTTTTTTGTTCCTTAAATCTTATCTATGATCTGCACCCAGTGGATGTTTAGCATCAGCAGCTACGTCATGCTAACACTTAAACATACGAAGTGTGATGTGTTGGCGGCATACCAAAAGTTGTGCGTCTGCATGTGAAGGCGTAAAAAATTCAGGTGCAGACGCTCCACTTTCTAGTAAGCAGCATGCTTGTACGTTGTGTCTAAATATAAATATTGACTTTTCTATTTGACGGCAGCGTTTGTACAGCAAAGCAGCAGCAGCAACATCAAGTGTGGTAAATCCTTTCTTTCATAGTTCCTTTAAAAAAAAAAGAAAAGATGCTGCAGGAGCGTTTGATCAAACCGAGGTGGTGGGCCTTTCCTTGTCTGGATTCTCTCTAGCCAATCAGGGAGCTGCGTCTGGTCAGGTCCACATTGCTAGCGCTGAGTCCTCTGCTGTCTGAGAGGCCGGAGTTAGCATCCTGGAGATAACGCAGAGCGAATCATGTTACAACTCTGAGGGGGAAAAGATTTGTCCTGGATTCCTGAAACAGGACGTACGTAAAAACACACACGTACCTGTGTGGTTTCCTCACTGCTCTTGTTGAGGAAGTTCAAGGAGCTAGCTCTCTTCATTCTGTCAACAAAAACACAACTTTAACATAAAACAATCCATTAAAAGTGCAGCATAAATTGACAGAATCTATAAAATATCCTGCTTATAAAACTAAGATACAAAGTTGTTTTGCTCTATGTAAAAAAAAAAAAAAAAAAAAAACATTTTTATCCTTTAAGATGGTGTAAATGTCTCTCCGGTGCTGGGGAATCTTATGCTAACAGGTTATAGGAGCTAATAGGCTAAAAAGCTATAGAAGCTAACAGGCTAATGGGCTAACAGAAGCTAATAGGCTAACAGGTTATAGGAGCTAATATGCTAACGGGCTATAGAAGCTAACAGGCTAATGGGCAAACAAAAGCTAATATGTTAACAGGCTATAGAAGCTAATCAGCTAATTAGTTATAGGAGCGATTAAGCCAAACATTTCTGAATCAAAAATTACAGCTGCAGATGCTCATGTTACCTTTAAATGACAGGAAACATGAAAATAGGTTTATAAATCCCGTGCATTTTAGGTTTATGCTGTATATCATTAGTGCAGAGCTGTTTTATGACAGAAATGTAAAAATCAGGAGGTTGGCAGCTTTTTCTGCTCAGATGACAAACATTTTTATTCATTTGTCTTTAAAAGTATATAATTTTCTTTAGAGTAAAGCACATTCATTTATGAACCATAAAAACATAAAGTTTCATTCTTGTATGTTTTTCCCCTACAACTATTTAAAGGAGTTGGTTGTTATCTCAAACTTCACCACTAGATGTCACTAGTTGTTACACATTTAAACTAGGGAGCATTTTTGAATTTTTTCATCCAAAAAACCAAAACATTCACTGGATTTTTAAATTTAGATTTATATTTGATAGCATCCAGGAGTAATCCAGTCCCTGTCATCAACAGATAAAGGATCTGGATCTTGTTGGGTAAAATTATTGTAATTATTCAAACTGATGCCACAGAGACATTGGCGTTACCCCGGGTTACGAGGCTCTTGAGGTCCGCTGCCCTGCAGTTTCTTCACCAGCATCTCACTGCTCCTCCTCAGGGCGTCTCTGATCTTCCCAAAGGAGCCGCTGCGACGCAGAGACCCGTTACCGTCCTTGGGACAAGAAAAAAAACAACCTTGAACTCAACAGGTTTGTGAAACATTAGAAAAACAGATAATCTGTTTTAATTAAGGAACTTACCCCGTTCCACTCAGCAGAGTCGTCGCCCTCTCCCTCCCCCCGCTGCCCGTTGACTCCTTCCCTGCTGTGTCGCCTGTCGCCGCCTCCAGCTGCTCCGTCCTTCAGCAGCTCCACCACCTTGCTCTGATTAATGGCATCGATACCCTGAGAGACCAAACACACACAAACACAGACACTAAATAAATAAACACAAAAGCTTAACGGACGAAGGAGCCTGAGAGAAAATTAGTGCTCCTAAATCCACAGCTCACACTGATCCTAAAGTTTATATAAACTCAACAACAGCTGGACCGTCTATTGGACTAATCTGGTTACGTAACTGATGAACCCCTGAAGTGAACACATAAAACTAACCTAACAGCAGCAGGAAGTCCCTCAGAGGGGCGTACCTGTTTGCGTGTCTTGCTAGCACACTCCTCCAGCGTTTCTGCTGCCTCCAGTTTCCCCTGACGACGGTACAACGCTCCCAGGCTTTTCAGCGTCGTGTTCACAGTCGGACTAGTCAAGATAAATTGTGTCATTTCAGCCATGAATCTTGTTCCCTTTGATTTTCATCTTATGCTAAATGTTATTTTAAATGGTGCAGCTAATAGAATCTTTTTGTTTATATAAAAAAAATGTAAAAGATAAATAAAAGTAAAAAAAATCTGAGTGTGTTGTAGATTGTTATATATATGGCCATCTTCTAGTCACCTGACTCACCTGTCCACCTTGCAGGCCTTGTACCAGCTCCCGTACTCCACATATGGAATGGAGTCCTTGCGTTTACTCTGAGGAAGGCAGGAAAAAAAAAGCACTCAGTATGAAACACGAGCTCATTAAAATGTTCTCGTTGCCCTTATGGGTCCATTTGTGTAACACGGCAGCGGACCGATGAAAGGTCAACCTAAATAACTGACCTTGCTCTCCTCCCTCTCTTCTGCGTGCATCCAGATGGGTTTGTTGTCATCTGCAAAGAGAGAAATAAATAAATGACTAGATAAATTACGTTTCTAGCAGAAATGCTGTTTGAATGCTGATCGATGAAAATGAAGAACGGAAGTGAAGCTGAAACTGAGCTAAAATGTTACAATTAGCAGAATGGTTTTGAAAATTTGATGCAAGTTTATGATTGTTTGTCTTTCTGGCTTTTGCTCCGCCCACTTGTTTACTATTTTTTTATCTCTTTTTTGACGCAGTGTATCTGAAGGTGTTGTATTCCAATGAGCTGGAAAATCATAGAATAAGTTCAATATCTTAAAAATGATTAAAGACCACGTTCACTCATTTTTTCAACACATTTGCAGTGCTCTCTAGTATAAATATATGCCTTGTGAGTCAATCTCAGTGGAGAAAAAGCTCTGGTGCTCCTGTTTCAGGAAGTAAAAGTTAGTTGGAGGAGCGAGGAGTTGCAGACAACAGGATTTCGAGTCTTATTTCCTGATATTTAGACATCTCGCCTCAGCAATGTGACTCTACCAATGACTCTGTCTGTTCTGCAACATTGATGTTTTATCTCCATCTTCTGCTTTGTTGTGGAGTTGCTAATGCTAACGGTTAGCTTCTACTAGTAGAGATGTTCTCTGCTGTTTCCTGGACGCTAAACCAACAACAGCCTTCCCCGTCGTGAGTCAAGATGGGTGAGTCCATGAATGTTAAGTGACAGTGTGACGTAGATCTGTCAGGATTTTCTAATCCTAGAGTTTCACCATCTATTTTCTATCAGAAGCTAATGCAGGAGATAGGTGGAGGAGACTATTTTCATGTTCAGCCTGCATGAAAATCTCAGAGTGACCGATTATAATCAGAAAAAAATCATTAAAAAATGTTTTTTCAGTTAAGTATACCTTTCAAGAGATTACATGAGCAAAAGTCATAGCCTGCAAGTCCTGAACATTTTGATACCAAATTTGCTGAAATAGCTGAAAAACTGTTGAAGGACAGCAAAAACATACATACACTATATATGGTTAATTGAGCCTGATGCACAGGAACAACACAGTCAGGAGTTCACCTGAGCTCATGAAAGAAAAAACCCACTGAGTCATTCATCAAAGTCTCACTAATCCTCTCCTAACCCGAGCACATGAGCACATGATGGACTTAGCGTGACGGAACCGCCGGCATTTAGCAGCTGCTGCTTCACTTACTGTTGACGGATCCAAACTCCTTCTCGTGGGCCCGGGTCAGGATCTCTTTGTACAGAACCTCAGCATCTTTGAACTTGCCTTGCTTCAGGTAGCACGTGGCCTAGAGACCAACCACATGGATCAATACCTCACATACACCCGTTACCCGACAGGTTAGATGGTTTCTAACGAGCGTCACAGATCGACCCCCACCAGGTTATTTTTGGTCTTGGCTACATTTGGGTCATCAGCTCCCAGCTTGGACTCGTAGATCTCCAGGGCTCGCCTGTAGTAGTACTCCACCTCGTCATATTTGCCCTGGTTCTGGCACAGCAGGGCCAGGTTGTTCAGCTGCTTGGCCACATCTGGATGGTACTTGCCCAGCACCTGGACACCACAGGTTGGGGTGGGGGCTCATGAGCACTCAAAAACAGACAGAAACTAAAACACCATGTTGGTTTGACGAGTTTCTACCCTCACCTTCTCTCTGATCTCCAGCGCCCTCTTGCAGAGGGGCTCGGCTTCCTTGTACTTGCCCCTCTTGCCGTACAGCACA
Organism: Aphyosemion australe; assembly: GCA_006937985.1. Classification (NCBI taxonomy): domain Eukaryota; kingdom Metazoa; phylum Chordata; class Actinopteri; order Cyprinodontiformes; family Nothobranchiidae; genus Aphyosemion; species Aphyosemion australe. The sequence continues at coordinate 336,424 of SSNS01000377.1, forward strand.
GCCAGGTTGTTGAGGGTGGCGGCCACAGCTGGGTGGTCCTTCCCTAGAGTCTTCTCTCTGATGGCCAGGGCGTCATTCAGCAGGTGAGCTGCTTCTTTATATTTGTTTTGGTCTCTGGTGAAGACAAAATCACACAACTAGTGTCTAAAAACACTCATCTGATTAGTAAGAGAATAATGACCCCCGCTGTCCCCCACCTGTACACCAAGGCCAGGATGTTGAGCATGGTGGCCACATCTGGGTGGTCGTGACCGGAGGTCTTCTCCAGGTCCTCCAGGGCTTGTTTGCACAGCGGCACGGCGACCTCGTACCTCCCCTGGGAGGCGTACTGGATCACCAGGTTGTGTAGAGTCCTGAGGCGAGCCGGGATCTCGTAGCCCCCCTGCTGGGCAGCCACCTCCCCACTGGGCTGGGCTAAAACAGACGCATCACACACACATAGGTAAGCAACACACCAAGTTCTTCCTGGTTGAGTTAAAAGTCTGACCAGCTCAATACATAAATGTGCACCAATTCACAATTGAAGCTAATCTTATGCGAATGCCCCACAGCTCTACGTAACTGTTCCACATTCAGCAGAGTCTTTTCAAAGATGCTAGTTTGTTTACTTGAATGTGTTTGTTTCTTATTTTCCTTAAAGGCAGCACTTTCTACCCGTATAGTGAGACGGTGTGTTTTGATTTATCCTAAAATAAATCCCTTCAGAGGCCATATTTAGACTGTCAACAGTAGCCATAGCCACAAGTCAACCTCACATCTAAATAAATAGGCTTTGACATGTAACTAGGAAGCCATTTATACTAAAACTAAGGTGAGGAAACGTGTTGCTACGATCTTAAAATGACTCTCTGTGTTCGACTAGCCAGCCTAACTCTTCACCTCTTCCTGTTTCTAACTTAAATAGAAACAGCACTGATTTGTTGTGTGTGTGTGTGTGTGTGTGTGTGTGTGTGTGTGTGTGTGTGTGTGTGTGTGTGTGTGTGTGTACTCCACATAATGGTCTAAACTAGCCTTTACTAAATAAAAGTAATTTGGGTCTGAAACCAACTGCCCTCTGACATCACACCTGGTCCTTGGTCATCATCGTTTGGGAACAGATCATCCAGACTGTCCTTTGAAGAGTCTCCTCCTCCTCCTGTTCCTCCTCCTGAGCTCTGGTTCTTCTCCTCTGACGGAGAGACGTCATCATCCAGCTTCTTGATCTGGTTCATGAACTCCAGGTGTTTTTTCTCCTCCTCCAGCTGGGCCACGTTCTGCTCGCTGCGCTGCAGCTTGTGCTGCGTTCCCGCCAGCTCGTCCCGCAGCCACTGGTTCTCCTGGCAGAGGCGACGCACCTGAGCGCGCAGCTTCTGCTTCTCCGACTCCACGGCGCTCAGGTGGCTGGAGAGAGCAATGATGACCTAGATGGAGGAGAAAATAAGTAAGATCCTACAGATGTAAAGTGAAATTACAGCTCAACCCAGCTAACCTGTGCTTCTCCGAGACCCAGCTCGATGTCCTCCAGGTTCTTCCGGAGCAGCCCGGACTTCTCCTGGGCAACGGGCGCCTGGGTGCAGTCCAGCAGAGAGTTAAGGAGCTGGGCGTGCTCGCCGCGCAGCGTCTCCAGACCCTGCATGACGGCCTTGGTGTTGAGGACGATCTCATCCTGACTCAGTCGCTCCAGGGCTTCTTCACGTGGATACACCATGGTGGACATCACCTGCTCTCACACACACTGTAGAGGCAGAATAGAGACAGCTAATAGGTGAAACAAATAAAAATAAACAACATGGAATGATGCGTTTGAGGCCGAGTTAAAGCTACAATCTATTTTTACTTCTAAATAAAAAGTTTGGAGGTTTAATAGCCGTTAATCCTGCCTCCTGGGTTTGGTTTGGTTACATTAGACCAGAAGTGATCACGCGTGGAAGAGAGGACGCATTAGTTTACTGTGGTTAAAGGAGATTTAGATCACTCCCAGAGGATTTCAGCGAGCCGGGAACTAACACAGCATCTGCCAGTGACGGGCAAATCCAATTAAAGGGAGAAGCCATCACTCCACTGATTTACCGTGGAAACGGAGAGAGGAGACCGCGCAGGGAGAGAATGTCAGATATCAAAAGGTAACTTGTGTTAGCATTAGCATTAGCATGCAGGAACAGGTGGTTACATTAGAAAAGCTGGATCACTAATATTTATAAGAAGTGAAACCACTGATAAAACTTTAGACGACCAAATAAAAACGGCCTTAAGGGACGAGTCTGGACTCTAAAGACTAAACTAACCTTTAGTTATTAATAATAATCTGTCTCACAACTAAAAAATTAACTAGTTCTGAATCCGAACCTGCCGCTGAATCAGGAAGAATCTGCTTTGACCTGAAAGTTTCAACGCTACGAGACTAAAGGCTTATTTTTAAAATGTTCTCAAAACTGCAAAGGTCCTTTTTAAATAATCATATAACATAAAACATTGACATTTTTACTATTTATTCACATTCAAATTTAAAATATTATTTCATTTTTTCCATAGAAGGTTTTCACACAGCAGCTGTGTGTCTAGGGCTGAGGACCACAGGTGAAGGACTACGTCCACCATCTTGTTACTCCACGTCCAAGGAATGGTTTTGGCAAAGACTCAGAAATTTTGAGGAACTACTGCCACCTAGAGGCTCGGCATGCCTATGAATGTTCTTCACACTGAACTGGATGTGTTGATGAAAACGAGGTGGTACAGACCCAAGTTTGTTTCCTAGATAGGCGAGGAGGATTTGGTTTTACAAAAACCCAGCTACGTGTGTTTTAAGTCGCTTTGCCTCTCAAAGTTTGCTGACAGAGCATAGGAGACACAGGTATGTGGTTACCATGGTGACCCTAATAACTAACGGGCAGCAGCTTTAACATTTCTGTTAATCTTGGTCTCCTTTACGTTTCTTGTAGAGTTTATAAAACAAAACAAAGATTTTGTCTTAGCTTCGATCTTTATGATATTTTTTTTCTATTTAAAGCTAGCTGTAATATTTAGAAACAGTTTATTAAAGACAGCCTGAGATTTTATGACAGTGACACTGGGGGGTGTTAAAGCAAGCCAAAAGTGTCTGGTGTCCCTTTGAAAGGCCTTGTTCACCGTGTGACACTTGTTACTGAAATACGATTGGTCACATTTTTGCTGAATGTGAAATTTGCTTCAACCACCATCTCCTGCATTAGCTGCAGTAAGGAAACAGACAAAAACGATCGGGTCAGAAAGAGCACGTCTTTGCTACGTCACAGAGAAAAAAGCCTTCATAGCCCCGCCCACCTTGGCTTACAGCCATTGTTGATTTTGCAGCCAGGAAAAAGCAGAGCGCCTCATCTAGTAGAGTCTAACCATTAGCAATAGCAACTGTTCATTTGCAACTTCAAGCATTACGCCGTCACCACAAACGTTCCTTCCTCCTCAGACTCAGAATTAAAAAAGTAAGGCTGCATCTCTGAAGACATTTTGGTATAAAATGACTGTATTTTTTATTTTGATATTAATGGAAGCAGCGGAAGAGTTGTGTTGCTGTTAGCCAATCGGAGACGAGACCTTTACATATCATGAACATTAATAAAACTCATAAGTATGGTTTCCACCCCCCACTCATCCGACAGTCTTCTACTTCCTGAAACATGAGCGCCAGAGCTTTCCCCCACAAAGAACGACTCACAAGGTATTCATCTGTTAGAGACTACTGTATGTGTTGAAAATTAATTGAATGATACTTTTACTTTAACAGCCAATAGGAAAGTTTAAATAAATATTTTAAGGGAGGGCGGGGGTCAGTAAATGCAGCATTTACTAACCTCACCACGGCTAGGGGCTAATTCATGCTAGCAAGAGCAGATTCTTCTCCTTGTGGAAGTTTATGTTGCAAAATTACAATTTTCAAATAAACCTAAAATATTGAAAATGTATTTTACTTCTTTTAGGTGTGTGTGAATCTTAAAATCGGTATTGGCCCTCAAAACATGAATCAGTGCAACTCTACTAATAACTGTCTAGTTTGAACAAAAGTGATGACTCACGTTGATCTGATTGGGTTTAACTCTAATCACTTAGTTGTGTATTGTCGTGAGCTTCCTCTCACTTTTCCTGCTCCGATGGAGGAGACGCACCTGTTCTCCTCCTCCCTCCCCTCTCACTGTCTGTTTTAACTCCCATTCCTCCTCCCTCCCCCCCTCCCATCCGTCTCATACGCTGACTGCAATGCACCAATATCCACACTTCACCTTAAAGAAACCCACATCTGCACCGATGAGAGCGATACAAAGCTGCCAGCGAGCACAAAGCCGTGATCCGAGTGAAATTCCCATCCATCGCTTATGTGTGAATTTGAATCGGAGCCATTTTAAGCTAAAATACACAAAGGGGGCCGGTGGATGGTCGAGGCCTGTGGCCGTGGAAGGAGGTGGCGTTTGGTTTGGTAGCAGATCAGTGGAGGTGACCGACAAGGACAAAGATGAACATGCTCATTTAGAAAATCGCTGCTAAACATTTTCAGAAATCACTGAACATTTGTGGTCAGGCTCCGACATGTGAGCTGTTGGTAAACAGTGACGGGCCTAGCTTAAACATATCAGAGATGCACGATGAATCGTTACAAATCTCACAGTACTTAAAGGAATGTGTTAGTTAAAACAGACACGATTAATCACAAACCGAGACTTTTCAATCGAGATATTTCATCAGCAACGCTGACTCGTCTCTGACTCATGTAGACACCGCCGTCCTAATAGCTAAAAATAAACTCGGAAATTACCACAATGTGTACATTTATAACATCTCTTTCTCTGCGTAAGTGTATGAAAAGGCTTTATTACCTTCATCGAAGACCAGTGCGACGCTTTCCGACTTCGGAACAAGGCAGCTGAACAATGTTGTGATGCTCCAGAAGGACTCCCGTCAAGTTCAGTCAAGTACCACAACTTCCGGTTAAATTTTACCAAAGTAAAAACACTTCAGTTTGCAACTTCCGGTTAAATTATTCCAAAATAAAACGCTAATTTCAAACGTTAGCATTTTTTAAACTACTCGGGTTGGTGGTAAAACGACTTCAATGAAGCAAAGTTGTGTGAAGGCAGTTGTTACACTACTGAGTTTTAAAGCAAGAACTATCAAGCTAACAGCCGCTGAACTTACTCAGCAATTTAACCATGTTCACATAACTGCATTTTGAAACGCAAAACAAAAATATTACAATAAAAAATAGAACTAGATACTTTTTTAATTTTAGTGACTGTTTTACTAAGTGGGCTAACTAAGATAAAGTAAAATTTCTAGCAAACTCCCATTTGACGTTTCGCAAAGCAGGAAAGTTTTGTTCCTAATCAAAGAGTTCTTACTTTGAAACATTAAAGAGATAAAAGATCACAGGTGCTTATTTTACAACTAAAAAATTACAATGTTTATAATATTTCGTTTTTTTAAAGCAAGGCATGATACAGTAAACCTTCACAATTGAAGTTTCTCACAGGTGGGACAAAACAACCAGCTCCCACAAAATAACGTTGAGGTGAATCATCTTGGTTTTCTTTTGCTCTTTGACGGAAGTCAACACTAATGAGGATGTTTATTAGTAAAATTCTTGGCAGATTTGCTTATTTTTAAATGTGAAATTTTACACTAATGTCACTGAAAGTATTTAGCCTTTAACTGATTGAATTTGGTGTTTAACCACCCACAGTGGGTACATGACCCTTTAAGACGCTTATTTAATCACAACCAATTTGATTAGCAAGAGCAGCACAGGTGTGCTAATGAGAGCACCTGTTCTGTAAAAATGTCAACCACACTCCATACCAGTTGGTGGCATTGTGCACCAATTCTGAGTTTCGCTAACCTTTTAGCTTCATACACATAAAATCTGAATGAACACTTGTGATGCTACTAGCTTTTACAATAATTATATAGAGACTATTCTATTTGAAATATTTTTAAGCTTTATTTGTTTTTGGAAATAATCTCGAGACTATGAATTTAATTTAAAGTTTGCTGTATGACTTGTCTTAAAGGAGACCTATTATGACTTTAAAATAAAAAGATAAGTTTATTGTCTATAAAAATTACATTCATGACGTTTTTTGCATAAAATCCCTCTCAAATAAGCAGTAGTTTTAGTCTTAATTTTCAGTACCTTCCAGAATGAGCCATTTCAGGGCTCTGTCACTTTAAGAAAACAAGCTGTTGCTGGCCACGCCCACCCATCCGCTGCTTAGGCTGCTATATGCGAGGAAGCTTCAATAGCCAGGAGATGCTCAGAGTAAAGCTGCTGCTCCTCCAGCCTGGAGAGGTGTTCTATGCTATTTCCCTGCTTCTGACATCACAAATGGGGACTTTTTGAAATAGCTTGTTTTATGCACATTTTTCCTAACACCAAACACTCACAGAAACTGAGGGTTTATACAGGCAGACGAGACCCACACGGCGGCACAAAGGGATGCAAAAGGTGAGTTTTACATCATAATTCTCCTTTAAAGGTGTATTTTGTGACTCATTATCCCTTTTGACGTTTCTATTTATCATAGGTTCTTTATTAACTTTGTATGCATATTTAGAATTTTAGTTTTACTATCCACTTCTGTTTTGTCATCTTTTTTTAAAAAAAACATGATACAAATCAGGAATATCTTTATTTAAAAAAACAAACAAATGAAACAATGACCACTTTGACTGTCACTCCACATCTGTTCCGACTGACAGACGTAATCATGAAAAAAGCAGTACTACAAAACATGTCAAATTAAGAAAAACAAACCTAGAATACAATATAACAAGTCTGATATGTACAAGCATCATAGTTTACTATAATTGTTATAGGCAGAAGGCAAAAAATAAAACTGCTGTTGAAAAATGGCATGTGCAAAATACTTTTCACAAAGCCACAAGCTCAGGACGTTCTGCTCCCAGCAAAAACCTGATCAGGCAGAAATAATCCACGTTACCATGTAAACTCAGTTTGACGACCAATTTACAAGCTATGAGGAAACTAGAGATGGTCTGTTTTCAGAAAGGTGAGCTTGTGGAAGCCAGGTAAAAAAAAAAACTAACTTGCTGACAGAGAAGACAAATCTGAGGACGGCAGAAAGAAAAGACACTGTTGACCACTCAGAGATTATTGATGGACCGAACAGTTCTAATCTCTAACCACAGACAGAGGAACCATTGTCACAAACACAGGGAGACTCAGAGGTACAATTTCAAAAGAAAACACACAGAAGGTCAGACTTGCACACAAAACAACCAGTGTCTCCAAGAAGACTGTAGGAGACATTAGACAGTAGAGAAAATGCTTTTCACTGAAATGACAACATTAGAACACTTTGATGGGACAATAAACACCTTATTTGTTGTGTTTTGAGTTATCACCCCCCAAAAGTTTTTATATCTTTACATTTTTTAATCTTTGATAACAAAATAACACTGAAGGTTTCATTCCAGATGTGTCCGTCTCTGATCAGATCTCAAACCTATAGATGACTCATACAAAAGAACTGGCGAGTTACTACAGATGAAGTGGTGAATAATTAGGCAAAAGCTGCAGAAAATTTTTATTTGATGTTTTGGTGTCTGGTTTTGGTAAATAATCACTCTACTGACACCTGCAGGTCCAATTACAACAATCATTTTGAATAAAAACAATATCATTATTTTGTGACCACTTGGGGGCAGTAGAGACAAGGGGAGAACTACATTTGACATATGAAGGAACTTCAGTTTTGTTTTTTAAATCTTAATCGTGACATAATCAGAGTGGCATAACATAAAACTGAGACTTTTCCCCGTCTGTCTTTTAGCTCTATTTTGGTCTCCAGAGTGGAAAATCTGGCTACTTATTAGCGCAATCCTCACTAAACTAGGCTTTTCATCTTTCTGTGTGAAAACTAATTTAAAAGTTACGTAATGACACTGAATTTATCAGAACCCAATATCGAAACCTCACTGACCCCAAGGGTTTGTTTAAAAAACTAAAAATTAAACAAGCATACCTTTAAAAAAAAAATAAACTAGTACACAGGCATCATTAAAAACTGAAATCACTACACAAGGACACAAAAATTTGTTTAATTCAAAATTCTTTTAGGAACGAAACCTAGAGTATTTTATGAGTAACGTGTTATATCCACAAACCAGAGTTTTTAAGAGTCAGTTTAGATCTTTTGATGGAAGGTTTGTGAATCATATGTAGTAGAAACAGAGGTCAGTTCTAATTGGATTGACAAGCTAACAGCTAGTCACAATGAGACCAGTTACAAGGTAGATTTCTGTTTATTTGAAACAATTCTAATCTCATGCTAATGTTATGAACCATCACTTTCAATTTTGCATTAGATGTCTATTCTGACATTTGAAGCCCCAGCCCAGAAGTTAGCTACATGTTGAACTGAAGGTGCTAAAACTAGCTAGCATCATCGCTGATTCCAACTGCAAATACCTTTAAATTAATCTACGTAAATAACTGTTCTATGTGAAATTAACGCCATTTAAAAGAATGCAGATGCTTTGAGATTGTTTGGCTTAAATGTGATTTGCTATTAGCTTGTTAATCAACAAATCTCACTGCCCAGAAGTTTTAGCTACATGTTGAAATGAAGGTGCTAAAACTAGCTAGCATCATCGCTAATTTCTATGGCACATACCTTTCAATTAATCTACGTAAAAAAAACTGTTCTATGTGAAATTTACACCATTTTTAAAAATGCAGATGCTCTGAGATTGTTTGGCTTAACTGTGATTTGCTTTTAGCTTGTTAATCAACTAATCTCGCTGCCCAGGAGTGTTAGCTACACGTCGAAATGAAGGTGCTAAAATTGGCTAGCACCATCACTATTTTATTCTGAAAATACCTTTAAATGAATCTATGTAAATATTAGTTTAATGTGAAATTTGCACCATTTAAAAACAACAGATATATTTTTGGATTATTTGGCGTTAACGTGATTAGCCGTTAGCTTGTTAATCAACTAATCTATGTTTCTCCAAACTGAGGTTGTTCCAACAATATTAATTCTTCATAACATTTCAAAAGGAACTCACTTTAAAAGATCTCTCATTTTAGGCCATTTTTTTAATAAACTGTCAGTAAGGATGAGCTTTTTCAAGATGACCAACATTTTGACTCACTGAAAAGCGCATGTAAACTAAATGATGTACATTCAAACATCTGAAAATATATTTAAAAAATCAGTTTTTGTGTCTTGTTGACTGATGAGAAACCCTCCTTGCGTATTGGGGCTGCTGACATCACAACTGTGACACTGTAACATCAACACAGGAAAACAAAGAAGCTTGCATGAACACCATTACAAGCTAGTTTTTCCTAATACTTCAGTGTCGAAGGATTGCCTTGTGATGTAGACGACACAAGGCAGAGACGCAGAATTTCTGAGTAGTCTTTGCAAATGACATAAATGTTGGAATCTGATCAATTTTCTCCATTAAACTGAATTTATTTGTAATTCCTCATTTAAAAAATGAGCTCTTGCCTTGTGTCCAGCTACAACAGCAACCTGAAGCCCTAAATCTGAATCAATCACCAATCAGGGGTATTCATAATCACATCAACACACACGCACCAACTATAAGTCCTCTGTCACATCATATAAAAGTATTTCATATCAGAATGTTTCATTTTTTAAAGTTTTTGACCACATCATATTTATTTCATCACACACACACACACACACGTTTGTTAGCTCTAACTGTACACACACAGGTCACTTCACAACATTTTAGAGAAACCATGAAGCAGATCTGCACATAACTAAATTATAGGGAAGTCTTTATTTTTTTACTTTTCTGCTCATAAAAATACTTTTTTGAAAAAAACTGGTGATTGTGCTTTCGTGAGGGGGTGGGGTCACTACTATTATAAACATGCGTTTTGTTAGGAGTTGCATATTTAGCTGCTTTGACGAGGGTTAAATAATACTTTACCAGCTGCAATCACCAGTGTGTGTTCAGACGTGCATAGCAATTCAAAATATAAAATTATGCACATTAAATCCAGCTCGAAATATTATACATTAACACACACGGTGCATCACGAAACAGCTAAATAAAGTTTTACTTTTTTCACAAAAAAATGATGCTTCCCCTTTAAATGTTTTTTTCTTCTTTTATTCATTTTTAGACATTCAAATGTAATTTAGAACAGAGAGATCTATTTAAAACTGCTATATGGAAGACTTTGAATAAAATAAAGATCAGTGAGTGCATTTTGAAGGATTTGTTCTGCAGCTTTCATTGTATTTCGCGAGCAGGTGATGACTTTGCATCGTGCATACTGCTTTTTTCTGCTGACTCATCGTCGGTGTGTATCTGTTATGCATGGATCGGGTGTCTGCAGGGCTCTAGAGCATCTGGTTGGACACTAGAGGGCGCGGATAGCTGTTGCATTCCTTAAAACGGAAACATAAACGGAGGTCAGCTGATGACCTTGTGCTGTGATTTCTCTGTGAACACACACACACATAACCACACACACACTGTACATTCACGTGTGCATGCACACACACAAAAGGGAGCATTAAAGTGACTAGTAAGAGTGCTGGACCTCATCACCACTCCTCCTCCCTAGAAGAGAAATAAGACTGCTTTTAGTGGGTTTAATGGAGGAAATGGTCCGGCTGCTTGTTTGATGCGTCGTCAAGCGAGATCTGTGTGCAAAGTAGTGATGGGAGGGCGACGGGCCAGGGTCAAAGCTCAGCCCTACGACGGGGGCTTGCTGTAGCCGAAGAGTCCAACAGGCAGGTATTTGACGTGGGTGGGCCACTGCGCGGCCAGCTGGAAGAACTTGACGTCGTTCCACTCGACGCCGTCTATGGACACTGGAGAGGAAAACACAGCAGGCGGTTAGCGAAGGAGGAGAAACGACAAAAACGAGAGCGTGGGCGGTGTTCGGGTCACCTTTCAGGAAGGTCTGCTGCTGCTTGGCGGAGCAGATGAGTCGGCTGATGCCCTCGATGACCTGGCTCTTGGAGTCCACGTCCTTTTCTTTGGGTTTCTTTCCCAGGAAGATGGTGGGAACTGATGGCGGGGCAGACACAGGGGCAAAAACAAGAATGAGTGTGTGAGAGGAGGTAAAACATCACAACACCCTGATCTATGGATGATCTCACCTTTCTTGTTCTTTTCCTTGGTGACCACGGTCATGGCCATGGTGCTGACCTGCGTCTGTGGATCGCTGGTGCCCCCTCCTGGTAGCCTGCTGACCTGCAGCGAGCGGAAAGCGCTCTTCAGTGTGTTCTTGCAGCTGGTGTCGCGCCGCTCCCCCTCCCGCCGCTTCTCAGCAAGCGAGGCCAGCCAGTAGTCCACTTGGAGACCGATGGCGTCCACGCCATGGGACATACTGGGACTCCTGAGGATACAAAACGGTTAAGGAACAACTTCTTCCACCTCATCTAAATCTGCATTGACCTCCTTTTTTTGCGGTGTGTGGTTTTACCCTTGCACAGTCAGGACGCTGCCCATAGAGGGGGAGGAAGGGGGCGTGGCTGCCTCTTTGATCATCCCCGTGGGGGAGCCGTGGGACGGTGGGGACGTGGAGGGGACGGCCAGGCTAACTCCTACTCCCTCCTCTGAATCTCCTGAAGAACAGAGAACATCAGGAGGTATATCGGGTTTCCTCAGTGCTCCGATGGAACTCCTGTTAGAGACTCACCTGTGGGAGAAGAGCCCGACTCGATGAGGCCGACCTTCACCACCTGGGAAAAAACAGGTGACGTCAGAATGATGATGATGACACAATTTCATCAAGCAGACAAAATCTCACCCCAATAAAAGGAATAAACTTCTGATAGGAGTCCTCTTCTCGCCTGGAAGAAGAAAATAAACAACAGAAGTTACTGATGTGAGCCGGTGTTGTGTTGGAGTTTGTGCCTGCTGCGTCTGAACTCACGTCCTGTGTTTACAGGTCAGCATGGCCTCAGCGATGGGTAGCTGATGTGTAACCGAAGCTCCGTTAATGTACTGGCCGATCCTCCCAGCTACGTCCAACTGGTCTGAGCAGATGAGAGGAAAACAAGAATCAGTGCTGAGCTTCAGGAGGAGAAGTCGTGTCTCGCTTTAACGCGCCACACCTGTCTGAGGTGGCTCAGAGCGGCCGAACACGTCTCTCCACGATCCGTCCAGAAACGAGGAGCTGTAGCGGTTGTCGAGGGCTCCGAGGTGCTTAGCAACAGGATGGGAGCCTGATAGGGACACAAAACGCATTAAAATGGAGGGGAAGAAGGAAGAGCCAATTTATCGCCATGGAGACAGAAAGCGTCCTCACCCAGAGGCACCACCAGGAAGCGCATGTGGTTGAGCCAGTCGGACGTCTTATTGGCCAGCTGGGTGACGAAAAACTGCAGGATGGCTCCCAGGTAACTTTGGCTGCCGACGGCAACCACCTTCACAGCGCGGGGCATGGACGAGTTACAGTTACAGCTGAGCAGAGAGAGAGAGAGAGAATGGATTTTACTCAATTTAGAGAAAATGTTACGCGATGTGTGTCAATGGATGTAAATTTGGAAAAATAATAATATTGAATGCAAAAATAATAATAAAAAAAATTAATTTAAGAATACAGAAGAGGATTAGGGCCACTGAACAGAAAAAAGAAAAGATTAAGAATTCTGACTTTTGACTTCTGAGATTAAAGTCACAATTTTGAGAAAATTGTCAGAATTCTGAGATTAAATGTCGGAATTCTGATATTAAATGTCAGAATTCTGATATTAAATGTCAGAATTCTGAGACTAAATGTCGGAATTCTGAGATTAAATGTCAGAATTCTGATATTAAATGTCAGAATTCTGAGATTAAATGTCAGAATTCTGATATTAAATGTCGGAATTCTGAGATTAAATGTTGGAATTCTGAGATTAAATGTCGGAATTCTGAGAATAAATGTCGTAATTCTGAGATTAAATGTTGGAATTCTGAGAAAATTGTCAGAAATTTGATATAAATGTCAGAATTCTGAGATTAAATGACAGAATTCTGAGATTAAAGTCCAAATTCTGAGATTAGAAGTCAGAATTCTCTTTTTTTTCTTTTCAGTGGCCCTTATCCTCTTCTGTAATAAAGTCTAAAAGTCAAAGAGGACAATTTAAAAAAAGATAATACAGAGAAAACAAACAGAAATGTGTCTTTTTAGATTTGAGGTTAAACTCACAATTTCTGTATGCGTGTGAGCAGAGCAGCAAGCACTGCCTGGATCTCAGCAGTGGAACACGTGCACACCACGGGGTGTCTCTGTCCTTGAAGCTGCTCCCCCACATACTGAAACACACACACAAAATATTGAATATTAAAACAATATGACCTGGTTCTGGAAAAAGGTATCTGGGTGAGGCTCTGAGGCTCACCTGTCCTTGCCAGTCGGTGCTGTTCACCAGGATGAGGCTCTCAGGGAGCGCCGAGTCCGACAACAAGATCTGGTTCAGCTGATCGTACACGGCTTTCCTCAGAGCCTACACACACACACACACACACAAACACACACACACGAAGACATCTACTCATCAGATGACTCATCTGCACATACATAATTCATATCTGCGCTGCGAGCGATCCGACATTAATGAACTCTATTTTCTCTCTCTTTAGAGACAGAAGTAAACAGGTGGAGGAGGTGTTTTTATACATCCCTCAGCAGGAGTTACATGTTTTTCTTGTGTGCTCAGATGAAAAGATCCTGGAAAGAAAAGGTTCTGACTCTAGATGTGATTTGAGCGGCGGCGTACCGGCGTGCTGTGTCCCAGCTCGGGGGATCTCTCCGAGTCGGAGCTGTTGGTTCGTTCGCTGAGGGGTTTGGACAGCTGTCTCTCCTTCATGGGGGTGTTGCTGGTGCGCTTCTGCCGGGGCGTGTGGCCTCCCTCCATTCTGAGGGGGGAGAACAAATTCAACCAAACCACAAAAAATCACCTGATTTATTACATCACTCAGGACCAGTTAAGCTCGACACCGGCAGACGATCACGTTAAACACACATCAGTAACGGGACATTCACATTCTGATTCTTCACCTTAACTATTCATCAGACTAACTTTTGAAGCCATTTCCAATCGAAGACCTACAAAACAGATACACTGTTTCCATGGAAACAAGACACAGAACCAGTGGATCTGAAGAGTATTTTGAAGATGTTTAGTCATGTTCTCTCTCGTACCATTAGTTTTGGGATCATTTTTATCTGTTTAATGTAATTTTTATTATTTTTATTTTGCTGATTTTGTTTCCCTTTGAGAACATTTTAGAGCAGGGCTATTCAAATGGCGGCCACCTGACCCTATCCCCCAACAAAAAAACCCAGTTAAAAACAGTTTTTGCGTGCGAGTTTCAAAATTCCCACACTGATATTGCACTTGAACGCAACATCATCTTAGCAATCACAGACATATACACGTAGACACCCCGTGGACTGGCACTGCCTGTTGGAGCTGCCCATCTACGTATTCATGTCTATGTCTGCAGTTGACCAATAAAAACACACCTTTGGGACGCCGCAGCAGCAAGACTCTGGTTTCAACTTATGCTTAAAATGCGGATTATAAACTACACACCTGTTTTATTTTTGTTAACAGACCAAATAAAACCGGAGTTATACTAAAATAATTAAACTAAGAATGGGTTCAGTAGCGTTTTGTTGCTGAGGGAGAGGATGGCTGCTGCGTGATCTGACAGCAGGTGTCAAAAGGTGCGCTGATGCGCTGTCACGGAGCGGAGAAAACACTGAGACAGACATTGACGCCATACCTTTAGATATTGGAGCGATCTGTGACAGATAGATAGTTACTTCTCTGTAGTTTAGTGGTTTTATGTATAAAGGAGGATGAGAAGGATGGATGTCCAGCAGACAGATCAGCTGTTTAGCTGGAAGACGGGAAAAGGAGACCCGCAGCTGGAGTCTGAGGCCAAAGCAGCAAGCGTTTTATTCGTGGACGGAAATGACGGGAAACGTGGGTTTAGAGGTGGCGAGCGAATGAAGAGGTGGAGAATGAGGGACAAATGTGTCCTTGTTAAAAAGTCTCTGAAATACAAAAAAAGCACAAAATAAACTAAAAATAAACTGTAAACACACTATATTGGACCGCATACATGACTATTTACCCCATAACTCACTGTTGCTGCATCTTCTTTTGTTTTCTGGAGGCTTCCCAAAAAAATCTAAAATCCGCTTTTAATCCAGCTTGGATGGAAAAATATGTGTGACAGTGAGCATCCTGTCACTGGATCCTGATTGATTATGCACCCTGGCTGCTTGGCCACGGGGATATCCATCCGGCTGACTGGTTAGCACGCATGACTCTCACCTGGGGAGTCTGAGGTTCAAGTCCCGCCTGGTCCCTCCTTTGTCCACCTTGCCACATATGTTTGTTTTGCATAGCTGCTATGCTATTATTGTTAATTTTCATTTAGTAGCTGCGATGGAGTTAATGCAGGTTAAAGACCATAAAAATGTTTGTATTACCAGCTCTGCAACTGTTGAATTGATGCAGATCATTAAAACAATAAGAAGATGTGCATTGCTGTTATTTTTAGTTGTATTTGTAGGAGTGGTGGAGGTAATAATATCAGTCACAATATTAAAATTTAATATTTAAATGTCAGTAAAATACATAATAAAGATTTGGGTATCCGGCCCTAAGCTGATCCACGATTTAGAAATCTGGCCCAGTAGAGAAAGTAATTGAATAGGCCTGTTTTAGAGCTTTTTTTGTCTCTTTGTGGACCAGTTCAGTTACTTTGTTAATCTTGTAAATGTTTTTCTGTTTTTTCAGCTTAGTTTTTAGTGATTTTATGTCCCTTTTCTGAATGTTTTGTATGAGTTTTTTTTATATATCTTTGGAGACTTTCTGACACATTGGAGATATTGGGATTGTTGCTATGGCAATGAAATTCATACAAATTGATTAGTTCTATAAAATGGTTAATGGTGTGTCAGAACGTTTGGAACGTTGGAGGTTCCTGACCAACCCTGATCTCAAAATCCAACATGGCTGCCTCAGGTATAAAATGTGATGATACCATACTGCGTTTATTTATATATTACTTTTTAAAACAGCATGGCAGCTGACCAAATTGCTGAACATTGATGAGTGCTCGTTTCACTCTCTGCCTCTTCCCTGAGTGGTTCCACAAGGCTCGATTCTGGGAACTTTACTTTTCTCGCTTTACATCCTCCCTCTGGGCAACATTTTAGCAAAATTTCACATAACTTCTATATCTATGCTGATGACTGCCAAATCTATCTGGCTTTGAATCCCCTTAATTCAATTCAGTCATTCCTGGATTGTCTCTCAGAGGTCAAGAACTGGTTTTCCATTAATTCCTTCACTTAAATGATGACAAAACTGACATTTTTTGTCTCCTAAGCTATTAGCTGCAGAAATAAACTATTTATTATTAATTCAGTCACACATAAGGTGCAGAACATGTTGCCAAAGTGTTTCAGTGCACAAAATGCAAAGTAAAACACTGCTATTGTCTTGTGTTGCTAATAATAGTTAGCCACTGGTGAACTGTCTCTCTGTACTGTGATCCTCTGGAAAGGATTATATTAATCAGATTTATTTGTTACCTTGGTGAAGCCAAGGGCTGAATTTCATTTTTCCCACTCTTCAGGGGTGTCAGGGGCGCACGGGGTTTCTCAGCCACAGACACCGTGATGCAGGGGCCCACCTCGGCAAACAGCTCCTGATCCGTCAACTCCTACGAGCATAAATCTGTCTCACTTACAGCACAGATGGCAGCAGATACTTTAGAGACTCAGATGTGAAGTTCCTACCAGCGTGTCCGTCTCAGATGGGATGTCGTCCAGGTTTCGGCTGCGGGACGGCTTCATCTTCTCTAGAGGAGGCTGCTCCCCCTGCTGGGAGGACCGGGGAAATGCATTCAGATTGAGATTCAGTAAACAAAACCAACTACAGCGCTCTGCTTCAGAGGAAAAAATATTATTGTCAACTTGTAAAGTCAGCCAGGATCTTCAAGAGGATGCTCTTAAAGCTTGTTTAGTGAAAGCTGTCTTTTCTTTAGTCAAGGGGCTAAAAGCTTATTTCAGTCACTATAAAAGGAGACACAGAAGCTGCTCTAATGCAACAAAGAGATGCAGAGATCCTTTCAACTCAGGCAGATTAAACACTTTTGATTCAGCAGATGGGGACTCTCAGACAGTTATTAGATTTCTGCTCCCTTTAAACAAACATTACCATTGAGTATTTCTAGATGATCTGCATTTGAAACCAGCTTTAGAATTGGATTTTTACCACATCAATGCAAAGTCATGTCTGAGGCTGCAGCGTTCTGCAGCTGTCTGCTAACCTGTGAATGTGAAGCCCCTTAGTTTATGCTAGATTATTGTGCTTTTATTCCAAAGTTGGTCACAATTGTTGCTTTTGTGAGTTTTTTAAACTCTGTGGACCAATTCAGTCATTTTCTGTAGGCTGCAGCAGGTTTTATGAAGGAACATCATTGGAGATGAGTAATCCCAGATGGAGATGTGAGTCAGAGCTACTCACCGGACTGAAAGTGTCTCGACCCAAACTGCCTTTGCTGTTCAGACTGCCGATCTCCGTCTGCGAGCTGGACTGAGACATTCCCTCAAAGAACGGCCTGGAAAAAACCCCAAAGACAAAAGAAGTCACCAGTTAGAACATGAAAAGGATCTTTTTGTCATTTTAAGTGTTTGTTTCTGTGTGAAAGTTACAAGTAATTACTCTGTTACCTGTTCATGAACAGCCTCTGTTTGGAGAAATGAGAGTTTATGTGCTGTAGGATTGATGAGCTAACAGCTAGATGTAGAGCTTCTGTTGAAACAGCTCCAAATGTTGTAACTTTATTTTATAAACCTTCACATCATTGCTATTTTACATTATGCTGTTATTACATGTAATTCAAGTGTAAATATAATCAAGGCCACCATGCTGGTCTAGACTAGCCCTTAGCTCATCAATCCCTTCATTTTTCCAAACAGAGGTAGCTCAGGAGTCCGTCAACAACAGGTAAGATTATTATTATTTATCATTTTTACACATATTAAGACTAATTTACTGAAAAAAAAGTTTTATGTGTTTTCTTGTGTATTTTATTCTTGTTTTAAGTATTTTAGCTCACTGTTGTGCTGCTTTTACCCATGTCTAACGTGTTTTCTTCTCCGTTATCTATTTTAAATTGTATGAATTCTGTCATACAAACATTTTGTTTATAGCATAAATTAATGCAAAGTGCTTTAATCCTTCATGGTTTTATAAGGTGCTTTATAAATAAAGTTTCTTTGTATTGCACATATTAGATGTAGAAAAGCTGAGAATAAGGCTTGAGAGTATCTTAGGCAGCAAAAGTCAAAGTGTAAATTATAAAAACTAGATCACACACAGGTAACAAGATTGCAGAATCACTTATTTCTTATTTTATTTCAACCTTGGACTGTTTTTTATTCGTCTCATAAGAAAAGAAATAACATCAGCTCTGAAGTCAGAAAAACATGGTTCACTTTTAAGATTATAAATAAATATTATATATAAAGCCGGCTGTAGAGAAACATTTTGACCACTAGAGGGAGCTCTGATTTGTTCCAGAAGCACTTATGTGGTTTAGACTGAAGCACACTTGTTTGCTTTACTGAGTATCTCAGGTGTGTGTGCGTGCGTGTGTGTTACCTCAGCTTGGGTTTGGGCGTGCTGAGGATGCTGTCGGTCTCCTCCATCTCCGGCCCGCTGTCACTGGGGTTATACATCTCCAGGCTGTCGTACAGCTCATCCAGGTCCTCCTCCACCTCCTGGATCTGCTCCCTGGACACGTGCTCCAGGCCGAAGCCAACCTGCACGACACAGACAGGAGGGACTGAATAAAAGCAGACACGCTGAGTTTCTGTGTTTAGTGGATTTTACTACCTCTGTCCCTTCTGTTCACAAACAGAAGCGCAGTAAAAAAAAGTGTCAACAAACTTTGTAAGCAGTGATAACCTCCCTTTAAAGTAATGTGTTGATCTCAAAAGTGAAGTGTTACAGCTCATCCTGTTGACATCAAATGTACCCAAAAGGCTCCACTGGGCATCACGGGTGGAGAAAAGTGGAATAAATGACACACTATTTAAACCACCTGTCTGCTGTAAAAACATGAGGCAGAATTTTCTTCAGATTTTCTGAATACAAACAAGATTTCATTCCCTCTTATTGTCCGTTTGACCTTTGACCCAGCCTTTCCACTGGATGAGTAAGCGGCACGTAACTTTACCCGGGAGCTCCCTTCCAACCGGGAGCGTTTCAGACACGAAACAGCAGCAAAAGCGTTCCACGCAGCTGGTCCTGCAAGGTCACAGAATGACCAGAGAATTGCAAGATCACGTGTGATTTTGACTCTTTACGTGATAACAAGCAAGGAGAAAGATGGCTTCGTGTATCCAAAAGGTTTATTTTTGGTTCTGTTTGCCTCGGCTATAGAGGTTTCCAAGGAAATTATGTACTTTTTTACTAGTTAAGCAACTGAAAGTCTGCATGTGACTTTTATTTTGAAAGTTTCCAGATGTTTTACACTGCTTTGGTGTTTGCCTTCCTGTCTGGCTCAGAGTTTGACACATTCTGGTAGCGTAGCGTGTAAAACTTAGACTCGAAGCGTAAGCTATGCGTACCTACTTCTGGGACATTTCTAAAACGTAACGCTTCGCAGTCAGTAGAAACACACCTGTTCAATATAACGGTGGCTAATTACTGTGTACTACGTTTCACGGACGTTACGTGGGAAAGCCAAGCATATTTATGGTATATCTTTTTTAATTTACACTCTCTGCCATTCATCAGAGACTCCAAATAACCCTCTAATCAAACTGGAGCTTTGCAAAAAACAAACAAAACAAAAGGTGGACTGAGGAAACCAGCAAAAGGACCAAAAGGTAAAAATGAATGAACACATACCTCATCAGTGACTTTAAACCGTTTCAGCAAAGCAACAAACTTCTGTTTGATGTTGGGTTGCTGCAGAGGAAGAAGAAAAAAACACTCAGAATTTATAGCCGATGTTCAGACAACAGAGAGCTGACAGCAGGGAGATATATCGGCAATCTTTACGCTCCCTTTTCACGCTTGATGAGTCAAAACAGCAGCAGTTAATGGAGACGGCATCAGGAGGAGGAACGCGATTTATGAAGTCATTTCTGCGTCTTAGTTTATTAAAGCAGGAACGTGCAAATCGAGCTGATCAAGTTGACACTTTTCATCTGGAATGTCGGTCTGAATTACTGCAAAGTGTTGTTTATTTATAAAACACGCAAAGCCATTTCCAGAAACAGATGTTAATAAGAGTGAGTCAGCATCTTGTTGATTTCCCTTCCAAACAGGATTATTCTGCATTCCGTCTCTTTGTGGGGGCTATTTATGATCGGCCAGATTTATTTAAATAATTAAACATTTTTATGGAATCTAACCAACCTGACGTTATAAACTGTCAAATTTTGGTTTTCTAAAGCTAAATATGTAGCCTCTTAGCTGATTTTTATGTTTCTGACCCAGTGGTTAAAGGTCTGGACCTCTGTTCACACACAGCAGCAGTAAGGTTGGCCGAGTTCTCCACATCTCAAGAGATCCTGATTGTTGTGCAGGTGTGAGTGAAATTATTTATGACAATGTTCTCTGCCAAGAAAAAAAAATGTGTTGTTTAAAAGCACCATTAAGATGCCAAATGAACATTTTATGGAGGAAAACAACGCTATCCAGATATGAGGAAAAACTTGCAATAACCTTTAAAATCTGCAGTAAAAGAGACTTTTCAGAGTTTGCTTTTTAACAGGATATCTGCAGGTTTAAGCAGCAATCCCTGTTTTCTCCCTGTCAGGAATTATGTAGGATTGTTAAAAAAATCTGTGAAAGTGATAGTCCAACCCTGCACTGTGATATGATGTAGACAATACGTCTCTTTTTTTTTCTGCTAAGCCCGCCCCCATCCTGTAGAGCTCCATGGAACTTGAATTGACCGCAGCTCAGCATTAGCCAATAGCGTTAGACATCCGCTTACGTACAGATATCAATCACAGACGAGTGTTTGCAGACGTACCTAGACTGATGCAGAGTTGACGACATTTTTCATGCAAACATATGTCTTTAAAATTATATTTATACATAAACAAACAACATAACATGAGAATAATAATTGTAAAACAAAGTGTTTGGCTGTGTTGGCCAGCTAGAGGTGCGCGTTCACAAATGAGAGACGTTGCTTTTAGCCGTAATCACGGAAGTAAGAGGAGGGGCCTAAGGTGCAATGCATTTTTCCACCTCTAGATGGTGCCTTCTGACAAAAAAACCTCCAGATTTCTGCTTTAAGGAAGCCAAACGTAAGAATTTTAAGACATTTTTAGGGCCACTTTGATCAAATGTAAGACCTTACATTATCCAGACAAAAAGGGGTGTGACCACCTTACAAAAGGTCCAGTTCAGACCTTTTGGAAATGAAAGTGCTGAAAAATAACACAAACATCAAGATAATTGCTTTGCAGAGGATGACAGTACGTCTTTTCCACAAACGATGCAGTACCACTAAACCTGCACTAAACCGTGGCTCACGCCCCCACTAGCTAAAGTGGCTACCTGAAAATAGCCCCCTCCCACACACACCTGAATGAAAGTTAACACTTCGTGCCAGTGTCATAGGAACAAAATGCAAAAACAATGATTCACAAAATTCTTTGGTGATTTCCAAAAAATAAAGCATTCATGTTTATTGGGTCTGTATTATTTTTAAGACCTTTACACTCAGGATTTAAGGATTACTGGTAATTTCTAAGGATTTTTAAGGCCTTAATTATGGAAAATCTAATTTAAGGCTTTTGAAGGATCTGCGAATACCCTGCTTATAAAACGCTGGTATCATCTTTGTAGTGCACTTTGGGGGCGTGTGTGAGTGCATGTGCACACTTCAGAGGGCAGAGGGTTTGTTGTAATGGAATCGGAGTGTGTTCTCTTATTCAACATGTGTGTGTTTTCCACCTGCAGCAGTGCAGGTGGTTATCGTGTGTGAGCTCCACAGGAGAGCTCCATTAATAATCCCCTGCTGACACACGTACTCACACACACACTCACTCTCTTTCTTACACACACAACCACAAACACACACACGCACCACAAACTCTTCTTTCTACAGCCCACAAAGCAGGAATGCTTCCAGAGTTCGTGTCACTCTTTAGTGTTAATCTTCATCCTCGTTGAGTGTTCATATATTAGAGAGTTTATTTTAAAAATTGTTTTATGGATATATTTTCTAAGTATCCTTATAAATTTGATCAAATTCTAGTAACACAACAACCCCGGATGTTGTTGCTAGTATTCTGGATGTTTATCAATCCTCCCCTTCCAGGAAATTGGTCATAATGACATGTAGAGAGAACTTATAAATAAACCATAAACAGAAGGGAGCAGATCCGAGTCGGGGCGAGAAGGCAGACGGAGCGGAGGAATCGTGGAATCCAGTCAAATCCAATTTGTTTCAAAGAGCTACGGCTCCAATCGGGTTAGCCACAAATTGCTTTAGAGACAAAACAAGCAAGAGACGAGGAGGGAAACGAGAAGAAGGGGCTCGGCGAGACGAGCGAGGCTGTTCCTTGTTCTTACTCTGATGATGGAAGCGTTGGGAGGGAGCTTACGCCTCGGCTTCTTCTTCCTCACCTCCTCGTCTTCGTCGTACAGATACTGAGAGAAACAGACAAGAATAGAATAAGGAGAGGAGATAATTTACTAAAAATAGTACTTTTAAAAGGGTATTACTTCCTAGGAAAAGAAATCCAAAAAAAAGACTAAAAGTTTGCATTTTAAAGACATATTATGTGAATATTCTTAATAAATTTAAAGAAGTGTCATTTTGTATTTCAAGGGTCCCAACAACAAAGGAAAAAGAGCCTTGAAGTATTCACCAAACATGGCCGATCCTACAAAACCAGGACGAAACTAACGGGGCGCTAACCTAATATAACCTCACTGTCCTTAACAGGGGCGGTTCTAGGGGGATTCCAGGGTGGGCCAGTGCCACCATGACTGCAATGTCATGGCCCCCCACTCACCCTCATACAAGCTGAAGGCGGAGCTTAGACATTAATAAGTGCTGAAATACAAATTGCATTGGCTCCTTGTGCTTTTTCGTACAAAATTAAAAGCTCTTGTATTTGTCTGTACGATCCTCCACATCCAGACAGCAGACTGCTTGCTTCTGAATGTTCCCAAAGCGCGCTACAAATCTCAGGGGGAGTGGGTCTTTTCATACGCGGTCCTGAAACTGTGGAATGATCTCCCTCTGCATGTGAGGCAGGCTCCTTCACTCCCACGTTTAAAGTCCGTTTCTTTTATCTTACTTTTGACTGTTGATTTTATTTGTTGTATCTTGTGTGAATTTTAACTTGCTTAGTATTTCTGCTCTTGTCTGTACTGTTTTACTCTCCTTGTTCAGCACTTTTGTCAGCTGTCACTCTGTTTAAAACGTGCTATATAAATAAAATTTGATTGGAATTTCTGTTATTATATTGTCATAATTACTCACTAAACTTTGAAATACTTAAAGGCATGTTTGTTGTGTTTTCTTACAGATGTGCCTCTGTAACTGAGCAGTGGGCCCCAGCCTGGCCCCCCCTCCAATTTAAGTCTAGAGCCGCCCCTGGTCCTTAACCCTTTCACCTGCATATCTACCACTTAGTAGAACACAGTGTAATCTAAACATTTTTATATTTTTGTCACTATTACTGATTTAGCATTTCTGTCACCATCGTCTCAGACAGATGACAGTATTTAGAGAAGTCTGGGTTCATCATTGTTTCTGTGATTTATTACAACCTTTAATGATATTGTTAGGATAAAGATACATTTTCTATACTTTCTATGCAATACATACATAAACTGGACATATGGATGCTTTAACCAACCAACAGCTCAGATTGACCATATTTAGGCTACATGTCCAACAGTAGGAACTCAGAAGGGACCCTGGATTATAATTGCTGAGACTCAGTCTACCACCTCTGATTCAGTATTCACTAACAGCCAAGATTTCACCAAACACGGTAAAGTCAGAGCTAAAACTGTTTGTTCTTTGCATCGTCCAACATTCTGACGCCATTTGTCAAATCTCTTTCCATTTTCTCAGGTTTGATCTCTGCCTCTCATCAGGACAAAACTACTTTTTATGACCAAAAAAGTCAAGTCTAGAACTTTAAAAATAAAAACCCGGCTCATCCATCAAACTCGATGTGAAGCCCTGTTTCTATTTTCCTCTCATCTCCTCTTCAGTTGTGTTTATCCACTGGATCACTGCTCTACCATCCTCCCTTCAGCTGCTGCTCTCCATCCCTTTTCTGAGTCTTTTCAATTTGTGCCCACAAGCCGCCGTGCTTCCATCTCATCCATCTCTCTGCTTTCCGTTTGCTCTTTTTAATCTATTGTGCTGATGGCCGTTGGACATTTTTATCATGCTTTAAAGATGAATAACTTATGATCTGTCCTGTTCTGGTAGATTTGGCAGAAGGGATCAAAATTCCCAAAAAACCAAGCAAGAAAAAGTTTCAGCAAAGAATAAATTTAACCAGTGTTATCTCCTGTGATTTACACGCCACCTGTAAAGTTGTCACAGTCAGAGACAACAATAAAATTTAGTTGATGTCATTATTTTTTGTTTAATTTAGATTTCCCAATAACAACAGTTCACCTCCACGCCACTAGTCTGGCTGTGAGAGCCAGGGACTGTGTGTCTGACTTGCTGACCTGCAGTGTGGGCGCCCCCCAGGGGACTGTCCTGGCACCCTTTCTCTTCACCCTCTACACTGCTGACTTCAGACACAACACGGACAGCTGTGTTCTGCAGAAGTTCTCAGATGGCTCTGCGATTGTCGGCCTGATCACCGAGGACGACGATGTGGAGTACAGAGGACTGACGCAGAACTTTGTGGACTGGTGTCAGCAAAACACCTCCTGATCAACGCGGAGAAAACGAAGGAGATGGTGGTGGATTTTCGAAGACGTCGGCCTGCCGTTCCTTCACCAGTGAACATCCAGGGAACGGACATTGAGAGAGTGGACTCGTATAAATACCTGGGTGTTCACCTGAACAATAAACTGGACTGGTTTCACAACACGGACGCGCTGTACAGGAAGGGCCAGAGCAGGCTCTACCTCCTGAGGAGACTGCGGTCTTTTGGAGTGAAGGAGACACTCCTGAAGACCTTCTATGACTGTGTGGTGGCACCAGCCATCCTGTACGGTGTGGTCTGTTGGAGCAGCAGCATCACAGAGAGAGAGAGGAAGAAGCTGGACAGGGTGATCAGGAAGTCCAGCTCTGTCCTGGGCTGTCCTCTGGACTCAGTGCGGGAAGTGGGTGACAAGAGGGTCCTGGCTAAACTTAGATCCGTGCTGGGCCACGAGTCACACCCCCTGCAGGACGACCTGGAGAGCAGCTTCAGTGACAGACTGATCCACCCTCGCTGTGTGAAGGAGAGATACCGCAGGTCTTTCCTTCCTGCAGCTGTTAGACTCTATAATGGTCAATCCTAATATGTAACACATACATCTGTAACATACCACTACAACTGTCATCTCCTTCCAATGCATGTGCAACACTTACTGCTACTACTGTTATTATGTGCAATAATTATCAAACTCATAATTCAATACTTTTTAATTCAAGTTATTTACTTAAATACTTTTGTGTGATATTGTGTACTACTCATATTTAACTTTACTTCACCTTACTTTACTGTACTTGTGCTGTTGCAATACTGCAATTTCCCCACTGAGGGACACATAAAGGTATTCTTATTCTTAGTCAACGCTGAATGCATCAGATGGGTTTGGCTTCAGTTAATTAGAATAATATTGTGCCTGTTTCTGTTCATTTCAAGATTTTAAGGGCCCTAGTGAATCTGTTTTAGTAACATTTAATAGTGTAGCTGATAAATAACACTAGCAAGACTCAGAAGACCTGGAGAAACTTATTCATGCGTTCATCTCCAGAAGGCTGGACTACTGCAATGGTCTTTTGGCTGGTCTTCCCAAAAAAGCTTCTACTAGTTTAATCACTCAATGGCATGGGGCCAAAATACGTGTCAGATCTCCTTCCTGTATATCCACCCAGCAGGGCTCTGAGATCCTTAGGAAGCAGTCAGCTGGTAGAACCCCGGGTCAGAACCAAACAGGGTGAAGCTGCTTTTAGCTACTGTGCTGCACACAGATGGGATCAGCTTCCTCATGACCTCAAATCTGCCCCAACTCTAGTAGCTTTTAAATCAACATCAAAAACTTTCATGTATTCATCAGCCTATATGACTGTTTCTTATACTGCACCTTCTGCACTGTAACTGCTCAGCCTTTTGGCCGTAATAACAGAAGTAGGGAGAGGGGTTTCAGGTGCAATACATTTTCTGCCTCTAGATGGTGTCCTCTGAGAAAAAAGACTGGATTTCTGCTTTAAGCCAAACATACCCTCACAGTAGACCCACCTGCCCATGAATAGGATCATCGCTGCCCTCTTGCTCCGATGAGTAGCTCTCTTCCTCCTCTTCAGAGTAGTTGTCGATGTCTGGAGAACGATCTGGGGTAGAAATGAATGACTTAAGAAAAAGACAAAAGCAAGGAAACCTTGAAGTAAAAAGGAAATTCATGTTGATTTTAGTGCGTACCAGACATCTTTGCTTTGGGTCCCTCGTGATCGATGGGCTGGCTGGACAGGGAGTAGACTCTGATCTCAGCAACGGGGACGGAGACGTCCTTCAGCTGGCTGTGGAGCCCCAGCACCTGGGCACCCTCGCTGGGGTGCTGCATCACCTTAAGGGCCAGAAAAAAACCATCAACATTATAATGAGTCTACTGGCAAAGATAGTTTTGTGTGTGTGTGTGTGTGTGTGTGTGAGAGAGAGAGAGAGAGAGAGAGACAGAGAGAGAGAGAGAGCCATCCAGCCTTTCTCTGCAGTCTGGTCACACCGGCAGAGTTAATGACGTCTGAGCAGCTTATTACAGAGACAGCCATGGCCGCAGATTAAAGACGAGACGTTTCTGCCATACATCCATCTGAGGTTTAGCTGATGTCCTTCAGATGTTTCAGATGCTGCCAGCAGCACTCAGCGGCTCCCTGCTGTTGCTAATTTAACCCGCTTTCCAGTCATAACAGCGATTATGCAAATCAGACAAAACTGCATGAAGGCGCGATGTGCATATTTAATTAGAAATACAGCCTGTCTTGTTTTCTTTTCTTCCATTTCATGTTCTATTTGGTTATGAAGAACTTGGATCTATAGATGGACTTACAGCAGGTTCCCTCTAAAAAGGCTGCAGATAGCTGCTTAAAAACCCGTCACAGGACTGGGAGTTACTCTACTGCAATGGCAGATTTACTGCATCATATTAAACTGTAGAATGCAACAAATTCTCTATGTAAAACAGTCTAAACATCCAGTGTTTCCCTTACATAGGCTTTACTGTTGGTGCTGCACCATGGCTGAAATTCCAGCGCCACGCCCACAAAATGCAGATATATATGTAATTTTTTTAACGAAGTCTAACAATCTGATGTTCCTTGACCTTGAAGTTCACCTCTAATCTCCATGGAAGATGTTGTCCACAGTCCAGTGGACCCCTGAACAACCTGTGAAGCTGTTCCTTTAAACGTGCTGACCAATAACGCTCTGTCTAATCTCCTGAGACAACTCTGTCCTCAGCTTTCTGTAGTCCATGTTCAGTGCGGTACACACCCTGATAGCAAACAACCCTGTGACTACCATTCCCTCTTTAAAAAGGCAGACTGACTTATTACAAAGGCTGAAGTTTAACATGATTTTATGCTTAAATTATTTCCAGTCTTTGCTCGGGGCACCATCATTTGACCGGTTTCATTAGATTTGTTATTATTCTGTTGAGCCACAATTGTCTGATTTCTGTTAGATTTTCTGCACATTTTTAATTATCATTTTTTATTAGTTTCAAGTTATTTCAGCAACCATAGTGAGTTTTTCTTTAAGAGGAGTAATCACTTCATCCATGTCTGTACCTGCAGCATGTTTCCTTCCCTTTAAACACAGGCTTGAATAAAATAAGCTGTCAGTTATTTTTACAGCAGGTATGGAGAAAACCTTTCATGTGAAGGAGTAGGCAATCGTGACCTTTGCCCTTTGTGGAGCATTTTGCAGCCTACTTGTCATCTGAAGAGGCTTGATGAATAAAAATGTACTTTACTTTGCATTTCGGGACAGCCGCAGGCATCAACGCAGTCGCGTAACCTTCTATTTTAAATAGCGACGGCTTTTCATCAACACTGACGAGGCTGATTTAGGGTGGCACGGACTATCTTTCAGCTTCTTTGACTCTTGAATTCAATCTGCACTTAAAAGCAGCTAATTTTAGCTGGTGTAAACATCCTGGAGACCATTACCTGATTAAGTCTGGATTCATAATCTTCTTCCTATTTTGGGATGTGACAGTTGGTTCAAGGGGCTTTCATATGTCTGATAGTTTTACACCAAGCCACCAGATGTTCACAGAGAACGCCAACATGCATCCACAGATAACAAGACGCTTTATTTAGCAGGAGGTGGACGACATGAGGAGCTCCTGGCAGAAGAAGCAGAAACCTAATTGGAAGTTTGATATGTGGTGACATTTGTGCAGACCATAAAGAGACAGCTAGGTCAAAGACTGAAATCCAGCGTCTGATTTTAGTGCACTCACTCGAATTGAGTCCGGGTGAAGGTTAGCTTTAAATATGTCTAGAGGGGTATGGACGTAATTGAAATGATCTGAGTGATGAGGTAGGAATGGAAAAGAGGGTGTGCAAGAGGAGCACCGCCCTGCCTTGATATAACGGAGTAAAGTCACGGAGACGCTGTGAAATGAAGTTAATCTGAGACCAAATTTAAGACGATGATGCATGAAGGTGAATGCTGGTTTGTTGGCTCAGATCAGCTCAGCCTCAGACTTTTGTCTCAACCCAACTTTCCATTAAACGTTACTCCAACAATGTTCTTCACAAAAGCTGTAAAATATGTTAAACCATGTCTAACCTTTTAACTCACAGTTGATTTAATATAATTACTTAAATGTATATTGAATTTAAAGAGCAGGTGTGCAGGAACAGCACCTTTTCAGGTAGGATTGTGGGCAAACGAGTTAAAAACTTAAATAATTATCAAATTGCAGGTTGTGACAACACAAATAAAGTACCTCCCTGTATGGTAAACATGGACAATATCATAATTAATAACCAGCAACACTAACATAAAAGCAAAAAGAACACATTTTATAATCTATTTTATCATAATCAGACTTTATTCTAACTCCCTGTTAAAGCTAGCTGTTACAATGCTAATGCTAGCTTATACGTTGCACATTTCTGATGTCACTTTTTCTGTACTCTTCTGTTTTCTTTCTAAATGATTCACAATACTCCCCTTTCCAAAGGCTAAACTCACGTGAGGTGGTGTTTAAAAATGTCAGGAGAACAAAACACACCAGCGGGGTATGACTTGTGTTACAATTAGCTACGTTTGAAATGGGTTTATTTACAGATATAACGATAATGGTATATGCAGAATCCGCCCTCATAGAAAATCTACATCATTTTAGGTAACTAACATCACATATTTCCTATCATGCAAAACTTAAACTTTATCTTTGCAAAATATGACACCTACCTCTCTAAGACCACTCATAACCTAGCATTAGGGATGCTCCGGCCCGATCGCGTGATTTTAAAAAGATCGGAATCAGGTGTAAAAGATCGGATTTAACCTTTAAAATCAACAAGCATGACTTTTTAATTCATCCCTAGACAGAGATTTTCAAATGGAACAACAATGGCGTAGTTTTAATTTCAACAAGTTCCTCTATATCAATATTCTTTGTTTCTTGGAAGAAAACAACACAATTTACGGCAGGCAGGGATTCAGACACCAAGGTGCAGCTGTTAGCTAGCAGGCTAAACAAGTGAAAGTGAAACTTAAAGGACAACTAGGATTTGTTTTCTTTTTTTTTTCCTTCTTATTTTAATGCTTTCCTGAAAATTATTTCCTTTTTTATATTATTTTAATTGTTTCCTGAAAAGTATCGGATCGGGACTCGGTATCGGCAGATACTTAAAATCAAATGACTCGGAATCGGATCGGGAGCAAAAAACGTGATCGGAGCATCCCTACCTAGCATAAATTCAAATGAAAACAATGTAAGGCTTTGGGATTAAATCAACAATCTCCTCATTTTAGTTTTTCCGAGGATCTAACTTCCCAGATGCTGCCTCTCAGTGTTGGGAATACCTCAGCCATGTTGATGAGCCCCAGGGCCAGCGTCTTGTAGCCCAGTATGGTCCGGTTCTTGTAGCGCTTCCGCCGCTGCAGCATGATCTGAAGCTTGTTGGCATCCCTCTTCAGAAAGTGTGGATACTGTAGACACACACACACACACACACACATGCACGCACATGTGCAAGCGCGCACACACACACAGGTGAGTGGGTAAACTCATAAAGTAATTATCCATGTTCCTCAAGGCCTTGATAATTAAACAGATCCTAATGGCTCGTTGTGTGAAGGCACCATCACCTGCTGAATTTTCCACAGCGTCTCAAAGCGTTCAAACCACTTAGTCACATCCGAACTATGACATAACCCGTCATTAGGAATCTCACCGGGTGCGCTCTAATTGGAACAAACCGGCTCCGGTAACAGCACTCGGCGCTTTGTCGTGACTCTGCTGCTCGGCTTTAACAGGCCGCCTCATGGCCGTGTTGTGGTTGAAGCAGGTTTAATGTATAATGTATAATACCCGGCTCTGCTCTCGCTGTGGGATCCACAGAGCGAGAGACTCCCTGACCTTTTAGCAGCATTTAGAATCACAGAAGGGAAGATGTAGAGCAGAAGAAACACTTCAGGGAAGTACATGAGCCGTCCTCGGTCTCTCTATTTGTTAGCTTAGTTTAGGTCGAGGTTACACTTCTGCTCTGCCCATGAACTTCTGTCTGTACCTGCAGGGAGAAGGTGAGCTGCAGGTCGGTCTCCGTCAGTCCTGCTGAGGACAGCAGGATCTCATTGGAGCGCAGGATCCTCTTGGAGCCCTGAGGAGACAACACAGAGGGGAGGAACCCACCGTGAATAAGGGCAAAGCAGAGAGAGATTACTCCAACAAGCCAAAGAAATGAAGTCGCATCAATCACACTCAGTGAGAGGAGCGAGGGAGGTAAAAAAATGGAAAACAGGACAATAAACAAGGACAAACCAATAAATAGAAAGTAAATGGTTTTGTTTTAGGCTCACTCGACTGTATCTGCTGCCAAAAAGCTCTCAGAGTTAAAAGTGTGGAGAGAATTCACCAACATTAGAGGTGTTAATCTCTCTTTCAGTGACAAGAACAGAGTAATTCAGAGTACAGGAAGGGTTTCAGCTGTAAAACACAGTAGAGGAGGTCCTATAACCTGGCTGGAGAAAAGCAGGAATGGCTTTAATGAAGCATTTAATGTGCTATCTGCTGGAGTTTTATGGTTTACCTGCAGCTTGACAGCAATGACCACTGAGGTGAGATCTTTGTCCAGCTCCTTCAGCATGATCAGCTTCTTCAGGGTCAGGTTGAAGAGCCTGAGTAGCAAGCACAAACATAAGGATTAGATATAATACACAAAATCCTCTCTCTGGCTTCCACAACAAACAAAAGTGGCCAATCAGCCAAAAAGAGACCAGTTTGATCTGAACAGAACTCAGCGCTTAGCAAAGCTCTTGTTCAAGACACATCAAACGTGGTTAAAGCCAATTTATCAACACTCTTTTAGATTACTGTAATCATATTGATATGAGGGTCTTGGATGGAAGTTTATAATACTGCCTCGGTTGTCTCGGCTGGGCCAATCACAGCGCTCTATAGCCTCTTTTATAAAACAATGCCACCAATTTGCCGCAACGAAGACACAGTTTGAAAGACAACCATAGATTCTGCCCCTACAACAAGCTCCGTATGGTCGTGGTCTGACTATATGTACATCTATAAGATGGCTTGCCAGGCTAAGGGAAACCCACATCTGTTAACTTCTGCAGAAGTTCTGACTCATAAGAGGCCATTACAATAATAGTACATGATCACCTGAGTAATCAGCACTAACAGGTCAGACAGTTTTGCTCTGATTTTGACCCCATAAAACACTTTACAGAACCAGTAATTTAGTATGTCTGCAAGGCGTTTTATCTTTTAAGCACCTGCAATTGACCAGGTCAACAAAACCACATTTTACCATCAAGACATACACAAACACACACTTAAAGAAATATTATGATGAGATTATGACACAATTTTACTTAGAATATTTAGGTAAATTAGAGACTAAATGTATTTTTATGTTGCAGGCCTGCTCCCGCATTTGTTTATTTATGAGCACCATCAGATGGAGGAAATTACTAAAATTAAATTCAAAGAGGCGTTAAGAATGGCTCAGCATTTTATCTGATGACAAGCTGTTCAAAGATTCATCCCAGCCCACGATCGCACTGAAAATAGTTGGCTATTTTTGCAAAAGTTAGGTCTCTTTTGTTCCTGGCTGATGCCAACAATTACGTCAGAGAGCAGACGCACACAGGAAACGAAACTGCACATTTCCCCTTCAGTGACACAATAAAGAAAACGGATTTACTTAAAAAAAAAAAAAGAGTGTGTGTGTGTGTGTGNGGGGGGGGGGGGGGGGGGGGGTCGTCAAACACAATCATATCCAGACAGCAGCTGTGCAGCCAGGGGTCAGTGTGTTCAATAATTCAACTGGTGGTTTAGGAGATGGAAAGTAAGAGTGAGGGGAATCAAAAAGACGTGATGTCAAAGCAATGTGGGGAAGAACAATGCAAAATCAAGCAGACAGGAGAAAAGGAAAATAGAAAAAAAACAAAGGGAGAAAAAGCAGGAAGAGATGAACAAGATGAGCAGAAATGACGTTGACAAAGAGAGACATGGAAGTGAAAGGAGACATCAAAAGAGATAACAGACGATGCAAAAACAGCTTCCTAACCTGCACAATGGTTTACCTTTGGCCAAAATCGTATCTTTCTGCATTTATGCCCCCCATATTTTCATTTTAATGGCAGAATACATGTGTAACTAATAGGGATTTAAGAAAATATCAATACACTTTTAAATATTGGGATATTTTGTGTTTAAAAGCAGTGTATCAATTTTCATGCCAATATTTACTGTATTTTTTGTCTCCCTTGTATTGTGATATTTATCGTATCGTCTCTCCTGTATTGTGATATTTATCGTATCGTCTCCCTGTATTGTGATGTTTATCTTATGGTCTCCCTGTATTGTGATATTTATCGTATCGTCTCCCTGTATTGTGATATTTATCGTATGGTCTCCCTGTATTGTGATATTTATCGTATCGTCTCTCCTGTATTGTGATATTTATCGTATCGTCTCTCCTGTATTGTGATATTTATCGTATCGTCTCTCCTGTATTGTGATATTTATCGTATCGTCTCCCTGTATTGTGATATTTATCGTATGGTCTCCCTGTATTGTGATATTTATCGTATCTTCTCCCTGTATTGTGATATTTATCGTATCGTCTCCCTGTATTGTGATATTTATCGTATCGTCTCCCTGTATTGTGATATTTATCGTATCGTCTCTCTGTATTGTGATATTTATCGTATGGTCTCCCTGTATTGTGATATTTATCGTATCGTCTCCCTGTATTGTGATATTTATCGTATCGTCTCCCTGTATTGTGATATTTATCGTATCGTCTCCCTGTATTGTGATATTTATCGTATGGTCTCCCTGTATTGTGATATTTATCGTATCACCAGATTTTTGCCAAAACTCACTGCTAGTATTCAGTGAAAACTCAAACAATTAGTGCAGGACATCAATCAAGAAACTGACTCGGAATCTGCCAACATTAAGCAAGATCTGCTTTATGGATGATCGGCCAATCAGAAACTTACACATCGTATTGTTTTTGGGTTCATGGGTTCAACAAAGGAAACATTTTATTCCAGTCCGTAAACTCACAGTCGCTGAGCGCTACTTCACACTAGCAGTGACTGATCTTTCAGGTGGAAGTTTTTGAATAATAATTTTTCAACCTGATTTGAAACTTTAAAAAGTGGAAATTAGACAGCTCAGAGGTCTGCTTAAAACAGAAATTAGTATTGTCCCTCAAAGTGAAAATAAGTCCATCTCTAAAGATTTTTTCTTAAAATGCCCACCGCTTATTTAAACCTGGTGTGGGTAGAAAATGAGAGACCACCTAACCTGATTGGCCAAATAATAAATTGACAGGAAGAGTATAAATGCAAGGGACTACAGTTTACTACAAGCAACAATGCTTGAGTAGTGATTCATCATTATGAGTGGTGACCTAAAATGATCAATTTAACTATAAGCTGTATAAAAAAATCAAAATCAAAATGCTGTGGTTTAAAAATCTATCAAGGATGATGCTGGGGTGTGAGAAGATAAAAGACAGAGGACCCGTAAATGCTGAAGTCTTACATGGATCAATATCAGACAGGATGAAAGGTATATGATGACATCTGATGCACAAACATACTCACTCAAACTTCTCTCTAAATAAAAGTGATGAAGATTAAAGGCAGCCAGAGTGAAAAAGAAAGCCTTTTCATCCATTTCTCTCAGCTCCCTCTCATCTCACCTAGACCCTCTACCAGACTCACCCCACTCAACGTCTTTCATCTTTCTTTAAGTGCTAACATTCCAGTCACTGAAAAGGGATAGGTCGCTGATGAAACTGCTAGGAAAACTCACAGAGAGCCTTTTTGTTCCCTGTGAGACGAGGTTTCAAGGTAAAAATGGACAAGAGGAGGCTAAATCTATGAACACAAACAAATCAATTTTTCCTGATAGAGGGGACAGCTAAGTGGGAGCTTCTGCCCATGCCTGGTACATCTAAGTGGGGGTGAAGTGGATGCAGAGGAGGTCAGATGGAAGGGGTCGATTGGGCTGAAGGCAGCCAGAGAGGTTAGTGGGAGATCAGATGAGACAAACTAATCAAAATTAGGCAAATAAAAGAAGAAAATAAAACAATTTGACTTCTGAGCTGTTCAATTTACAACTTAAAATCTGGCATTCTTTTCTTTAAAGAATTGTTGTTTTTCCAGTGATAAATATTCAAACACTTTTTAATAAAAATCACAATATGTTCCGTAAATTAAACTATTTCAAATAGAGATGTACCGATTCTGATTTTGAAGGCCGATACCACTTTATACCACCATCCTGTAATCTTTGTGAAAACACATGATCGCGCCACAGAATGACCACTTATAAACGACTAAAGGCGCCCTGATGCTGCCTCAGCTTGGCAGCAAAGTAACGCCGTAGTTTTATGAAAGAGTTGCAGGGAAGTTTTATTAATCCTTCCTCAATTGTTGACAGGTCAGGAGGAACAATCACCGGCTTCTCTTCTTCTCATCTAACCCAGGATTGAAACGTGTAAGGTGCTGTCGCATGTTGGTACTGTTGCTGTTGTGTTTTATTTTAGGTTTACACAACTTTCCTTTAATCCTCCTGACGAGCAAATCTCACGCTCAGTTGCTGAAGCTCAGAAACACGCTGCTGCCATTGCTGCTTTTGTTTTATCCGCTGGTCCGTCCCCTAAAGTGTCCGGGCGTCACGCGTAACTTTTATGTTCCTGCCATGCTTTGTGGCTGTTTTTCAGCATTTTTTATAATCGTTAATGAACGTTTACAAATCGATTTTGAATTGGCACGTGTCACAACATGATGCTTCGATTAAATGGTGAATCGGTACACCCCTAAAAGATACAAATTTCTGTTGGCTTGAAAAAGTGATGGTGAGTTAGAAGACTGGGGAAAATGTCAGATTTTCTTATTTCTACTTACAGATAAAAAAATCCCATTTTTGAGTTTGTAATTGACCAATCATTGATTGAGCCAATTAGCTTAATCACTAGCCATTTTTAATTGCCAGCATTCATAGACGTCATTGATTTATTGTCATGATTAGCTCATTAGAACATCACAAGTGGATCAACTCCAGTGTTTAAGTAAAACATGTACAATGACTCATCAGGTGACTGGAAGTGGTCATTTTTCAGCTTCCAGCACTCAAAAAGCCCTTTTTCTTGATCCAAGACCAGAATAATATTAAACATGAGCATCAAAGGAGATCACTTGCTGCCATGTTGGAGAAATTACATTTTTTCTGTAAACATTTTTTACATGAACTTTTTAATTTAACTGAAAAATAAAAATTTACCCTTTTTATGCTGCCAGTTCTATTTCTCAATACACATTTTAAAAATCAGGTTGAAACGTCACAAAAATTGGAATCGGTCTTAAAAACTGCAACCGGTGCATCACTAGTTTAAGCAACACATCTTTCCGTGATGACTCTCCACTTTACATTGACGTCCACCTTTAAAAAAGGCCAACGATCATCAATAAACCATCAGCTGAGTATGAAATACCATTTTCCTCCAATTGAGTCATCGATCACAAAGCTGATGAGACAGTAAATGTTTATCCGACCGCAGGGGAGTTTCATCATCCGACATTACGGCTGTGGCTCACTGCTGTAAACAAACTCCTTAAACATGGATATATGGTAACCGGAGTCAGGGACTGGGCTGAATCGCTGCTATATTATCTGACTGATGAACATAATTAATACATCTGATTAGTACTTTAACGACGCAGCAGCTGGATCTATTGAACATGTAGAAATTTGTAATAAATAGCACAACATTGTTGATTGATACTAAAACATTCAGCTATATTAAGAACTCTAAAAAAATACATGGATAGAGGGTAAAATGAGCCTGAACCTGGGTTTTTTTCCACCTACACTAACCGTCCCCCAGTGAGACTTCTCTGACTGCCATACAGTCACACAGCAGTCACCACAGCTGCCAAGAGGAATCACACGGTAAAGGTCAAAACAGTCTGCCAACACTTCCTTTATGGTCCAGTTCTCACTTCTGCCCTGTCTCCCCCGACAGCCTGTCGCTGCGGCCCGACGGTCGCTGCACATCATTATCACTCACAGCAAAAAAGAAGCAGCGGGGACAGCGGAGAATGACTCTAAAGAAAAAGGAATCAGGGCGTGATGACGAGTCAGCGTGGAAGAACCTGCCTCGGCACAGCAACGACTCAAGATTATAATTACAGGATGTGTTGCATAATGGGGAAAATAACAAACCAATTTGTCTTGCTGGGAGCGAAGCTCTTCTGGGATTTTAATTAATTCTGAACAAAGCCTCCTGGAGACTGATAGCTGATAACTGTGTTCTCAAAGACTCACTCAGTGATAAAACAGAAAAAGAAATCTGTGGATTTAGTCCATATATCATCAACAGAATCAAAGGTGTATTATTACAAATATCCTAAACGTTGTTAACTGAGAGGTATGCTTTTAATCAGAGCTACTGGTTTACAAAAAATACTCAAACACCATTTTGATTCAAATTTAAATCACATCTATTTAATATATTTATTGTTTTTATTTCTCGTCTTCAGATAACACCAGATGCTGCCATGTAGCACCTCAAAATAACAGCATCGTGTGGTTCCCGGCACACTAGAGTGATTATGATCCATCTTCCTTTTACCCATTTTTGTTCTTGTTGTAATAGATTAAGGTAGGGCGATATATAAAAGATTTCCTAGCAATATTCGCCAGTCCAAAAAATGACGATAAGCAATATATTTTGGCAGAAGATGTTTAGACGTACTGTGGGCCTGACACGCTGCATGTAGCACTCCACCAATCAATCGTTCTTACTCAGTTTGCAGAAGCAGGCCACGAGGGTTCCTTGTGAGACTTTGTTGGCTATTTGATGAGTCAATCAATTAGAAACTGTGCTGCAGTTGGCCTGTCATCCCATAGCTGATGATTTTTTCCCCAGCAGTGTGGGTAACTCTTCACCTAACGGTTCAGGAAGATGTCACTCAAAAGATGAAGCTAACATTCGGATGCTAACGTGAATTATGAGAGACGTGTCTGAGGGAAATTTTGAATGTTTTCTGCCACCTGCTATGTTGGATTGTGAGCGCAAACATTTTTATGGACCAACTGTTTTATTAGAGTACTTTTATTGGACTTCTGGATGTAAAAGACCATTGTTGTTGGAGGTGGCTATATTCTGTCAATGATATGAGGCTTTAAACGATGAGTTAGATATTATTTTGAATTTATGAGTGGTTTGACAAAAAGTGTTTACTGTGCCTAGCTCAAGTTAAATCCTTGACTGGCATATATCATTGGCATCACAAGAATCTTAGCTTTCAAATGATGTGTAATATCTATATGTACATAGTACAAGTGTTGCAAAAAAGATGCTGATTTGAAACATATCACTATGATCTGCTTAGGGCTCAGGTCCATCATTGATGGCTGAATAATCCCTCCAATCACCCAACCTTGTAATATATAATAAATATATACTTTGATCAATAGTTGGTTTGTCTCGAAAGGACCGAGTCACATTTTAGGAGAATGCAATAACGCATATACATATACTGACAACACATATACTGAGCCAAGATCCTCTGGAGGTGTCTTCCTGTTAAAAGGGAGTTTTCCTCTCCACTGTCGCTACATACTTGCTTAGTATGAGGATTGTTGAAAAGACACTGACACTAGTCAGTGACTTGATGCAATCTGCTGGGTTCCTTATATAGGAAACATTTTTTACTGATTGTTTAATGAACTGAACTGTATTGGAATGTTTACTTTGTTAAATGCCTTGAGGCGACTCTTGTCGTGATTTGGCGCTATATAAATAAACTGAAGTGAACTGACCATTTCTGTCAGCAGGTGGCAGAGTTGAGCTGTTTAATGGTAAACAAAACTTAAGACAGACGGCACTGAAGAGTGCTTAATAAAACAGAGAAAAGCTGCCTTGACAGCCTGGAGTGAAGTCACAACAAAGTGTTTTCAGGAGTGTTGATGCTTGGAAACAGAACCGTATGAAGGAAAAATAAAAAAAGCATTCTTGCAAAGCAGAAAGAAACATTTGTTTAATTAAAACGATTTTTTATTGATTGTCAGAAGCCCAAATCCAGGTCAATGTTTGTGTCCGTCTGAAACCTGTGTCCCAACACCGTGAGCTCAGAGCTGACACTTTAAAATAACTGTTTGACATCATGTCAAACTAAACTACACAGACACACGAATGTCTCTGTGATATTTCAACTGAACTATCAACAATGTCAGAGCTCAGCCACGGCCACCACATGAGACCGAGAACTGCTGTAGTTCCTCTAACTGCTGTTTAACAATAAAACCTAATGACCAAAAAATGGTTCTGCTTCTCTTACAAAATGTTTTTTTTTTGTTACCCCTGGTATATGTTGGTTTTAGTTCCTACAAGTTCCAAGGAAGAAGAGGGGAACTACATTAGAATTTTGTTTTAGTTAGAATAACATGAAAAATGGCAACAATGCTACTAAATTTCCCCTGGTTATTCCTGTTTACGTAAAATGTTAACACTGCTGCACAGCTACGGGAACACAAAAATCCAATATGGCTGCCTTGCACATAAAAACTGGTGATTGCAAAGGTAGTCTATTTAATCTGTTACACACATTGTCTACTACAACCTCCATTAGTGAACATGTTGCTACAGAGTTTTAATACAAAGAAATGCTGAGGAAAAATATAAATTATACGCACAGCTAACATTTGTTAATATGCTCACTGGGCACAGTGATGTGACAATCCAACTGGTTTTCATGGTTGCAACTGGAACAATTAAATTGG
This sequence comes from Aphyosemion australe, assembly GCA_006937985.1. NCBI lineage: Eukaryota > Metazoa > Chordata > Actinopteri > Cyprinodontiformes > Nothobranchiidae > Aphyosemion > Aphyosemion australe. The sequence continues at coordinate 376,137 of SSNS01000377.1, forward strand.
ATTTCATTACCATTACCAGATTGAAGTTTTGATCCTTTTGCCGTGCTCTTGCCCCCTTTTGGCCTAAATAATGGCCCTCTTTCAATATGCGTACTTCTCTGAACTTGTGCATTCACGTACTTGTGAAACATCATTAAAGTTGGACCAAGTTCTTGCTCCACCCATCAAATCAAGGATGCATTAACGCATCCTTCTATGGACTTGGGCTGGCAAGGCATCCCATAATGCATTGCATCGCAAACCATTATACCCCAAACAGAAAATGGCAGAGGAGAATGCTCATAGCTGTAGTGTTTTTATATCAAAAACACAAATAATTAAGTGTAAACAAATTAATATAAAGTTGTCTGTTATTGTAAATAATTGTGTGTAACCTGTAAAATTTGCTGTGTGTGTTTGGGTCTTTTTTCAGACTCTTCATGATACCTCAAAATGCTAATTCGCTAACCCACTATCAAAATAAAAGCAGCGTTGACTTAAATAACTCTGTTTTGATGAAAAACAAACATTTTTTCTTCATTTAACAGCGGGAAATGCTGGTATTATATCAATTTTTATCAAAAGTTGACCAAATAGTGTACAAATAAAATGTAGTCAATATTATTTTGTTACTTACGGGACATTTCAGGTCATTTTTGCCAAGACTGTACATGACAATTATGCAAGAACCTACCAGTATGCTTGGGTTTTGAGAAAATGCCATTTTTGTCACTCGTAAACAGCTACATAATAGAAACTTATACTATCCTTTTACTAATATAATGGTTTAAATCAAATTTCTTACTAATCGAAAATATTCTCAATAGCCCTGTGGTTGTTGTTTGAGCTTATTGAGTTGGGAATCCATGCCACTTCTTTAAAGAAGAATGTGGTAGGAATTAAACAAGAATGGACAAGAGTTCGTGTTGAGACTTCCTTCTGCAGGATGTGTGAGAGCATGTTTGTGTGGCATTGCCGAGTGCATGTGCCCATCGTAAAAACTCTCCATGGATCTATAAGACAAGCAGCAAAAGGCCCCAAGTCTGAATCAGCGCTGTAGAATAAATGCTTTAAAGCACCTTTGACTGATAACGCCTCGTATTTTCCCGGCAGCTGCTGATATTTGATTGTTTAGAGAAAAAGGCATGGGTAGATGAAGGAGGCGAGAATGGTCCGTGGGCAGATTGACCTGTGATATTCTAGAAGGACCCGTTTCTGTGGAAGCACAGACAAGAATCCAATACACAGAAAAAGCAATAAAACCAGAGCTTTTCAGAAGAAAATCCCAATGCAGCTACTGCCCCAAATGAAAATGTTCCTTATTAAAGCCAAATATTCATCTAGAACTTCCTATTGAATAGTTTGAATTATGCTAAATCTTTAAGTGTTACATAAATAAGTTTTAAACTGTAGATGGAGCAACTCAAAGAGGGCTGGTGTGTATGTGGAAATGAATTTGGCAGCTGCTGGAGCTTTTATCTTAAAGGAAAGTTATATTAGTAAAGACTGACTAGTCTTTAAAAAAATAAAAGCGGTTTCTTTGAATGTTGCCGTGAGGAGCAGCTCCTTATGGAGTCAGCCCTGTGGCCTGACTTGAGAAGACACAATCACCGTAGCTCTTAGAGTTTAATGTTAGCCCATGTATCATGTGAACGCCCGAGGCTTTAACAACAAGGTGCCTATGGTTACCTTGACAACAGTCGGTCAAGGGAGATGTGACCTCGACATGCCAGACAAACAAACAACATGGTGAGTACACAGAAGGGGGGAAAAAAACATCTTTTTAATTTCTTATCTTTAAACCTTCCTTTAATATTTGTTCTTTTCTCTTCGCAATGTACTCCTTTACTTGTTGCTTTTTAATCTTTATTTTTTTAACTTTCTTCCTCTTTTCTTTACTCCACACTTGATCTCGTCATCAAACTCTACCTCCTCCCTCCCATTTTTTAACGACTACACAAGGACAACCTCTGTCCTCGCCTCCTTACGTAACCGTAAGTGATGTCCTCTCTTTCCCCCAAAGTGCCCGCTACATGCCATTTCCTAAAGTTACATGGTGTTCCCTCCCCCTCCCCTTCAGTTACTGTGATCAATGGCAATGTCAGGTCTGTCACAGTCTAACCTTCCCTTTCATGAGTTCCTCCTCTGCAACTGCGTCATCATTCTATCATATCATTTAGCGAGTCCTGAACACAAAGAGGACGGACTCGTCTCATTTTGGACACTCGGTTGGATCAAACGTCTTTGAGGTGACATGATGAACAGATGTCCAGCTGTCATCAAACCAAGTACTCTCAAACTGAATTGAGATTACAAATTGGGCAACCAGGCTTAGACGAGAAGATTTTCCACTTCCAGAAAAAACCAGAAGAGCTTTAAAGCGATCACAGTGAACAGTGATATACGGCTCTCTCCAGCACAGCTTCAATTTCACTATGAGCCTTGAACTGGTAAACAGTAACTTTCATGATGAACTGGTCCCATCTTCCTGGCGAGCATCACTGCAAGTCATAGCACCGCTGTTGCTATGACTAACGACCAGACACCAAACAGCCATATAAGCGAACATCCAGGTGAATCTTAGGGATAAAAATAGGATCAAACATATTGAACTGTCCCACATGTCGGTGAAAACAAGAACGTTCAAGTCTCACCAACACAACGGACCAGAAGACAAACAGCATCTATCTAAAGAGTTGCGCTGGTATCTCCATTTTTATGTTTCTGAGTTAATCAGCTCTTCCACATACTCATCAATAAAAAATGACCAGTTTATTTGTTTTCAACGAAACATGCCTTTACATTTCCTAATGAAGTATTTTTGAAGATTACCTTAAACACACAGTATAACAATCATTTAAACATCAGTGTGCATGTTTGGGAAAAAAATCCAATCCCAAAAAAGTTGATCATGCACTAATTTTCCACTTTACTGTGATGTGTTTCAACATGTTTGTGCCTGTCTGTAAATTCTGCAAGAAATATAAATAAAATAAATAATCATATGACAAAGATGAGAAAACTTTTGGCGCATTTAAACCGTGAAACCCAGAAAAACCAGCACTAATGACGAAAAAATGTTGGGCTTTGATATTTGAATGTGGCATGTCTGACTTTGAAAGTGTGGGTGTGTGTTTGGTGATAGGGTCAGAGCTTATGTGGCTCAAAAACCTCACGAGTGGGTTTTTTGATCCCCCAAGGCGTCAATAAGCTCATCGGCAGCTTCCACACCACACTCACACACACACAGGGACAGAAGACAAATACACTCATACAAATTAATTTGAGGATTAAGTCCAGAGTGCCCAAACAATTTATTAGAACAGTCAGAAGAATGGTTAAAGAGTCTGACGAATGGAAGACGGCGACAGAAAATATCTTGTAGTGTCGCCAACATAACAAGCATTTGGTTTATCACTTACAACTAGGGCTGAAACGAATATTCGAATAATTTGATGAAATCAATTATAAAAAATGTTGGATGAATATTTATTAAATTGCCGCTTGGTTTCATCCATCACTTCTGGGTTATACAATCTACGTCTGGTGTGACTTTCTGGTTCCGTGACGTAAACGACAGGCGTGCTCATTCTGCAGTTCAACCAGATCAGTCAGTCAGCAGAGCGATGTCAAGAGGGATGATATTACCCAGAAAAAGGCCTAAAAGCTTCCAAAGTGTGGGAATATTTCAAACTCAAGCTGACAGAAAAGGACCATTAGCGTAGCACTTAGCTAGCTTAGCGCTTAACTAGCTTAGTGCTACTCTAGTTAAACGCTAAGCTAGCATTTCACAACAGCATGACCCCATGTCCCAGAAAACCTCCAAGAGCTTCAGGTGTGACCTCGTCTCTGACCTGGAGAAGGCATTCTACCTTTTTCCGACTCAAGTCAGGAATCATTTGCCAGAATCACCTTTTAGATCTTAGAACTCTACACACACCCTTCACTAGTCAGTTTGTCCAATAAACAGCTCGAGTCCATTGTTCAACTTCTAACCCAGAAAAATGGTTATTTTAATCCAGTTATCCCTTCCTAAATCAACATGTCAATAGATCAGTATAAATGTATTTTACGCCTCATTCTGTGAGCAAGTGTGATTAAATAATCAGCTCGTTATCTGTTGATTAAGGTATTAGAACCATATTGTAACAATGCATAAGCTTTATCATCTCAAAACACTGGAACATTGTCTGTTCTTGTTATTCTGCCAACAGTGAATCAATATACTGGCGGTGTAATCATGCAGGCTAAGAGACTGAATGTGCTTCAGTGAGTGATTGTTGTCTCTGTGCCTTCATCACAGGCAAAGTCTAAAGGAGAAACGCGTTAGGCTGAGTGACGGTTTTCGAATTGGCTGTAGGTGAAAGCCTGAGTGTGTGTTGTCATTTGTCTTCTTGAGTTGAGGTCGTTGTGGAGTGGCCGGCTTTCTTATTTGATGTTAGTTGGGGCAGGCTCAACTCTGTGTTACTTTTCACAGAATGAACCACTAACAGATGTAAAGGCAAACCATGTTAGGCTAATATGAGTACATAGGCTCAACTTTCTACGTGTTGGATCACTTTCAAATTGAATCAGATCGAATTCTGATTAACGACTGGTCTTAGTTGCACATGTATGTTAAATGTATCGAATTGTTGGCCAAATGTTGTATCGTGATATTTTTCCATCAACCACATATCAGAAATAAATCCAACTACTGCAAATCATCACTCATTTTTCCAAAATGTCTCTAGAAAACGTTTGAGCTGAGGACCTGAGGATGCCATTGTTTCATCTGATGCCCCCCTCTGTGGAAGAACAGCCTGCCTGCAGAACAGAATGAGTCATAAAGCTCTGCAGTCTGCTCTGTTTCTCATCCACGACCCTGTGACAGCTCAGTGACAGCCAATCAGATTAGAGAAGAGGAGGGTCTTTATGAGCAACAAAGTGAAAGTGATGGCACAAAAAACTGGGTGACCAAGAAGACATCAGGTATTGATGAAAGATTAATGTGTCCATTCCAGAGATGGAGTAGAGGGATCAGTGTAGGCGTGTGTGTGTGTGTGTGTGTGTGTGTGTATAGAATATTACCCCCCACCACCACCACCAAGCCTGAACAGGTGATTAGCATTCTGGACACAGCAGCAGACAGACTCCAGTGAGATGAAGCTTTCTCCATCCTTCCTCACACTGATGCTCCAGTATCAAGACTGGATAAAAAATATACAGAATAAGACGGTCTGTGGTCATAATTATCAGTAAAGGTGTCAATATTGTTTTTCCATACACATACAAGAAAAATATATTAAAAGTTTGCTGTTTTTCTTTTTCTTTTTAAGGGTTGTATAGTTTTACCACCCAGAGGAGAATATTTATGAACAATGCAAAAGACATACTAAAGAAATTACAAATTAAAGACCAAACATTCATAGGAATTCAATTTGCTTGCTGCTGTTTATGCTGTCATTAAACAAAGACTGTCTTATGTTGATAAATCATGGGAGTTAGAGCAGTTTTGATCCAATTTTTAAGCACAGTCCTATACAACTTCACAAGATCTTGCAGAATCTGTTAGCACTCAAATGGATAGGTATAGATAGCATGGAAAAGTAAGGATGTCTCTACAACCAATAGAGGTAAAGCCAGTTAGATGTGTGCTAAGGTCAGTTATCTGTGGGGGCCATCTTGAATGGGGCCAACGTAAATCAGGAGAAAATCTTATCCAATGTACATCCATTGACTATTTTCTGAGTTTCATTAAAAGCTATCCAGTGGTTCATTAGATATAATAGGATAAAATGATTGAGTCTAACAGTCACTGAAAGTTTTACACAAAGATTTTATGTGATCATTTAGCAGCCAGGAAAATGTGCTGGAGATGATTTCTAGCTACCGCCATACAAACATTAAGCTCACCATCACATTCACAGAGTTATGGCCATTTTTTTGATGACTAATGTCCATTAGCTGTGGCAGCCATCTTGAACTGGGTTGACTCCAAACGTTAATGAGTCGTAGCTGTACATGAAATGATCACTTTCTGAGAGTTTTTATAGTAGTTTGTGAGATATTTTAGTAACACACACACACACACACACACATACACAAAACAAATCACCTGCCTTTCAACTTTCGACTGTGAGCAATAAAATCTGATGGTATTAATAATACAAAAGACATTAAGGTTGTTCAAAGGGGGTCAATATGTGCAATATTAATATTATTCAATATGGCTTGGACAGCAACAAATCATAGTCTATTATAATCCAACTGCTAAGCATTTGTGCTTTGAACAGTAATAATCAGGGTCATACATAATTCTTTCATAGAGGTAACAATGCTACTCAACGTGTGTAGCTCATAACCACCCCCACCTCCATGACTGAACAATGGGACCACTTCAGATTATGTAGAAGGGGGTTGGGGTGTAAGGAGCAAAGATGTGAGTTTACCAAAAAAAGATGTTTGACTGTCACGGTTGTGGGAGTTCCCATGTGGCACGAGCAGAGTGTGTTGGGCACTAGCTTTTAATGAGAATGCTTGTTTTTGTATAACTGTGGCAGTGTTGTAGCCTGGCAAGCCATCCTATATATGTGAATATATAGTCTGGCCATGACCCATTGACGGCTCTCAGTGGTGGGGCGGGATCTACAGTTGTCTTTCAAACTGTCCGCATGCAATTGGATAGCGCTAGGACCACTCAGAGTAACGAAAAACGTGACATAATCACAGCGACGAAAAAGAAGAGGAAGGCAGCAATGGCGTCTAACATCAATGATTTCTGTCGTTTTTGTATGAAAAACATGTGAATATCAGGTGTACTGGGACATTGCACTACTTTGATAAAAATAAGAAGCCGCTAAGTATAGCCGACAGACTTACGCACATTGGAGTCTAAATAATCCAATGTTGATGACAAAGCCGTTTCAAACAAACGTGGTTCCTGCGCTGCCGCCATGTTGTTTCTGTTCGCGGTCGCAGCTCTGACGTCATCGGCTACTCCCGCTCTGTGATTGGCCCAACCAAAACTATAGACCAAACTTTGCAAGGCAAGAATTTGGTCTAGTTCACTAGGCTAGCAGTGTTGAGCACTTGGGGAAACAAATATAGACAGTAGAGCTCATATCTACTTAATATTGATACTCAAAGGAGCATAGTGGCAAAAGGAATTGGTACACATGCGGTATTTTTGGTGCAGCGGTAGTATATTTAGTGAATCTGATGTTCAATTAACAGTAGCCAAGATCCTAAAACCCATAGTGTGTTGTGACCCAGAACCTGTTTATCTGGTATTTTACTACCTTGGACTAGCAACGTTTATTTAGTCCTGGTTTGTTGTGATTTCCACTAGGGTATGAGTAACAGGGTAGACTAGGCAAATCAAGTCATTGATGTGAAGTGTTGCTGATTGCCAGGACTAGACAGTTGCCTCAGTCATTCCTAATGAATAGTAGTTGAGAAAGCTGAGATACCAAACAGAAGTGGTCCCTTACCACCCTGAAGGTTTCAGGTCATTTTAAAAGTACTACCTCCTTACCAAAAACTGTTTACTGGGATACATTTCTACCCCGGTATTCTGTTTTGGCCCTAGTTCCTGAATTGAAACACACAGGGTTAAGGAAGCTACCCTGGTTCCTAGAAAAGATTCCTCAGGTGGAAAAGCAAGTTTGTCTGAATTGGTAACTGCATCATTCAACAATAACACTACAAGTGTAAGCTTTTCTAGCATCGTGCAGCCCTCAAAGAAACCCAATAGGGGTGGGAATCTTTAGCCTTCTAATGATTTGATTATGACTCAACAGGTTGCAATGGGAAAGTAAAACAATTACTGATGCATCATTTTACCCCCTCACCTCTCCTCTGTGTGAATGGTACCTTTGAATCAAAGTATTTTAATGACTCAAATCTAAGTTACTTCTAATAATTTTTTAACACACTTCAGATTCAAAATCACGTATCACTGCATCATGATGCATAGAAAACACAATATATACCATGTTTAATCACAAATCGTAACAGCACCAACCTCTTATGAAATATAGAGTTGCTGTTTCATCTAACTGAACCCTTAGGGAGCATTTTAAATGCTTTTCTGTCATTTAGCTCCTGGTTTAGTTCTGGTAAGATGCCTGCAGAGACCAAGTGCTGCTTTTGCCCTGACTTGTCTTTTAAATGACTCAGTGAAACACACAAAGTTATATTCAGAAAAGCAAATGCCAGGTGCAGGTGGGAGGAATCAAATTCAATATTGTCTGACTCACATAGCAGGAGATGCTGAGGCTTGAGCAGATGAACAGTTATTGTTGCCAAGAGAGAACCACAACTGCATCTATATTGCTTTTTTTTTTTTTTTACAAAAAACAAAACGTACAAGTCTACAATTTGAGCTTGAAATAATTTTAGGCATTCTTTCTGTTTTTATTTTGTAAAATGTATTTAGAAATCTCATTATTTCAGGTCTTATTTTCATTAAAGGGACTGCCTCAGATAGTTTCAAATAAACCTCCGTGTTAAATGTTTGAAACCAAAAACATGAGTCATCCAGAGTCTTCAGTCTGAAGTGTTCATTTTTTATTTGAGTTTTATACAAATGCACAAATCCTTCATTGAGTCACTGAAGAAACCGCTGAACAACGGCAACATACCGACGCTCAGCTTCATCTTACAAGCAAACAACCTCCCCAGGTGCAACGGTGTCCGATTCACACCTTATCAATGTTTCCCCTGAACGGTGCCCAGCGTCTAGTCCTGCTAACACACGGAACAAACTGATAGTACCGCCCGCTCATTACTCAGTATAAACAGGGGAAGCAAACATCCACACACTGAAGCTAATTATGGTTCAGCTGATCAATATGTATGAATGGTTTGCCATTATCTCTCTGAGACCGAGAGGGAAAGCAAGAGGGGGATGTAGGGATGGACAGGGAGAAGTGGAGCAGGAGCGCGGGGCGACATGCTCCAAATCGAGCTGTTTTTAATCAAGTGTGCATTGATTGCTTCTGAATCTCAGGGAGCCAGAGTCTGTCTGGCAGCTAGTCATGGTGATATTACAAACGTGTCCAAACCACATATAGAGTAACGCCGCTATTCACGATTCTCATCTGTTTATTTCATGTTATTCATACAATGCTAACTACTTTAGCACAAATGTGTCAGACAGCAACAAACTGTTAATTATATCATGAAGAATTGAGTGGAACTAAGTCAATATAACATTTACATGGGGTGTGTGAGCGGCGCCTTAAGGCAGCGGCGCTTCTCTGTGGCTAACAGAAGCCTTTGTAGTCTGTGGCAGTGGTTCCCAAAGTTGGGGTTGGGACCCCACGGTGGGTCACAAAGGACTACACGGGGGGTCTTGAAATGATTTCAATAAATAGAAATAAAATTGAAAAGCAATGTATGATTTATATTTGTAGCATAACTGTTAAAAAACCAAATGGATATGAACTCAAGTGTTTTTCTTTGTGTTCTAGAAACATAGGTATTAATAAACAATATCATTAAGTGTTTATTCAGCCGACTATTCACTACAAATCAATCAGATTTAGAAAACAATGAACACATGTAGTCATATTTTCCACACACAGCTATTCTAAGTGGCCTTAATAAGGCTACCTGGGATTAATTTGGGTGAGTTCACTCACAGACATTAATGTGTCTTAGATTTGTTTCTAAATGAGGCCACTGGTATCTTTATTGTTCCTTGTGGAGCAACCAGTCACATAATTTATATTTTTCATGTGTAATCACAGCCTAAATTGTTTTTAATCAAGGAAAATCAATACACAAATGACCACCAATGATTTTCCTTGCAAATGCAGAATGATATTGTTTTCATGTTGTGAAGTCACTGGATTCCCTTTGCTTAAAAAAAACACTTCTGATGTGATTACTGGTCCTCATTTGACTTTAATAAGTAAACTACAAGAAGGTGAAATAAAAAAGATGCTAAGTTTATACATAAGGTGAGTTTTAATAAAAGTAACAAAAAGGGTGATGTTGCATTAGATGACTTTTCATCAGCTAATGGCTTTGGTACAGTCTTGTAGTCCTAATCTTGTCATCCATATTGGTTTTGTTTGTATTTGTCAGGGGCATCTATTTGACTATAAATAAAACACCAACAAATGAGCCTCTAGCAGGTGAATGAGGGATATTTTTTAATCTTAACCAAAATATTCTTCACAAAAGTGATATCATCCATCATCGTGTGAGTCTCCACCTCTGTGACATTTCCGTCTTTCTCTGGGAACCTGAGTTTATTTGTGTCTGAGTGACAAAAGGAGCCAGAATCTGGAAACTGACACGAATAAACAAGCAGCTGACAGAAACCTAAAGGTAGCTTCAGTAAAAACCCAAATAGAGCTATTACTTATAACATTAAACAGTAAACAAACCAGTCACGGTCACCGTGACTCAACATAATAACACCTTCTGTAGATGTAGCTTTTTGTGTGTCCGTGTCATCTTTGTCCTCTAAGGCTCGGTTTCCCTCAGTCCTCTCATGCTGTCCGCCACTGTCCGCCAACAAAAAGCAGAACCAGCTGTCCTTCTGCCTGTCATCTCATGCCTACTTTCTGCCACCTATTCAAGGCTTGTTCCAATCCTCCTCGGGCAATCCACAAATCTCCATCTGTCTGCTCAGATAGCACCTCTGTTTCCCTCTGTCCCTACATCCTGTTCCTCCTTATGCTCCCGTTTTTTCACCAGATGATCCACTCTTTGGAGACTCTTTTTTTCCCAATTTGAGGTCCTTTTTGCAAAAGATATTCTCCACTATTATTTTTTTGTTCTTTATACTATTCAAGTGTTTTAACTTTTCCCAGAAACAGATCCAAGTCACTTAAGATCAAGTATCTGACCAAAGGGTCTCACTCTTAGTGATGTTCATGAACAAATCACATCTTTTGAACGGGTTTTCAAAGAGCCGAGTCCTTGTAGAGAACCATTCATCTTGTCTTCCAGTAACGGAAATGGCTGCAGGCAGCGGCCAGAAAGCTCTGGAACAACCAGTGACTCCGCCCCCTAGCCAATCAGTGGCAATATTGGCCCGGGTCAGCACACTTGGAACCACAAGGAAGCAGGGACTGAAAAGTAGAATGAAATACCGAACCAAGCTGTTGGAAAAGGCAGCCAGACCGAACTGCACCCTCCTGAGTCACGCTGAGTAGTGCCGTTGGAAAAGGCCTATGAGAGGACAGAGCCAGCGTATCTTCCCCGTCACCAGCCCAGTGAGAAACTGAGTTTTGTTTTTGCTCTATAAATCAACCTAAATCCATCAGAATTAGCAGGGATCCAACAGTTTTATCTGCACAGCCTTAATTAACAAGACAGGATTTTCCAAAGCGTGTCCAATCACACTCTCCGAACTAATGACCACCTCTGCCACATTTAGAAGAAAAGATTCCAGTTTAATTAGATCTCGACTGGTCCAACATCCCAGTACATGGTCTGAAATTAACTTATTGCCAATAAATAATCAATACTGAGCAAGCTGTCCAACTACCTGACAAGAAATTATTGTAGATATTGACATACATGTATATGATGCAGCGTTAAATAAGACAAAAGTGGAAAACAAACACAAATCTGTTTACACAGAATCAGCAGAGTATTGCTTGGGTAAGCTTGCAATGTTTGCAATGTTCTGCTTCAGTGTTTTTTCTATGAAGATGGAATGAAAAGAGCATCTTTATGCAGCCTTCTGCTACAGCAGGAGTATGAGGGTTAGTGACTCACAGAAAGCGAACTGATTTAAAATGCTGGTTCATTGGTGGAGGCAGCTGTAGAGCCTGGAGAACTAGGGGGAAAAGAAAATGGAAAAGCTTCTCGACATAATGGAAAACACAGCGTGATAAACAAACCAACAGAATATATTAAAGGAATGATTCAGAGCTTTTAAGTGGGATTCTGCAGTTATGAACCATTATCTACTCATTAAACGGCCTCGTTGAAATTCGAGCAGATCCTCCCACCATTAAAAAGAAGAGTTGTAAAGTTCTTTGAAGACACTCAATTATCTGCTCGAAGGAAAGTGGGTGGATGGTTTATGAGCTAGATAGATTTTGTATAACATCTTTACTTTATTCGTAGGGCTGTAACAATATTTGCAATATCGCGATATCGTTGTAGTAAAATGGCCACAATATCGTCGTGGTCTTGTCACGATATCGTACAGTACGTCTTGAGGTAAAAATAACACTTTTCCGTCCGCTCCACCGGAGCATAGCAAAGTAAACTACATAGACCATGATCCTTTGCTTCCGGGTCATCGGCCAGTTCGCCAATGGGAGTGCGTGCAGCCCACACAGCAAAGATAAACAAACATGGAGTATGGAGGCTACAGTGGTGAACATAGCACGGAGGATTCCAGTCAAAGTATTTTTTGTTGAGAGTCTTATTATCTTGAGCCTCCCCACAATATCGCAATAAATATTGTATCGTGAGGTTCATATCGTGACAATATCGTATCGTGAGATTTGGATATTGGTACACCCCTATTTATTCGTAATAGTGACTTTTGATGTGGGGATTAATCGATTTCCAGTAGGGGTGTGTATTGGCTAGAATCTGGCGATACGATGTATATCACAATCCAGGGGAGACAATACGATATATATTGCAATATTAAAAGCCAAACAAGGGTTACCTTGACTGAATTTATGTGGAAAACTCAGGCCAGATTTTTCCAAGACATCCAGTTTTATTGTTAAATCTTGTTGTTCCATCAGAATGAAGGCGGTAAAAACTGCTGCCACCTAGCAGCCACAATTTGTATTGCACCACATAATACAAATACAGTACACAAAATATTGTGATATTTAATTATCAATATTTTCTTAAATTCCTAATTTCCACTCACTTGCCTGGTTCAACAAAGTGGGAAAGATAAATTGAGCAAGAAAAAGTCCCTGTGAAACCAACACTCATAAACAGGAAAGGTGGCCAATAAATAATGTACCCAAGACTACCGCTGAGTCATTAAACCTGATACTGAGGGCTGATCGTACAGAGACAGATACACAGATGACAGACATTAGTGGGTGTTAGCTGTTGGTCTAGTGGGAAAAAGGCTAAAGAATAAGTGGTTCCATTAAGAAGCTGAGAGAACCAATGAGATGACTTCTAGAGTGAAATGCCCTGCTGAATTTATTTGGACTATACTTAGACTATATACCACTTCAGTATCTGTCCCAAAGGCTTAAATCTGTTGGGCTGAATATGAGATTTTTGCAGATACAGAGCAGATGTGATGTATCAAGTAAACAAAAACAGATGTTTTCATGAAATCTAATGACTAGATTATTCAGGTGATGATGCAAATCGGGTTTAGTTTGATTCAGGTGGACTGGGCTGACTGAAACTACACAAATACATGAACGGAATGCAAGGATGAGTAGAAAACAAAATATCCTTATTTATTTTCAAATGTAAAAATTCATATACCTTCTGACACCCATCCATCCATCTATCCTTTATAGTCCACTTATCCGGGGTTGGTTCGCAGTTACTAGCAGCCTAAGCAGAGAGGCCCAGACTTCTCTCTCCCCAGCCAGGGGGAATCCCAAGGCGTTCACTGGCCAGTCAAGAAACATAATCCCTCCAGCGTGTCCTGGGTCTCCCTTTAGGTCTCCTCCCAGTTGGACGTGCCCGGAAAACCTCACCAGGGAGGCATCCAGGAGGCCTAACCAGATGCATGAGCCACCTCAACTGGCTCCTCTAGATGTGGAGGAGCAGCAAATCTACTACGAGTCCCTCCCGGATGACCGAGTTTCTCACCCTATCTCTAAGGGAGAGCCCAGACACCCTGCGGAGAAAACTAATTTCGGCCGCTTGTATCCGCAATCTCATTATTTCGGTCACTGCCCAAAGCTCGTGACCATAGGTGAGGGTAGGAACGTAGATCAACCAGTAAATTGAGAGCTTCGCCTTTCGGCTCAGCTCTCTCTTCACCACGACAGACCAGTACAACGCTCGCATCACTGCAGACGCAGCACCAATCCGCCTATCGATCTCACACTCCACCCTTCCCTCACTCGTGAACAAGACCCCGAGATACTTAAGGTGCTTTACCAAGGGCGCTACTCAGACTGACTCGGACTGGTGCTGCTCAGCCCGACCACTGTTTCCAAGAGCACGGCTCGGTATTTTCCCTCTACTTTGGCCCCAATTTTTAGTCCCTGCTCCGTTGAGGTCCCTGGCAAGGCTGAGTCGGGCTGGCAGCGCGACTGTGGTCGCTGATTGGCTAGGGGGCGGAGTCACTGGTTGCTCCGGAGCTTTCTGCCTGCTGCTTCACTCCCTGCAGCCATTTCCTGGTTCAGAGTTTGGCAAAAAGCCATAAAACTGAGCAGAATATCCAAATGCACCACCATTTTTCTGCTGAGTTGTGTTTTTGTGGAGCATACAGGTTACCTCACACTGTTTACTGATGTTCTGATGCTATTTTTGTCACGAGTAAAGCCCCCCCCCCCATTTCCTGGTTCAGAGTGTGACAAAAACTCATAAAACTGAGCATAATGTCCAGCAACACCACCTTTTTTGTGCTGAGTTGTGTTTATATGGAGCATAC